>JAQMYM010000015.1:20441666-20456293 GCA_030014255.1 Parauchenoglanis ngamensis
TCTCTCTCTCCCTCTCTCTCTCCCTCCCTCTCTCTCCGTCTCACTCTCTCTCTCCCTCTCTCTCTCCCTCTCTCTCTCCCTCCCTCTCTCTCTCTCTGTCTGTGCTTCCCTTTCCCTCTCACTTCCCTTTCTTCTTTCACTCTCCCCTTCTCTCTCCTTCCTGTACACATCGTTCACTCTCTCGTCTGTATCTTTCTCAATCTTTCTTCCTTTCTCTCCTTCCTGTCTATTTCATCCTCATCAGTCAATCTTTTCCTCTCTTTCTCTATCCCACTGTTTTTTCTTCCTCTTTCTCTCTGTTCCCTTCCTCCATCCTCACCCTCTTGCTCTACCCCCCATCCCGCTCTCTTTTTCTTTTCCTCATTTTCTCTGTCTCCTTTTCCCCTCTCTTCCTCCCCTCTTTCCCCTCTCTCTCCCTTTCTTTCCCTCTTTCTCTCCTTCCTCTGGTTCTATTATGTTGTGCTGATGAATCGACTCAGAATGATTCGTTCGTATGAACAACTCCCAAATGAACGCATTAAGTTGTGTTTGTTCTTACTCCAATCTGCTCTAATTAGATAATTATACAAATTAGACCGCGCGAGCGTGATGTGAATTTCAGTCTAATGTCATCCAAATGAAGTCATAAAAACAAAAGAAGATGAAAGTAAATTTTGATTTTTGGTTTTGTAAATGGAGCAAATGATGCGACTCGGAATAAATCTTTATTCTTTATTTGTGGTTCATTTTTTTCTTTGTTAGAAGTTCATTATCATCATTGCCTGAATCTTGTCTCTTATTTCCTCTTTCAATTCATTCGTTCTTTATGTTCTATATGTGTATTACCATGCCTTTTGTATTCAGAAATAACTCTCTCTCTCTCTCTTTCTTTCTCTCTCTCGCTTTCTTTTCTTCATCTGCTCATCGGTATTGAGATTGGGAAGAAAGGACTTGAATGCCATTTTTAAGCAGGATGTTTGTATTGAGTAACCAATTAACCTTACAGAAAAGCTCACAAGGACAGAAATACATGGTGTGCATTCTTGTCAGAGTGTATGAGGTTCCTTTAGCTTTAACACTACTAGCTTTGATAGCGTCAAGCCATTACAGGTTGCTAAGTTACTGTACTTCACATGAGAGGCTACATCCACCTCACGAGTCCTCAGGAGTGATCACAAAAACTCTCTCATGGTCAGTGGTGTCTGTGGCACGGAAAGTCTGGTGGGACACAAAACCCTCTCTGTGGTCAGCATCGGACTCGTCAGTAAAGCTACACACAAACCTACTCGCTCAATGAACCCAACACAAACACAGCTCATCAGTGACATCACAAACGCACACATTAACGTGACGCAGTGCAGGAGCTGGCTGAGGCGCACACAGGGATATGAGGCTTTATTACCTTGTTATACAGCATCGCATTACAAATCCAGAATGATCAAGCAGCATCTGATGATTGTGGTCCAGCTGCTCACTGGTTAAACGAGCGCTGATGCGCCCCACGCTCACCAATTAAGACTGCTAGGAGAAGTGCGGACCTTTACACAGCAGCTACAGGAAGATATGTGGAACGTATCGGAAAGTGCGATCACTGTCATAAGTTATGTCACTTGTCATAACTGTCAAGAGTTCTTGATCGTGTTGTGCACTGCTCCATAGCGCCATCTGGTGGGGCCACCAGCCCCTAATGTAGAGACCTCGCAGGAGTAAAGGCAGGCTAATTATGATTTTAATACAACGGTGGAGTCAGTGATCGGGGAAAAACACACGAGCAGATGAAGGGATTAAAGTTGGATGGCACTGGAACATGGACAGTGTTGATGTTTATAAGCGCTTGTCTTGGGTCATGGGAGAAAACACGTCACACTACGTCACCTGTGAGAGGTCACCTTATTGGTCAGGTGACGCACAAAAAACGCCAAATCAAAGCTCCATAAGGAAACGATGCGGGTTTTGCTGCTGGGGTCATTTTCTGACGTCCTGAAACACAAAATGAGAATGAGCTGCTTTAGAAGCAGTGTACCTGACCTGGGCACATTTTCATCAAATCAGCGCTGATCTTCTCCTCCTGCCTTTAACAAGCAGATGCTCAGGAGGAAAGAGAAAGAGGCAGGAAAAGACAAAGAAAAGCAAGCTTGTTTTTTTATAAGTAATGATTCTGCTTGAATGAGTCTCGTGGTTTTCAAATATCGTCATGTGTCATTACATCCCCAGTGCAGTGCGACTGTCTGAGCCGTGATCAGTTACACATGAGCACCAGCCAATAAAAACCCTCATGTGTTAATGAATACTGAATAAATAAATCAACATGAAGCCTGAGCCGGAGCTGTCTGAGATCTCATCAAACATATAGCAAAAACTGAAATTTAGACATGGAGTGTTTAGTTTGAAAGTTTTTATGTCATTTATTTTTAGAGTTTTATAATACCGAGATCATTTTGAGAAGTCAAGGCTTCACTGATTCGGACTTTGTTTGCCTGAAAGAAGAAAGAAGTCAGATGGATGGCAGGTCTGAGCATGTGGTCATGAAAGCCAGCCCTGTTCCACTGAGCAGGTTACTGCTAATGGAAGGAGTGTGTGCAGGAAGAGGAAAGAGACGAGAACAACAGGGTTCAGAGAGGCCATGCAGAGACCAGATCGCTAGAGAGAGACGCTGACTTCAGAGGGAAAACCCAAATCACTCATTATTATGTGGGTTTCTATCACAGTTATAAATATAGATGTCGTTTCTGAAGAAAACTATAAAATTTAAAACTGTTTATTTTCTCCATGTGAGTTTTAAAATTCCTTTCAGGTTGAGAAAGAACTGAAAACTTTCTGCTCAAGAATTTAAAGCACATTCACTTGACTGACAAACAAAAGTGAGATGCACAATGACTGTAAATTACACACACGAGTGAATGTTACACACAAATAACTGAGCAGTGCATACAAACGACCGCATCGTATACAAATGACTCAATCACACTCGCAAAATTGAATAAAAAACAAATGACTCAGTCATACACAAATGACTCATTCATACTCAAATGATTCATTCATACACAAATGACTCATTCATACACAAATGACTCCTTCACACACACAAATGACTCATTCATACACAAATGACTCCTTCCCACATACAAATGACTCATTCATACACAAATGACTCATTCACATACACAAATGACTCATTCATACACAAATGACTCATTCATACACACATGACTCAGTCATACACAAATGACTCATTCACACACACAAATGACTCATTCATACACACATGACTCAGTCATACACAAATGACTCAATCACACACACAAATGATTCAATCGTACACAAATGACTCGGTCATACACACATGACTCAATCACACACACAAATGATTCATTCATACACAAATGACTCAGTCATACACAAATGAATCAATCATACACAAATGACTCAGTCATACACAAATGATTCAATCATACACAAATGACTCAATCACACACACAAATGATTCATTCATACACAAATGACTCATTCGTTCACCTTAGTGACTCATTTTAAAAGGCCGAGTTCTTCATGAAGAAAACATCTCATTAAGACTTTCATTGCAAGTTTTTTGAAAGTGCAGTCTAGATTAAAATATATCAAAATATATAAAAGTATATAAAACAGTTCATTAAGAAAGTGATTCAAACACTTTGTAAAATTCAGTGTCAGTTTCTCAGAATGTCTGCCCTGAAATCTCGGGATTCCTATAAACCGTAGCTCATGACAGGATCACACTGTTCATTTCCTTTTACCTTCTTAACTCCAGCACCACTCCTTCTTTTTGGCGCTTCTGTTATCTGTAAGCTTTATGTATTAACTTATTCAATTCTTTCATGGTTTACGACCTTTGGAGTACAGTTTGTGTTCAGTAAAGACAAGATGTGTGAAGTAAAGCATATCATCGACACCGTACCATGCTTCCAAAGCATCTTGTGATTATGGACTAGTTTAAGAAGCTGGTTTTGATTTAAATACTGATTAAAATGGAGATGAGATGTGCTCAAAACACAAGAGTACAAAAACATCAGAAAGGCTTTCGGTGCAAACTGTCCCAGCTTATAATCTATTTTATTTCTTGTCCCGGGAGGTCTAACAACCACAATTTTCCCCAAACAGAACTGCACATTTTGTTTTTTAGGGCACATTTATAACTTGAGCTGGTCTGAGAAGTCTGTTTACGTGTTTTGTTATCAATGTTTCTCAGCAACGGCCCTCAGCGTCCATCACTGCTCCATGTGAAAGCTTGAGATAAATTAGCCAGCGCAGTGACTCAGCGCTTTTAATCGATTCGTATGGGTTCAGACTGCAGCCCGGGCAGAAAGGAGCACTCGGAAAAATCACAGAAGAACATTCATATTAGAGGTCACACTGACCTTCACTTGCAGGAAGAGAAATAACTTCATTCAACTCAAAGTGTATTACTAAAATTTTCCATTAATCGCAGAACAGCAAGCGTGGCCTCTAGGTCAGGACAAATGGTTTCCTGCAGCTCGAGTTGGACTCAGCCATGTTGGAAAAAAATCTTAAACAATAATTACGTCTGTTTTATCAGTGTGAAGAGTGAAGAGAGCGGAGCTAGTGAAGATTTAGCTCAGAAATGAGTCAGGAGGTTAGCCATGAAAACTGCACGATTCTTGACCTTTATATTAAAATAGAAGACAGCACCAGTCTTAAATTAAAAATATAAAACATGCTAAGTATTACTCAAATAAACCTACAGGTTACTACGTAGGTTGATAATATAGAACATGAAATAAAAATATTTATTGATAAGTACTGTATAAAATAATGCACTATCTGGTACATTTGCACAATTGGCTGATGCTTTAAAAAAGTAATACGACTGAGCTGAAGGTTAAAGGTGCCATAGTACGGAGGAGGTTATTACCTTGGTGTAGTTGGAAAAAAGAGAACTGTCAAGCTCGAACACTGCTCCTTCAAACACCAATCCCACACGCGCAAACGGGAGCATTCAAATGGGCTGATTCTAAAATCCTAAACAGTTTCATATCCGTAGTAATGCATTAATATATACACCCCTAAAATTTGCATGTTGTAGACCACGCAGGATTACCATGGACCTGCACAGACCTCAGTTCTGCAGGTATCGTGTAAAAGGAAACAAGAACAGAAAAATAATAATGAAAATGGCAGACTATGTACACAAATGTGCTGTTCCAGGCTGTGAAGGGGATGTGGGAACATTTCATTCCCTTCCCAAGCAACCGAACTGTCACCAGGCAGCGCTGATCACGGTTCATCTTTCACAGAACTTTAATTTGAAGTCATGCATGGTTCACTTCAAACAGTTTCTCAAAGCTTGGACAATATCAAGCAGGTTCTGCATTTGACACTGAAGAGGGGCAGTTCCAGCTTTATTGGCACCACAACCCCAACCACAACATGTAAGGAGCTAGCCGTGCTGTGTGATTTGATCCTCTTTTTGACGGTTGAAGCCAGATCATCTTAAATTGAAAGATTCATAGCGAGCTAACAACTTTGATTTAGTTTGTGTTGTAGTTGAGATCAAAAGCAAGTGGATAGTATGGGTAATGCTAGCTAATAGCAAGCTCCAAGTAGCTAGCATAGTGTAGCGTAGCATCATACGGCCTTGCTGCAAACTAGCCAATCAGAGCGGAGCTCATCAGCTTATCAATGAGTCTAGCAAAAAAAGGGAAAACGGCTTGTTTCAATCTAGGGCACAAAAAAGATCCAACAATTTGCAGGGTTTTTTTTGTCATTCTCACCCCTGCCATCAGAAGTTACACATCCCATTCTCCTGCATTTCTGGAATTTTCCAGCTCTGACAGTAGTGCAGCTGCACAGGTTTATATCAAAGCACTCATCCTGATATGTTATTGTTTCTATAGTAACAGCTCATTCACAGGGCCTTGTACAGCGGAAACATATTCAACATAGAGTGATGCATCTAAATCACATCAGAGCAGAGTGATAACCTGGAGACGTGAGTGCATTCTGCTACACAGCACAGTGCAGGTAATAACAGTAATCTGATAATAATGATAATAATAATGATAATCTGAGCTAAAAATAGCCTTGTGGTATTACAAGAAAAATATACAACCCCGTTTCCAAAAAAGTTGGGACGCTGTGTAAAGTGTAAATAAAAACAGAAAGCAATGATTTGCAAATCATGTAGCTTCATATGTAATTGAAAATAGAACAGAGACCTATCAAACGTTGACACTGAGAAATTTTATTCTTTTAAGAAAACTATATGCTCGTTTTGAAATTGATGCAAGAAAAACTTTTCGATAAAAAACATTGGCAACAAAAAAAGTTGTGTGATGCTGAAAAAAACACCTGGAGGAAAAAATTTCACAACTAATTAGATTAACTGGCAACAGGTCAGTGAGGTGACTGGGTATAAGAAGAGCATCCCAGAGAGGCGGAGTCTCTCGGCAGTGAAAGTGAAAGATTGCATGGGCAAATTTAAGAATTTAAGAATAATGTTCCTCGACGTAAAATTACAAATAATTTGGGGATTTCATCATCTAAGGTACATAATATTATTAAAAGATTCAGACAAATTTCTGTACGCAAGGGACAAGACCGAAAACCAATTTTGGATGGACGTGATCTTCGGGCCCTCAGGTGGTACTGCATTAAACACAGACAGGATTCTGTAGTGGGGCTCAGGAACACGTCCCAACACCACTGTCTGTGAACACAGTTCATCAATGCAGCCACAAATGCAGGTTAAAACTCCACCATGCAAAGAAGAAACCACATATAAACATGATCCAGAAACGCCAGAACACTGCATCCTCTGGGCTAAGGAGCAGAGGGAGTAAAGTAGTTGTAGTAATGGCAGAGATAATGGCAGCAGTAGCAGTAGTATTGCCAGTATTAGCAGGAGTTGTGTTGGAGAATCACTAGATGTACCAGCAGTAGTAGTGGTGGTGTTTCTAATGGCAGTAGTAATGGCAGTAATGCCAGCAGGAAGTGTGGCATCAGCAGTTTAGCTGTACGTTCTGCCTCTTTTATTCTAAAATAAACACATTAATCTGCTCCTGACCCCAAAACATCCGGACTCAGGTTGCTTCGTCTGTTAAAGTCTGCCATCATCACACACATGCAAGCTGACAAATCTCACATTTGCATAGAGGTTCGGTTTCAACATCATTGAGGTAAATAAAAACTCATCTCTTTGATCTGCAAGTGGACGTTCAAAATGTGATATAAATATCTAAACTGTTAGCTAAATTCATCGAATGTGGGGTTGAAACAAGAATCAGTGATTATAAACCCTGACCCAGAAGATTACTTCTGCCATTTGTTGTCATCGCTGACATCATATTCTACCCCCTTCCAGTCTCTGTGCTCCCTAATCCTGCATTTTTGCCAATGTTTCTTCCCAATCTGGTCTCATCAGGCACAGATTATCAGAGATTAGACGAGCTGCTCAGGGTCTGCATGCACCCAGTTCATTCATTAACATTATTAATGTCCATGTTGATTGAGCTACACATTAGTCCTAAAGCACATGGCCTAAATAAGTCACACAAATAAAGCAGACAGCATGAAGATGATGGCACAGAAAGGCAGAGCGTCATTTTCTTATTACGAGAAAAGATTAAATCCAGCTTTGGGATTTTTAGGGCACCGAATCCCAAGATATATGACATGAATTCCACTGAGTTGCAAGTCGAATTTAGTTTGAAGTAAGCAATGATGTAGTAAACTTATAATCTTGAAGACATTATTTATACAAGTGGAGATTGCCATAAATGACTTGACACTTCCACAAGCATGTTTTTGCTGAAATTTACACTTGCATTAGTATCCTGTCATTCATCTCTTTGAAGTAATCATGTCTTCGTCTATTAAAGGTAAAGAAAAACCATGAGGCCGCATGAGAAGTGCCATATTGTACATTACCATCACTGCCTGAGAGAAGGGTGTTGTTTTTCATCTATTCTTCTCCTACATTTGTACATTATGTGTCACCTACAATCTCCTCTTCCAGGGAGCCTTTCTGGATAATGCATGAAACAATTTATAATAGTATGACTCTAATAGGATTGCTCAGAGCCACTCTACCAGCTGTTCCTGCGCTCCTATTGGACGACGCATGGAAGTGGCCAGGCTTCTGTGAGGGTGGTGTGAAGGGGACAGTGGGAAAATGGGAGGAGCTCTTTAGTTTAACATGAAGGAGTGATGAAAGAGGACAGAATATTGAGAGAGAAAACAAGAGATCGAATGATATTGGTCCTTCGAATGTGGAGAAAGGTCTCAGAAAGGCTGGCACTGGATCCTGTTGTTTTCAAGAGTGTGAGCAGTGTGTGTGTTGTGTGGAGGAGAGATTCCCACTGTGGGATGGCGCTGTAGTCACTGTGTTAAGTCAGAGGCGTGGCGATGGCCGTGGCGTTGGATGCAGTGTGTGTGCGGGTGAAAGGTGTCTGCAAGCAGAATGGGCTGCTCATCCTCTCTGTGCTGGCCGTCGTCATCGGCTGCCTGCTGGGATTCTTCCTGCGCACCAAGCAACTCTCTGAGCAGGTTAGTGTTAATCTACTGTACCTGAACACACCAACAAAACTAGTGTAGTAATCTCAACACAGCTGTACCTACCCAATCACTCTGTTACCTACCTGAAGTCTTACTTGCCTCAGTAAACCTGTTCATCCAAACAAGTCTGACTTCCCAATGCAGTCCTGCTTTCCTGAGCACAGCTAGAGTCCACAATACAGTAGGCCTACATACCCCCAACACAGTCTTACCTACCCCAACACACTCTTACTTACCCCAAACACAGTCTTACCTACCCCAACACAGTCTCGCCTACCTCAAACACAGTCTTACCTACCCCCAACAGTCTTACCTACCCCCAACACAGTCTTACCTATCTCAACACAGTCTCACCTACCCCAACACAGTCTCACCTACTCCAACACAGTCTCACCTACCCCAAACACAGTCTTGCCTACCCCAACACAGTCTCGCCTACCTCAAACACAGTCTTACCTACCCCCAACACAGTCTTACCTACTCCAACACAGTCTCACCTACCCCAAACACAGTCTTGCCTACCCCAACACAGTCTCACTTTCCTCAAACACAGTCTTACCTACCCCCAACCCAGTCTCACCTACCCCAAACACAGCCTCATTTACCCCAAACATAGTCTCACCTACAGCAAACACAGTCTTTCCTACTCCAACACAGTCTTACCTACCCTCAACACAGTCTCGCCTACCTCAAACACAGTCTTACCTACCCCCAACAGTCTTACCTACCCCAAGACAGCCTTACCTACCACAACACAGTCTCACCTACCCTCAACACAGTCTCACCTACCCCAAACACAGTCTTACCTACCTCAAACACAGTCTTACCCACCCCAACACAGTCTCACTTACCTCAAACACAGTCTCACCTACCCCAACACAGTCTTGCCTACCCCAACACAGTCTCGCTTACCACAAACACAGTCTCACCTACCCCAACACAGTCTCGCTTTCCTCAAACACAGTCTTACCTACCCCGACACAGTCTTACCTACCCCAACACAGTCTCACTTAGCCCAAACATAGTCTTACCTACCCCAAACACAGTCTCACTTACCCCAGACACAGTCTCGCCTACCTCAACACAGTCTTACCTACCCCCAAGTGTCTTACCTACTCCAAACACAGTCCCGCCTACCTCAAACACAGTCTTACCTACCCCAACACACTCTTAACTACCCCAACACAGTCTTATCTACCCAAACACAGTCTTACCTACCCCAAACACACTCTTACCTACCTCAACACTGTCTTATTTTACCCAACAGAGTCTTCCTTTACCCAGCATAGCCTAACATCACTCAACACAGATCTATTTCCCTCAACACAGTCTTATGTTTACCCCACAGTCTTACCTGCCCCAACATAGTCCTACCTACCCCAATACAACATTATTTTAACCTACACAGTCTTACATACCCCAACTCAGTCCTACTATCATGAGAGTAATATGTTTCATTTATGGAAGAATGGATGTATAACATAAGAGTGAATAGAAATGCGTAAATGCTGTAGTACATATTCAGAATTGTGGTATGTGGTATATAAGTGGCCATAACTGTTACTACTCATGTTTTGTCATTTTGCCCATTTTGTATCATGTGCATTATATGTTTTTGTAAATGACCATCTTTGTGCAAAATTAAAAATGGGTCAGTGAGTGCCCTCAAACACAAGAAGAGCTAATAATGCAGTTCAGCTCTCACCATCAGCAGCACCAATGAAGCATGGCATTTCTTTTGACCAGCTGTAATACATTAAACTAAAAGTGACATTATTCTGCTGGCATTTGTCTGAAAATAAAAGTCATTTTGAGCTTGCACTCGGGGATTACGATCCAATCATACAAATGCTCTTAGTAATTATGCATTAAGCAAGAGAGCTGCTTAGCTTCAGGCGTAGTAAAGCCCGCATGAGAGGCTGTGTGTCGTTTCAATGAGACTGAAGCACACGGGTAAATTTGGAATCTATTTTGTGAAAGAGAATGAGTCAATCCAACAAGGAGGTCTTGGTGTGTAATTGGAAATTTCTCACCCTCTATTCAGGATTGAGTAGTATAATAATAAGAAGACTCTTTATAGATTGTTATTAGTACTAATGCATGTAATATAAGTAGAATACAAACATGGTGTGGAATTTAAATTTGCCGATTATTAACCAGGAACTAGAATGAGTGCTGGATTGGAAACCTGGCTGGAGGTAACTCAGTCAGCCTGAAGCAGTTTAGGTAACCAGTGGAGGATTTAAGCGCTGCTCCAATAGACTGATCTGACAGTGTCCGGTTGTAGGTCGTGTCCTAATTACAGCATTTCTTCACAAGCCTCACCTGCTTTTGCTGGGTGTGATTTCAACACCATTGTTCGAAAATGAAATAGCTTTCAGAAAGGCATACTTTTCCTTTCATCATCAAGGCTATAAAGTAAACTCTGAATATGGCAACATTGGGAAATATTCTTCACCTTGAGAGAGAGAAATGACTGAGTGCTTTCATATATGCTGTGATTAGAAGGTTTAAATAGGTCCCTAGTGTGTTCTCCTGCTCAGTTTGGTTCTTTAGGCAGCTGAGAACGCAGCAATCACACTCGGGTCAAAGAGCATCTGAGCGAGGTGGTGTCGGTCCGTTAGTGGGAAAGAATCTGAATTGACTCGACTGCAGGAAATGAATCAAACATGCTTTGTGTTTTGGGTTGCGGCTTTTTATTGTAAAATGGCACACTGATCCAATGGACAGAGCTGTAGTGTTTGTTAGTTTGTTTAATGTCTTGCCATTGGAAACCAAACTGAACCAAATTTTGGCTTCTGAACATTAGAGTAGGAGCGTAAATGAAGAATGAGGATGTAAAGGAGCTGTGTGCTCACAGCAGTGGTTCTTTTATAATGAGGGCTTAGAGAAACAGTGACAGGTACAATTAGCTATAAATTAGTAGGGCAGATCGGGTGCTCATACTGTACCTTTACTTACAACTTTATTAGCATGAAACCCAGTGAGACCACTGCCTCGTTATAATTCTGTGGACCCTTTGTTAGATGGTGACAGTCCTTTCAACACATCCGTACTTACCCTAGGCAGATTCACTCCCAATCAAGCTTTATATATCTTCACTACATTTAATTCTTCCCAGCATAGCTTTAGTATTGACCTTCTCCAGAGCGCCAGAGGTCAACATCCTTCACTGCCCACTCCCTGCATACAACTACGAACACTGCCACTACTGGGAGAAAAACGGCACTTTCTTTCCTTTTTTTTTGCACTTCATACATAATTGTGCAAATATAATGTGATAGAGAAGCTCAGAAGAAAACTCTGATGTTTGTAACTCCAATGTAAAATTCTTCCATACAGTTTTTTTTTTTCGTTATCCGTTTGAGTTGACTGGGCCATGACACCCGGTGCTCGTCTTTCCTCATGTTTAGTGTGTGCTCATTTTTATGGGATAAACAGAATCTACAACCTCATCTTGGTGATGGTACGACTGATGAGATTTGAAACCCAGATCCATAATGATCTCTCTGAGATGACATGAGGGAGAACCCTTGACAGGAACCAGACAAAAAGGGAACCTGGGTGATGCGGGACAGTGCATTAATAAATGGTTACAGTGCATATGTTTGATTAACTGCTGAAGCAGAAGTCATGGTCATACCATCTTCCTTTTAAAATGCTGGCTCCTGTCTGTAGAACAGAAGAAGTAGAATAAATAAATAGAATAGAATGTGAATTGGTTTGATGATGCTGATGCTAGCGCTATAAAAGCTATATATCAGCTATAAATATATAGAGTTATAAAACATTTCGATCTGTAACATGAGCTACCTGATGACATTTGGGGATTTAATTCAGTTCTAATCAAACATAATGGACACATGGTTCCTGGCTTTGTTGGTATGTTTGCGTTGAGGTTTTGTAAGTA
Source organism: Parauchenoglanis ngamensis (assembly GCA_030014255.1). NCBI lineage: Eukaryota > Metazoa > Chordata > Actinopteri > Siluriformes > Auchenoglanididae > Parauchenoglanis > Parauchenoglanis ngamensis. Next base: position 20,454,106 of record JAQMYM010000015.1, read on the forward strand.
CTTTATTGATATGATGTATGTATTGCATGAGTGTGTAGCAGATGCATTATTGAGGATATATGATGGAAAGAAAAGACGAGCATAGTACTTGAGTGAGGAGAGGAAGCAGCTGAAAGAGGCTATTGATCAGTAGGTATGGTGAAAGTTGAGAGAGAGAGAGAGAGAGAGAGAGAGAGAGAGAGAGAGAGAGCTACAGCGCTATAAAGAAGACACTGAATCAAGAAAGAAGGCCGTGTGCTGAAGTCAAAGCTTTGGCTGAAATGAAGTGAACCTTATCCAAATGGCACTTTCTACCATCAGCAAGATGTTTATTTCCGTCCATGAGAAACGCACTGAAATTTTCTCTCATTTCATTTCATTTTATTTTCTTCCTGATGGCCATTCTGTCTATATTTGAGATCATGATGAAGGACGTTCATGATGAAGAACAGAGTGTAATTTGGTGACGAACTTCCCGAGTGGTCTGATTTTACTTTAATTTTATCTCCTTTTTGTACTCGAATCATCTCAGTCGTCTCTTCACCTGTGTAAACAAGAACAATAATCTCTGATTGACTCCAGCTCTCGTCATCCAGACAACATCAGCTGTTAATTAGAGTGTTTGTTCCACTAGGTGGCGACGTGGTTAGAGGTCGATAGAAAAAAAACACAAAAAACAATCAACAACGAAGAGAAAGTTTTATTCTGACCATATGTGGTGATGTTGAAAGTTTGTTTTAATGTTTTGAAGTGACTGCATGATTTTTTTTGCGTGGAAAACATTCCCATCTCTCATTACCAAGTCGTCAGCGCTGCTGAGTTCCGGATTCTGATTGGTCAGAAGGGGTTGATTAATTCTCTATAACAGCAGTTTTGACAGTAGTGCAGCTTTATATTAATGCGCATGTTCTAACTATTAGCGTTTCCGTAGTAACAGCTCATTCACAGGGACGTGTACAGCGCACGCTCCGCTGATAATAAGCAGATTAAAAATGTGTGTAATCACTGATACGGTGATGTTTGAACATTTTTGGAAGGAGTCTCCAGTGTCAGCCGTGTGTCAAACAGTAGATATTAGCGCTGTGGGCTTTGTTGAATCATCACCTTCAAACTGATTCGTGTACAGTTTAAACTCCTGTTTAACAACGTCTTGCTGCATTTCTTTAAAAATCTGACAAACCTTGAACAGAAGAACAAGAATCTCATCATCACTGCTGCTTCCAATTGGTTTTTTTACATGATGGCGAAAGTTAGCACCGGTTGCAAATATTTCACTCTTTTATGATGTTTAATTGCAGTAGGTTTGGTGTGAATGGACCTGTTGAGAATCTACGCAGAGAAAAACAACTCTTTCAGACTTTCAGACAATATGTGCTGAGAAATAATTGATTAAAGCACCACTTTAAAGTGACTCGTTAAAACGTCCCTCCCGATAATCACTGCCGAAGAGAACACAAGAGGAGAATTAGTACAGAAAAACGCTGAATGTAGCTGATCAAACAAATTGTTTAAACTTTTCTCTTTATTATTTATTCTTAATTTCTTTCAACCTTGTATTGTTTATTCTTTTATTCTGTTCTTTGTCTTATTTTATATTCTTTTATGGAAACCACTTTGAGGTCTGCATTTATTATTATTATTATTATTATTATTATTATTATTAATAATATGCTCCTGTTGCTAACAAGTAATGAACTTTTATCTCACTGAAATTAATTTCTGGAAAATACTCACTTTCTGTATTTTGAACCTGAAGAGACAGCGTTTATACCAAGCTGTATTAATGTTAGTGATAACTTTTATGTAACTATAAATGCTTTAAAAGTGCGACATGTCATTCTTTAATAAATAGGAAAATTATAATTGCTGGCAAATTCAAGGAAACATAAAGAAGGAAAGAATCGTCTCGAGAGTGGCAGCAGTCATGCGGTGTCTTCACACCACCCTGTCGCTGATTATTTTACTGAAACAGCGTGACATAGAGGGGTTTATTTCTCACGTAACACATCACTGTAATGTGAAAACTCCGCCTCCTTTTTCACCTTTCATGTTCAAATCTGTAATATATATTATTTCTTTGCACAGTGTTAGTGTTATTCACATTCACACACTCGCATTAGTGTAAAGACCAGCTGAAAAGCATCCACCATTAACTAAACACACACACACACACACCAGTCTCAGTATCAGCTCACTAGACTTCTAGTCA
>JAQMYM010000015.1:20465416-20477769 GCA_030014255.1 Parauchenoglanis ngamensis
CCGCCTCTTGCCCCAAGATGCTGGGATTGGCTCCAGCTTCCCCAGACGGATACAGCGCTATAGATAATGGATGGATGGATGGAATTCCTCAATATTGAGGAACACAGACCCAGACCTGATGAACTACAGCTTCCTGTACCAGTATAACGGTATAACAGGTGGATGTCAGGAATAAGGCTGAAAACTCGACTGCAGAGCTCAGAGTTTATTAGTGATGAACAGAAACAGAAATCTGGTTGAAACAGAAACACACACTGGGCTGAGAACCCACATAAAGCTATTTTTGTCATTAGTAACACTGACAGCTGAGTGGCTCATGAATGTGATCTGCAGGTGTGTGTATCACACTGTCCATTTCTTTCATTCTTAAAAAGCATTGGCGAGGCTCAGTGTACTCTATCAGTTACAGAATCCAACATCCTCCACAACAGAGAGGCGTCACGCATCCAAGGCAATGAATCCATCATAGTTTAGCTAGACTCTCCTCAGTCTCTTCAGATTCTTGTCTTCTTTGTTTGCTTGTGTCTTTTTCAAGTGGTGAATCAAACGCATAATCTAGATGTCCTTGTGCGTTTGTTTGCCTTCTTAATGCTGGGTATGAACAATAATTACGTCTTACATTAAGAAAAAAGCGTGAAATGTTTCACATGGATATTTTCTTTGCTCTTTACCTGCTGCTCAAACTGTGAGAATTTCTAATTTCTCACTTTTCACTACCATTAAAATGATGTGTAAAGACCTGCACTGTGGGTTTCTCTGTGCATTTACCTGACTGCGGGGAGGTGAAAGCGTAGGCCAGGACGGCCTGAGTTCTCTCAGATTCTCGTTAGAGTCATATCTCAAGCACGACTGGTTGGATGTTCTGTAGGATTCATACAGAATGATCATTGCAGACGGCGGATGAACTAATTAGCCCTCGGAATCTAAATGATCCAAACAAGGTCAAGGTCACAGCAAGGTCAAATGTCTGAAATAGTTTTCCTTCAACAGTTTCCTTCCTGTTTGAGGTTTATTTTAACAGTATTTCAGTACACATTAATACCAAGATGGACTAGACTTGTCATTGACTCAGGTTAGTGCTGCTTACATATTTATTCTAGAGACAAGAAAATCAGTGCATTGTAATGCGTAATGATGATAACCCCCATTAACCCGCAGCATTTAGCATGAAGGTGATGTGTAACGGCCAATCACTGTAACCAAGACTTACCATATCAGTGTTTTAAACCAAATCTCTCTCTCTCTCTCTCTCTCTCTCTCTCTCTCTCTCTCTCTCTCTCTCTCTCTCTCAGTCTCATGTCAGGTCTGGCGGCTCTGGAGCCGAAATGCTCGAGCAGATTAGGCCTCATCACCATCTCCTACTACCTCTGGACCACGTTTCTGGCGGTTGTGGTCGGCATCGTCATGGTTCTGATCATCCACCCAGGGGGCGTGGCCCAGAAAGAGGACTCTGAGGACAGCAGCAAGCCCATCATGAGCTCAGCCGACGCCCTGCTCGACCTCATACGGTACACACACACGCGCACACACACACACACACACACACACACACACGTGCACACACACACATGCACACACATGCACACACACACGCACGCACACACGCACACACACATGCACACACACACACACGCCACATGCACACACACGCGCACGCACACACACATGCACACACACACACGCGCACACACACACGCACACATGCACGCACACACACCATGGTTTATTCTGATTCGCTTTAATCTGCTCTCCATCTGTCATGACACACTTCCACTCTCAGTGCTGCTCTAATTCTGTCTCTGTTCTTCTTAACTGCAATCAAGAAAAAAGCATCCCAGTAAAATCTCACATTGTTTAATGGCCTTGCAAAAAAAAAAAAAAAAAAGCTGTAAGCTGTAGATCTTCTAGAGAACCTTCAACGTTTTTGTTTTTTTTTATGTAAATAGGAAAAATAATTATTTAATATTTCACATAACAGTTTAATTTTAAAGTCCTCATCTCTACTGACAATAATGCAGGTAAAAGTAAAATAAATGTTTAAAACCAGCGTGCTTTGCAATTATTTTGCTCACGGTCTCTGAGGTTAAACTGTTAATGTGGTTCCTTAAGAACACACTTTATTCTGTAACTTTTCTCTGGTCTCACGTTTAGCAGAGAGAAATGTAATAAACAACGCTACTGAGCCGGGCCTTGCCTAATGACAGGCTTTTCATGATTTATAGCAACACAAGTAAAAAACATCAGAAATAGACTTTGGATTACAGCCAGGTCTCAGTAGTCAGCGTCCTGCTGCACAAAAAAGTCTGTAGAAATATAAATCCATAAAACCCATTGAACCCCAGCAGCATGTGGCGGTTTTCATTCTGACCGAAGCAACTGATCTTATAGGAGTGAAAAACAATCATGTGAAGATCCACACACAGGAGTTCGAGTTAAACCACTACAGCGAAGGCAAGGCCATGATGCTCCACAGCCAACAGACCGTCTTCACAAAAGCACGTAACACAGAGTGGAATGATTTCCGCACAGCTGACGGGTTTCTCTTCTTCTCTGTCCACACAGCTGAGAGCAGAGCTGCCTGGGTCGCTCGCTGTGTGTTATATTCTCAGACGTTTGTTTGTTTGTGCATCTGAGATTCTTGTTAGTGTGATATCTCGAGGACGAGTGGTTGGAGAGTTTTCATATGAAATCATCGCTGCACACAGCAGATGAACTGATTCGATTTTGGAATTGGTCCTGACAGATTTAAAGTCACAGCAAGGTCAAATACCTGGAATAATTTTTCTTACATAGAAGGATTGGACGTGTTGGCAACAACAAGTTTGATTGGATTCTGCTGAGCATCGAGTTCTACTCGGTTTGGAACGAGATTGTGTGTGTGATGTGGTTATTATAGTGGTCTCGTGTAAGAACACCGGTGGTGCGGTGATTAGCACTATCGCCTCACAGCAAGAAGGTCCTGGGTTCGATCCCCGGGTCACCCAGCGTGCCTTTCTGTGCTGAGTTCCGCCTCTCGCCTGAAGATGCTGGGATTGGCTCCAGCTTCCCCGCAACCCAGATGGATAATGGATGGATGGATGGATGGATGGATGGATGGATGGATGGATGGATGGATGGATGGATTTCTCTTCCTGTAGATTTACGACACATACCACAATTCCATGAATCACTGAACCTCTGATAAGAATGAGTTTGGTGCACCAGGATGTGTGTGTTAAGATGGTGAGGACGACAGTCAAACAAAACTTTGTTGTGCAGTGATATTAGTGGGTTCTGTTTCCCAAATAAAAAACAAATTGTAGTCTAAATAAACCACAGTGACCCTGACCAGGCAGTTAATAAGGATGAATGAATGAATGAATCATGATCATGTTTATGTTCATCATCTTGTGTAATGTGCAATATAATAATAATAATAACAATAATAATACATTTGAATTTGTGGTCCAGTCAGAAAGCAGCTGATGTACGGAGAGTTTTGGAGCCGTGTTTACGTTCTCTCTTCCTCTAGCTTTATCAAATGTAAAGATGGAAATCAACCAATAGCAGGAACACAATCTGAAATTACACCAAACAGCCCCAAGCAATCGATGGTATTATACTGAGACTACGATTAATTCTGTCACAATAAATTTTTGGGCAAATGGATATTTTGAGATTTTTGCGACTCCAAGCCTCGACCTCGAAAATTACAGTTCCAGATGTATAATATAATAAAGGAATTCTGTAACATCAGAACATTTTATTATGTCAGTTACATAAAGTAAAAGAGGAGTTTCTCTCGTGACCTTGTTAGTAAGTTAGGTGAGCCTTAGTAAAAAAAAACAAAACTAAAATAGCAGGAAAGTACAGGTCTGTACTCCTCCTAACGCTGTGTTTACCCATCAGTCCCAACAGCTCACGCCATGTTTATGATTAGATGTCTCTGCATACAGCGTCGAATCATGAGACTTACGTTATTTTTAGCCATTTCTGTCACCCTTCACAGCGCTTCTTCATCTGTAGACCAACACTTCATCCTAGCAGCAGGCATGTAACGATATCTAGGGCATCGATAAATCGTAATACAAATTTATGACAATTCAAATTTATGGGGAAAAAAATGATCCGCGATTCATCTCTTAGTTTTTCCGAGCTGTAATTGCGTTATTTAGACAGCAGAGGGTGCAATAAGGTACAGAAGCAAGAACACACATGACGTCTGCGTATTTTGGAGTAACACAGCTCTAATGCCGCAAAAACACAAAAAACAGATCTAAAATGGGAAAGAGCTTTTGTGCTCATTTACAAAGAGATTCATCAATAAATCAGATCGACCTTTTTACAGCCTGATGACAGCAAAAGAAAAGAGAAGCAAATGGAGGGAGTTGTTTTATGTTTAAACTTTAAAAATTTTAAGAAAACATTTGTTTCTTTTTTGTTAACTTTTTTCATTCTTAATAAAAAGAATATTTTAATTAAAAGACTATTATATTTTACTCAAACCTTTACAAATTGTTGTTAATAATTTTTGTTGGTTTTTAAGAAAATGAAGCAAAGGTAGATATTTTTTATTTAACAAAAGAAATATTTAAGTTGATAAGGAATAGGAAAATAAATGTTGTGGTATTTCGCTAACAAATTTTCTTTTAATTTCCTTTTTTTTTTTCCAAAAAATGTCATGGAAAAATCAAGTCATGTACTCAGTATCACGAATTAAATCGAATTGTGAATTTGGTGAATCGTTACATGCCTAACAAGCAAACCAAGCTAACCCTAAGCCTAAGTAAAAGCATTTTTGTTTGGTTTTTTGGTGTTTTGCTTTACGTTTTTTATTTGCATTTTAAAAATTTACCTAAAAATTGTATCCAAGTAAAGAGCAGCTGGTTGGAAGGTGAAATCTATTTTCGTTTAATTTTTCTTCTTGTTTTTTTATTTATCTTATTAATACAATAAGATGCATAGTGTTTTTAAACAGAGTGTTGAGAGGCGTTCATTAACCCTGAGCCTCGCTCTTTCACCCTGGCTGCACGAGCTCTCGTAACGAATGACCTTTTAACACCACTTGTCTCTGCTCTGCATTTATGCATTATGTAAACAACTTAACTCACATTCGAGGGCAATCAGACTCTGACCCAGAAGCCGCGTGAGTAACTTGACTAAATGTACGAACACAAAATCCAGAGACTCGGCCTGCACTTTTACTGCTGTAGGGAACTTGTTGTAGTGCTCTATTCATACCAGCATGATGTCTTAAACAGGCTGAATAATGAAGTGTAGAAAACTAGATGTGTGTTATGCACTTTATTTAGATTACAGCCTTCATGATTCTGAAGCTTGTGGCCAGATAAGTGTACAAATGATATCAGAGCCTGAAAGAGAGGAATTGATTTTATTTAAATGTCACTCTGATTGTAATAAGTCTTGAAGTTAAATCGATATTTATAGAAATTTAATCAGCCAACAATTTTTAACCCTAAACCTAATAAACAAGTATGAATGATTTACTATATCACCGTAATTCATTGTTTTTCTGTAAAACTTGTTTTTCCGTAAATTGGCAACAAGTTTGAGAAAAATTGCTTTTTTAAGTCGATTTGTAGCATCAATGGATAATGTGTGGAAAGACAAGGTTTTCCTGTTGTGTGCATATCTGCATGTGTGAAACATTACCATGGAACCCCGGCACTCAGTAGGCGACTCAGGTTTTGGCCGCGCTGGTCTTTCAGTCTGCTCTGAAAGCCATCATTGCGTCACACTCATGATTCCCATTAGCATCTCGCCTGCTGACCCCAGGGCCTCCTCAGAGACGTGCGCAGAACATCAACCGTTTCTAATGAACAGAGGGATGGTCCGGTGTTAACGATGATGCTGTTCACGGCTTCTTAACTCCTGCACAAAGTCGCCTCAGGGAAAATCTTGACATGGAGTAAATGTTAAATGATGGAGGCTGGGCTGGGGCAAGAAATCTTTCTGAGGAAAAAAAATCAATGCACATATGCAGCACATGACCATTGCCTGCAAAATTTTTCCATAAAAATAAATCTGCCTGGATGTTCCTTGATGAATAATAAACTTAAATTGCTCACCACTTATTGCCTCCAGTTAACAAGAACACTCTTATAAAACAGAACATGTCATGCGTTCTTCAAGTGTTCCTCTCAAATAATAAGTGGTTTTTATCATCCTAAAAGCATTCTTATGGCTAATTAACACACACACACACACACTCACGCTAGAACAATTAGTAATAAATAATAAAATAACAAAAAATAAAGCTGCTCTGTAGGGGTGGCAGGATCAAACTCCAAATTCTCCAACTCGAAATCCATCCATTATGTACAGAGTGTATCCGTCAGGGTGGTGGGGAAGCTGGAGCCAATCCCAGCTGACTGCAGGTGCGAGGCGGGGTTACACCCTGGGCAGGTCACTAATCTATCACAGGGCTAACACGGACACACACAGACATTCACACACACTCACACACACCGGTGGGCAGTTTAGAGCAGCCAGGTGACCTAATCTGCATGTGTTTGGGCTGTGGGAGGAAACCGGAGCACCCGGAAGAAACCCACACAGGCATGGGGAGAACATGCAAACTCTACACAGAAAGGCCCCAGTCGAACCCAGGGATCGAGCCCAGGACCTTCTCTATGTGAGGTGATGGTGATAACGACTGCAGCACCGCTACATCTAAATCTAAACACACACTTATTCAAAATGAAATCTTTAACAATGACAGAGTTTTCAAATAAAGATAAATAGGTCACAGAGGTGTGTGTGTGTGTGTGTGTGTGTGTGCGTGTGTGTGTGTGAAACATCGACATTGACCATGATCTGCCCACTGCTGCCCACTGCTGGTGGCCATCGATGTATTTCTCTCCCACACAATTAATCAGACATTTATAGCAATAAATAGGTTTCGGAACGAGTGAGTGTGCAGTCAGTGTCGTCTCTGGGCGTCTGTGGATTCCAGCAGTCTCTTTCCTTTTCAAATGATTTTTGATTCCAGCATAAAGTCATGCTTTAGAGACTGAGGATAAAACAGACGACACCAAATTTTGTAGCACACACACACTCAGTGTATAAGGACTCTGCACACACACACACACACACACACACACACACACACACACACACACACACACACACACTCAGTACTCTCAGTCTGACCTCACCAAGCTTTAGTCTGTGAACTGCAGTTTCTGGGTTTTGGCTCGTGCTCTGGTTCTCTGATTACTCTCCTGCCTGGTTTGCTCTGTTTGCCGATCGCACGACCCTGTGCCTGTTTGTCTAAACATCTTTACAGCTCATTTATTTATTTATTTATTTAAAATTCAGTGTGGATGGTGTAGGAGAGCGCCAGGTTTGTCCTCAACATCACCATCAGTGCAGTTAATTTTTCTTGTACTTCAGATCATTTGTCTTTTTTGGTGAACAGAAACAAACACACCACACTGTAAGATGGACAGAGAGCAGATCTTTTCTCATGGCTCTTCCAAACATCAAGGCCATTTGGGGTGTATTTGGAGTAGTGTGTGAGTTATGTGATTCTGAAATGCAAAGTCCTTGAATTTTTCACAAGTTGAGTCCCTAATTATGCTTTTTTTTTCCCCAAACAGGAACATGTTTCCTGCCAATTTGGTTCAAGCTACATTTCAGCAGGTAAGGTCACGTCACTGAGAGTTCATTATTAAAGCCTACACTTCTGAGATTAGAGAGTTTTTACTCCTCCTTTTACTTCAAGTGAGATTTTGTAAAGATCCTGAGCACAAAGCCTAGAACAGCTTTAATCACACTTGAATTCCATTCCAAACTACGTCAAACCACCAAAGTGGTATCCGCAAAGACTTCCTTCATGCTTCCTTGGAGTCGTTGTAGACTGATTTAAAAAAAAAATACTTCTGAAGAAAGTCAAATGTGATCCTCAGCACTCGTCTCGTCCCCGGTTCCTGTGGAAGAACCTTTCAAAGAGACAACTTGATTGCCTCATCAATTTTCCACATGAGAGCTCATGCTGATCTTTTTTTAAAATCCACTTTAAATCCACACTGTAGGACGTCTTAACATGCCATACTTTAGATGCAATGTAGGAGACATTCACTAAGTTTTCACATATAGATAGCGTATATGGGTGTTTTTGCTGAATCAGAGAAAGTCGCAAAGGCAAAAGCTCGGGATTGTTTGTTCTATGTGTTCATCTAATTATGTATATCTCAGACATGCAGATTAGGGCTGCTGATTACGCTGAAAGGACGGCTTTTGGGCAGATTATGACACTTTACTGCGTCATTTTAGAGATTTCATTGAAATTAGCAGGACGGTGTTCGGACAGTTTACTGATCTTAGCTGGACCGATCTGGACAGTTTCAGGTTAGTTTTTTGGCCAGTTTACTGAATTGAGCTGGACACTTTTCAGCTTTTGGACAGTGTTTGAGCAGACTTGAGTCAGTTTGGGACAGTTTACTATAAAAGAAAATTATAAATGTGGTGAATTTCCGATTGTGCTCTTTGTGTGTCTCAGTATCGCACTAACAGCGTTCCTGTGATGAAGAGATTGAGGACAACAGAGAGCTCGAGTGTGACACGTCGCACGCTCATCTACAATCTCCAGGACGACAACAGCAGCAGTGAAAACGGCAGCGACGTGCGCAACTTCCAGCTGGACCTGACGCCTCCGCCTGATGTGGTGATGCGCACCGGGCCTGGAACGAGCGAGGGCATGAACGTGCTGGGCATCGTCATCTTCTCCGCTACTATGGGCAAGAAAACACACACAAATACACAACTACACACTTACAACACCGACATGCTAAGGACACAGCGACACACCCCAGAATACATTAGAAAAGAGCACTGAGGAAATAACTGAAGCGTAATCACATAATAATATTTTTGATGTCCCAAGAAAAAATCATTTCAATGTACCCTTTAGCACCTTGTTCTTTAACTAAAGGTACTGAAGATCACCTGTAAGATACCCCTAATCTACCCTGTTAGTGCCCTACCATCTCTTGCCTCTGAAAGGGACCAGTAACATTCCCCTGAAGTAAACCCAGATTTGTCGCTGTTTGAGACATTAAACATTCTCAGTTTGTATCCTGAAAGGTGGCCAGTTTAGCGACCCCTTCTGGTGTATCGGGATAAATATTAAACTTTACCTTAAAAGTGGGACTCAAAGTCATCAGGCATGTCAGAGTGCTGTGTCTAACAGTTACACATTTTGTGTGCAGGCATTATGTTGGGCAGGATGGGTCCTAACGGCAGTGCGCTCGTTAACTTCTGCCAAAGTCTAAACGAGGCTGTGCTCAAAATCGTAGCTATTGTTATCTGGTGAGTCTCGAGAACATCACATTACATCTCAGCCTTCGGTTCAGTGCTAGTGCAACCTTAATACAACTTTCTGAACCCTTTCCGTCTGTTCCCAGGTACTTTCCGTTTGGGATCGTGTTCCTGGTGGCTGGAAAAATCCTGGAGATGAGCGATCCATCAGATATGGGTAAGAAGCTGGGATTTTACGCCATTACAGTGGTGATGGGTCTGATCCTGCACGGGCTCTTCATCCTGCCCAGCATGTACTTCTTCATCACCAAGAAAAGCCCCATCGTTTACATTAGGGGAATTTTACAGGCTCTGCTCATCTCACTGGCCACCTCATCCAGGTAACACACACACTCTTTTTACACTTCATCCTGTTCGCACAAACAGTTAACACTGTAAAACAGGTCAGTTCCTGCAGTCGTTTACGTTATAGCAGCTATAAACAGTCGTTCCCTCAGCAGCCTCTCTTTATTCTCTCGCTTAAATTCTTGTGATGTGAGAGAGAAAGTGCAGTGCAGCGTAACCTCCTCTGTCCTGAAGATGAGGGAACCCTTACAGTTCCAGCTTTACCGCTGCCTGTTACACAGCGCTCACACTGGAGACTCCTTCCGTAATTACAGGAAACGTCCCCATATCCACAATTACTTCAGCAGCTGGAAACCTAGATCAGGCAAGAATGGGACCAAATTCCGACACCAAAACTCCAGAAACCCATAACCTCGATGTCCAGACGTCTTCAAACTGTTTTGAAAAGAAGAGGAGATGCTACACCAGGGTAAACACGCCCCTGTCCCAACTATTTTGAGACCTGCATCAAACATCAAATTTGAAAGGAGCTCATTTTGTGCATAAAATTGTAAAACTTCCCAGTTTGAACATTTATGTTATCTATGTTCTGTTGTGAATAAAATATTGGCTCATGTGATTTGAAAGTCCTTTAGTTTTCATTTTAGTCAAATTTAAAGAACATCCCAACTTTTCTGGAGTTGTAGTAAGAAAGAAGGAAATGTGGTGGGAATAAAAAAAAAATAACCAAATGGCAAATGATTGTGGTATAAGAGCAACCATCACTCAGTATTTTACAAAAACAGCAACCATAGTGTTTTATTACTTATGTATTATGCATATTTTGTCTTTCCACTTAATTATATTTTATAATCTTAGCCATAATACATAAAGATATATATTGTAATCATATTCATGACATGAAAACTGTTATCTAACAAGTGTTAGATAAAACATTCATAAATTATCCAGCATTGCTTTATGAAAGATATGTGCAATGCTTATTAATGTCTTATGAAGACCCTATCAATAAAGAGGAATAAGAGAAATAAAGGATATTTATTATTTACTCCTAAGACCTTCACTGTTTCCTGCCATCAAACCCTGAACATCTGGGCAGTATGCATGTGTACAGTACACAAGTATTCATGAATGCACAGGACTATACATTTGTGTAGGCATTTGTATACATTTTAATGAAAGTGCTGTCCTTATTAGCCAGACACGGGTCTGATGTAGTCCATGAAAGTGACGGTTGACTTCAGATCAGCATAGGAGGGCTTTGTCATTGTTAGTGATGATACTGTTGTAGTTGGAGTGACAAACCAGATGTGCAACAACACTTGCAATGAGGATTGGCGCCCTCTTGAGTGAGGAGAGAGAAAGAAAGATGCCCAGTCATTACATCTCAGAGCAGTATGACTACAGTGCTATATACTGTAATGTGTGTACTATTTACCATACCCTCCATAAACAGGGCTGTGTGAGGTAACCCACCATGGTCACGCCCCTGCTGAGGAATTATGTCCACCTGCTATATGGGTGTTTAAAGGTGCACAACCACATACTGAGAAAAGAGCAACACATCTATTACATCCTTGATTTCAAAATATGCAATTTTGATTTTCTATTTTAGCAATTTCAGATTGAACAGAATCGTGAAGAGGTCAATTACACGCACTGAGAAAAGAAATACTTACCATTGAGCTGTGACTTAGAACCTGCAAAGAGAGAGTAATGATATGTGTGAAATGGTGGTTGTATTGTATTTAATAAGGTGTAATCAGTTTCTAGACTTGAAATCGTTTAGTAAGACCAATACAATAATTTCTGGCTATAAGTAATCTCAAAATATTAACCCATGGTCTTAATATATTATCTTGTAGCTCTACCTATTACAAATAACCACCATGCCACATCAGGCTTCATAATAAAACATTTTGAGATCTATAAACTCAAAATCAAAAGCACATTAATGGTATTTATCATTCTATTGTTTAAGTAAACATCAGCTAATCAGATTGATCTACACTATCTGACAAAGCATTATGATGAGCCTTAAAATATACTGTTTTTTATTATTGAAATATCATAATCATTAAATATTTAATAAGGTGAATGCACTATAATCAGTTTGAATATTAACATGGGACTGCACTACATCCTGCAACATATTGACTCCCCAGGGACATATGCTAGGATCCTGTTTGTAGACTTCAGCTCAACATTCAACACAATCATTCCAGAAGTCCTCCACTCCAAACTCACTCAGCTCACCGTACCAGCCCCCATCTGCCAGTGGATCACAAACTTTCTGACAGATAGAAGGCAGCAGGTGTGGCTGGGAAAAATCCAGATCCAGATCCACATACAGAACACAGTCAGCACTGACGCCCCCCAGGGATGTGTCCTCTCCCCTCTGCTCTTCTCCCTCTACACAAATGACTGCAACTCAAGAGACCTCAAGAGACTTTTAAACTCCTGAAGTTTACAGATGATATGACAGTCATTGGCCTCATCAAGGACAGCGATGAGTCTGTATACTGACGAGAGGTGGAACAGCTGGCCCTCTGGTGTGGTCAGAACAACCTGGAGCTGAATATGCTCAAAACTGTGGAGCTGACTGTGGACTTCAGGAGGAGCCCCCCAGCATTGCCCCCTCTCACACTACTCAACAGCAGTGTGTCTGCTGTGGAAACCTTTAGGTTTCTGGGATCCACAATCTCCCAGGACCTGAAGTGGGCACCAAACATAGACACAATTGTCAA
>JAQMYM010000015.1:20487727-20504837 GCA_030014255.1 Parauchenoglanis ngamensis
CCTGGAGAAACGTTGTCTCGTTTCACTGTACACTGTACCACATGTATATGGTTGAAATGACAATAAAAGCCACTTGAACATTGTGACAACAAGAAAAAGAACAAAAAGAAAATCCTCGTTTGAAATTATTCAAGTTTTCAAACACTTTTCTTTTTTTATTAAACTCTGGAATTGTTAATAATTATTAATATAACATTTATAACAGGAGAGTTATAACAAACATCGTTTGTTTTCTGTCATGTGTGTGTTTGAGAGACTTCGAGGGAGAAACGACATGTGACAGTGATGTCCTGATTCAGCCATTTTGTTTCACATTTCACTTTGCTTTAAATTTTTCCACTTTTGTTTCACAGCATCACTGCCACAGCAGCGAGTATCGGCGCAGCGGGCATCCCGCAGGCTGGCCTGGTTACCATGGTGATAGTGCTAACCTCTGTCGGCCTGCCAACCGATGACATCACACTCATCATCGCTGTGGACTGGGCTTTGTGAGTAAAATCCTTTCACAGAGTTCAGGTTCGACTACCAGAAAGATATCACTAATACTAATAGGTGTACAATTGTCTGTTCCTCTGCACAAAGTATTGGCGCCCCTCATCCAGCATTGCTCAGGGGGGTTATACTCTTATACCACAGTAATCTGCTGATAAAAAACATTTTTAATTAATTAAGTAATTTCATACTTTTTAACTGTTTATATTCACATTTAATGTTGTGAAAAATCCACTCTCTTTTTTCACTCTCTAAAATACTTTGTTTCTGGTGTGTGAGATTTTACAGCTCACACACACACACACACACACACACACACACACAAACACACACACAGGTGAAACTCTGGGATGTTCATTACAGCTGTGACATGTACTTTTCTACTGTGATTATCATCTGACCTTTGACCTGTGCCTTGTGTTAACAGGGACCGGTTTCGCACCATGGTGAACGTGATGGGAGACGCGCTCGCTACAGGAATCATGGCACACATCTGCAGGAAGGACTTCATGCAGGAGGGAGACGGAGTGAGTCACATCTTGTTCTGTTTTAGATTAAGCTCCTGAAGGCATGCTTCTGACATTTGACTCACTTACTGTTCAAATAATAAAAAAAAAACATTGAAATGAAAAGAAAAGGTGAGTGGTAATGCAGATAGCGGGTAAGAACTCATGACATCAATGTGCCGTTTCAGATGTTAAATGTGTCATGTGAATTACATGCCATAAATAACATACTGGGTTTCCGCTAACCTGCTTAATGCAACTTGAAATTGCACACTAAAAAACAAGTAATGGAAACTTAAATAAAAAAAACCCTCAAAGTTCACCTCCCCTCAACCTTCACAGGCATGAGTCATTTATGTGGAGTAACACTTATATACACTTTTATAATAAGTGTAATATCCTGGACGTTACTGACAGAACCTGAGTGTGTTTCAGACACACAGAGCACAACGTCGCCTAAATATTTAGATAATAAAGCCGACAGGAAGCCAGGTGATGAATCTGGTGTCTAGCGTAGAGCTCATTTTTCAATCTGAGGCAAACATCCGTTTCATTCCTGTCGGGGGAACAGGATTTACATGCTGGAGTGATGCAGGAAGTTCACACACTTAATAAAGCGATTCATCAGCAGGATCTTCACTTAGCATTACTGTGAGAATTTCATTATCTGCTGTTACACACTGAAGAGCTGCTGGATCGTTTTTCAGCAGACAGCAGCTGTATTTACGAGGGGCTTTTAAGAACAGCAGACGGTGGTGCTAAACACTTATCTTCATTACTGATACACCGATTTATCAACTTGCTCTCAAACACAACACACTGGAATGAAGGAACCTTGAAGATATGCATGCATTTTCCTCTCACACCAGCAATAATCCTACTAATCCTAATAATCCTAATAAACATACAAGGCTACTTGGTACTTGTTGCGAGGTACTTGTTGGCTACGTCAGTGTGAACACTCTACTGCAAAACTAAAGATGTAAACCACACACACACACACACACACACACACACATACGTCAGGACAGATCGAGCGCCTTTAAGGTAAAGTGTGATATATTTGTACAGATTTTGCGTGAACGTTTGCTTTTTAGACGTTGTGATTGAGATTAAAGGTTCAGTCTGTGTAGACTTGCGGTTTTAATGGACTCCATGTGTGCACGACGATCCCATTATCAGCTATCTGCCAAAATATGTGGGCGCACTGCCTCTGGATGGATTAAATACGTCTCATTTTCCCAGTTTTCAAAAAAAAAAAAAAAAGGACTATCAGAGGAAGGACGGGGCTGATGTGCGCTACTTTGGTACCCTGGTTTCAGTCCAGTGTTTATACACAGATCTGAATTTTGTATTAAAAATGCTAAACATGGCAGGATTTCAGCTTTTCCAAGGTTTTAAGAGAAGATAAAACAATAGAAACACAATTTTGGCGGCTGGGCGGAGATTAACTACATGAGATTGTTAGCTAGCTAGCTAACATGTAGCTGACTAAGTGTACTATGCTACTGCGAGATACAGACATGTCAAATAACCTGAACATGATTTGTTAACCCAAGAATGATTCAGCGAGCAGGTTTGGAAGAAGTTTACAGCCACAGCAACATTTTATGACACTGGATCCCCTGAATCTCACATCCAGCCCAGATTACCGTTACCGTCGCTTTCACACTATAATAGCCAGCTATAACTAACTAGTTTACAAGCTGGAACCAGATATTAAACATGAAAAATGCAAATTAATTATGTAATTTCCTGTCCAGGAGAAATGTATCTAATTGAGTATCCCACTTCATCCCCTTTGCAGTCAGCAGGGTTCATCCATCTTGGAAAAAAGTCTAGATTTCCTTTTTTTGTCATAATTCCAAACTTTTTCCCAAAATGCTGCCATTTAGAACTGAACACCATCATGCTTTTATATGTGAGCGGTGAAGATGGGGGCGGAGTGAAGGATCTTGGGGGTGTGTCTCAAACATAACTGACAGGAGGGACATAAAGATAACCACAGAGAATGAGTTTGTTCTGTTCACTGCACCTTCAGCTAAGAATATTGTTCTGAAACATATCCACTGCCGAGTTTATCGTCTCTCCCACTTTCATATATTCTTCTTCTCTCTTCAGGTTCCTCTAATCTGCGAGACGAAACCCGTCCACACCCAGCAGCCCATGAACTGCCAGCAGAATAACGGCAGTTTCCAGCCGCTGCCAGCAGGGGGCAAACCTGAACTCATTTCCCCGGACGTTGCTCGCCTCATGCAGTTAGAGGAAGGAGTGCGGCCCCCGCCCCCTGAAAGGAAAGTACCCCCGGTGCCCCCACGTCACCTTAAACACAAGGACAAGGAGCACTGCTCCATCGACATGAACGGCCTCGAGACCAACGTATAGCTGCCATGTTGGACGATCTGGACATAAAGGACGTACCATAGGGTTAATGGATTTCGCTTCATGCCGTAATTTAATTCGGGTTTATGTTTCGTGTTGTGTTTTATTTTGAGGGGATGGAGCAGCATTCGTAGATTTCTTTTATTTGGTTTTGTGAAGCCCGACTTTAAAATTCTAAAATCAGGTGGGATTTTGGGAAACCGTGACGTTCCAACAAACCTGAATTCTACATTCCTCTGTACAGTGCTAACAAGCTAACTCATGTTAGCACTTTGTAACTCTTCATCCACGCCAGCGTGTCACTTGTAGTTTGTCTCCCGTGGGCGTGGCCCGGTATGAGAAACGGTACTGGCCGAAAGAACAGTAAATTCGAACAGTTTGAGGTAGGAACTAAATCTGTGAGCGAGGAGGTGAAGAAACCTCGGCCCACGTGTGCAGATGGACCGGACCGAGGAAACACTCGTGTGATATCTAATATCGTAGGATTAAGACGGTCTCTATTCAAATGTCCGTATCGCAGAAATCGCGGCTTTGTTTTGTGCGAATACCTTTAAAACGATCCAACACTTTGTTGCTTGCTAGCGTGAAGGCAGGATGATGCACCTCAGGAGTCTGCGCTGGGTTCGAAGATGAAGAACCTCGCTCAGATATCAAGAGCTGCGATCTGGCGAGGACGCATCAGACGGATCAAAGCCTTTGGCCCAAAGAACTGTTCCTGTGACGTTATAAATCAGGATGTGGAGAGGAGAGATTATTCTGATTGATTTTACTTTAGTAGATTCTGTGTTTTAGGATTGTTTGAGATTGTCTGCTAGCATCCATGCTAATCACTTGCTAAATTAGCCTGACATTGCTTTTCAAGCTAGCTGGATAGGAATGAATCATGCTAATCCATGCTGCAAGGTAAAATCAGATCGATTCAAGACCTAAAATCAACCTTGCAATGTTTGTAACCCCCACACTAACAACAGTGATGTACTGCACTTCCTGGATTGTGCTAGCATGCTAAGTCATGCTAATAACCCTTAACAAGCTAGCTCTGAATTGTGTACCTGCTGTTAAAGCTTTTGTGTGGAAATATACTGTATATTTCACAACCACCAGTCATGTGAGACCAAGTTACAGAGTTGGCTAGCAACTAGCATGGACATTTGGGGAACTGTCTTTGGTTCCTGGATCCAGTAACGTCAGCGTAACCCTGATATGGAGCCGTCAATTTTTGGGATATTGATATTTAATCTCTGTGTATTTTCCTACTGTTTCCTTTCTTGTTTGCTTTATCTAGTTATTTATTTATCTATTTATCCATATTTCTCATGTTCATTTTAAACTTGATGTGACGTTCCTAAATGTATTTTTTTCTCCTCTCACTCTTCCCATAAAGAACATTTCCCTTCAGTCGCACCGGAGATGGTGGAAATAAAATAACCGGATTTGACGTGTGTAGCCCCGTGTAGCTTGGTATGCTAATTCTCTCTTTTTTATATTCAAGGCAGGAAGATTTTTACATTTGTACATGCGTTCTGAAAAAACAACCCTTTCAGATCTAAAGCGATGTTGGATGCAGATGTGTGAAAACAAACAGCAGAATAATTAGCATGTTTTATGCAAATGCTAATGAATTTGTGCACTTGAGAGTAAAACAGCACATCTATTTCTGTGTTACGTGTAAAACAGCCCGGAGGTCGGCGTAAAACTAGAAACTGTACCTGCAATGCAGACAACGGGTACGGGTGTTAAACTGAAGAGACGTTTCCTGAAATCATTTCGAAGAAGAAAAATCCATTAACTTAACTGTTGTTGTTTGTTTTTTTACAGTGTTGTGATACAGAGTGATGAGTTCGGTTTAAACGTTCAACCTTGTAACATAGATTATAGACTGAAAACAATTTTTTACTTAAAAAAAATACATTTTACCTAAATCATTAGAAAGTAATTAACATGCTGGTGGCACATGTTGTGTGTTTGTTCATTTTATGCTAATAACTCAAAGCTGTTACTCATTTAAGAGCAAAACGCCGCCATTTTAAGCAAAGAATCCTTGTTGAAAATGAGACGCTGAGCCTGAGACGGGGAAACACATTTTGTGGAATGGTTACAGAAAAGTTTTCTCAGACTCGCTGTTGAAAAATGATTATTTTAAATGATTAAAGTGTAATTTTTAAGACTTACAGGGTGTCATAGAGCAATCTGCACCACCAGCTTGTGTTCTCGTGGCCGTTTTTCCCCTCAGCAGTCTCGTTCTAACGTTAGATAAAAAAGAAAATCTGGAAGTTGTTTTCCAGGATTGGAACGTGACTCAGCATCCATCTCCCTGCATGTGGTCTGTAAAACAGCCATTTCATTTTTTTTGTCTTCGGTCTTTTGCATCAGCTTGTGAAATTGATCCTGGGGTTGGTCTTCGAATCGACTGCTGTTTAAAAACCTACTCCACTTTCTGGCCTTGAAAAAACGAATCTCTTGTCTTAATAGGAGGCCTGAGATAACGGGACTGATGGTGATTGTCATGAACGGATCGTGAGCTCGAAGCCGATCACAGCCATGTAGAGCGCAGAAGAGTCTCATCATCCTGCTCGCTGGCTGAGATGCACATCATCATCATCATCATCGTCCTCATCGTCGTCGTCACGCAGTCATCATGGTCTCATCACAGCTGGCTATCAGAGGACGTACAGGCGAGGCGTCGCACAATACCGTGATTGCTTCATGAGTCTCAGATGGAGATTGTGATGATCCTGAAGTGTTGTGGAGGGAACTTGTAAATGGTCCTGCAGAGTAAATGTAAACAAAAGCAGCTTTTAAAGTGGTTTTAAAGGAAAACTCCACGCTGGAGCCTACATCAACAAGTGTATGTTTAGTTAAGTGATGCCGCTGCGAGCTGGTGCTTGGTGCTGTGTTCCCCTCGTTCCTGTCGGACGTGTTTGTTTGGCTCCAGTGCCATTCCATGGAAGAACATTTTTCTTGGTGTGATAGCAGTCAGGTTTCAGTGCTAGCTCCTAAAGCAGCTTTTCTCCCTCACCATTTTCACCCACATCACATTCATTAGGCATCCAGCGTAGAAGCAGCGGAGACGTCAGTGCAAACACTCGACTCAAAACTTTAAACTAAAAAAACCTCAAGTCGTGGAGATGTTAATGATAAATGTCTAAAGCCCGAGGTGTTCAGGGTGACGTTGCTTTGCAGATAAAGTGATGAAGTTATCTAATTCTCTCTGACTGGGGAGAATTTTGCTGGATTTTGTATAAGTTTGCACGTCAGTCACACGCCCCCATGCTCACGTCATTGAATGACCTCGGTCCTCTCAGTTAGAGAACGCACCAGATGTTCTCCAGCTTTTCACGTTCCTTGCTTTTTTGCTTTAGCGGGGTTTTTAGAGCTTCCTCCGTACCGCATGTCCAGTGTTCACATGATTACACAGATTAGTAGAGAGAAGGTGCAACGTGGTGATGTGCAGCAGTCTGTCGGCATTACCGAGCAGCGGGAGATGTGGCAACGCCTCGCAATTTTCCGCTACTCTCTTCTGATCGTTCTGTTTATAACCTGCTGTAGCAGAATTGTGCTTACGGGAAATTTGATATATATATTTATCTATTAAACTGGCACTTTTATTCCAAAAATAACATTTCTAAAAGCATTTTAACCATTAGGCTTCAAGAATAATAAGAGCCACTAAATAAACTGAAAAATAAGGTATTTTCTTGCAGTAGGGGAAAAACTGAGATATATTTTCAGTCCATTATGACAGAGTTTCAAGAGTTCACAACAAAATACCTGGTGAGGAAAACTCCTCAGGTCCTGTTTAGCAGAGCAGCAGGGTGGTGCAGTGGTTAGCGCCATCGCCTCGCAGCATGAAGGGCCTGGGTCTGATCCTGGAGTGTGCATGTTCTCCCCGTGCCTGTGTGGGTTTCCTCCGGGTGCTCCGGTTTCCTCCCACAGCCCAAACACATGCAGATTAGGTCACCTGGCTGCTCTAAATTGCCCATAGGTGTGTGTGTGAGTGAGTGTGTAAGGTTGTTCATCTCTATGTTAGCCCTGTGATAGATTAGTGACCTGCCCAGGGTGTAACCCCGCCTCTCACCTGCACTCAGCGGGGATTGGCTCCAGCTTCCCCACCACCCTGACGGATATACACTGTAGAACATGAGTGAAGTAATATTATTGACAGTAAACTGTCCGCAAAAGAGTTGTTACATTCAACAAAAATCTGTGAAAATTCTGTGAGGTGTGTATTTAACATCAGATCATTGCAAATTTTACAATGACCATTTTAAAGATTCAGTACAAAAGTTGGACATGGAAAAAAATATAAAAGACATAAAAAAGATATCACAATACCTGTGATATATTTAAAAAACTGAATTAATGTATAGAAAAGATGCTTAAAAATGTATTATTTAACAACATTCTTAATAATTAAGAGCAAAGCCATAATTGATTTTTAAAAAACATTTTAAAAAAATGTCGCACTCATCGTAGATGAATCCCCCCAGACCACCAGAGGGCAGCCTCACTCACACACCTGAATGTCTTCTTCTGTTGTCTCTGCCTGTGTTTGTGTCCCCTGATTAGCTCGCTTATATAAGTTTCTCCACTTGGCTCTTGAGTGTTGTGGTTATTATTGTCTAAGTAGTTTGTCTTTATGGGGCGTTAGCCTAGCCTAGCCTAGCCTAGCTCTGGTCCTTTGTTTGAATTTTTCTCATTTTTTTCCTTGCCTGTGTTTGTTTGTTATTTGTTTATTGAATAAAGATCTGCACTTGCATCCACCTGGATTCATTGTAATTTATCAGCACCCACAAAATCGCAGAAAAAAAAGAAAAGTGCAATTTAACGTTTACGAAAATAAATTCACATAATGTTTGAAAGTCTGTAAAATCGCTCCTATTCCATGTGAGAAAGTGCATTGTGAAAAGTTATCGCAATATCAATATTACATATTATAAGGAGGAAAAACAAACAGATGAACCTTTTTTTTTTCAAAAATAATTTATTTGCTGTGTACAAAACACCATAAATATGATGTTGCAATATAGAAAATACTTCGTTCTTAGTTTAAAAAAACAAAAAACAAAAAGTGTATAAAAATGTTGAATGCTTAGCATTTGCAGCTTAGGCTAAAGTTAACATGCTATTAGCTAAAATGGGATTACTATTATTATTATTATTATTATTATTATTATTTCTAATCTTATTCATAATATTTGAAACATTTCATCAGCTACCATTATGATTTTGCTATTAGCCATGTGTTAGCATGTGGACCAGTCCAGAGTTCATTATAAAATGTAATATATAATAAACCTCGGTCTCTGTGTATAGAAGTCTGAGTCCACTAGCAACAACAACAACAACAAGTTTTTATCCCATTGGTTATTGTTTGTATTTATTAATCAATGAAAAGTTAGCTTCTACAGAGTTAGCATCACAAAGAGACACAGTGGTGTTGATCTGGAGTTCCCTAGCTCGTATTAGCCATCAGCTAAATTTTACATTTCAGAATTGTTTTAGAATTAGCATTGAGAATGGCAGCTAATGTTAGGCCATTAGTCAGTTGAGCTATGACAGCTAGCTATCTCCTGTATGGAAGGTGAGCTTGTCTGTTCTTAGCTAAATCAGCTTCATCGTGTCAGCGGTTGGTTATTGGTAGCTAGGTAGAAGCCAACGTTGCCTCAGGCTGGTAACGATTCACACGATGTTTAGGTTTTAATTTAGCTAGCAAGTGAACCGTTAGCACTTTATAAGTGCTGTGTTGTGTGTAATGCATCTTTATCATCTCTGCTGCTTCCAGCCAACATAAACACAGGCTATTTGACACTAGTGGTAGTGCACTCAGCCACTGTAATGAATAACATAAAGGAAGAGAAAGAGAAAAGAAAGTTCATGCGAGCTGGGCTCTCTCCATCTGTGCCTCAGATCAGAAGCCTCCAGCCAAATGTTTTGAGTCAAATCTGCACAGACATGAAGGCACAGGAAATCTGGAGACCTGCTGCTGATTTCTGTAAAGCTTTCTTGTTTGAAACCTTTTTTTTTCCTGGAATGACCTTTGACAAAGCCAAATTCTCCGACTTTAAACCTCTCGCTCTGTGTTTTATTGCTTTTCGGTTTCAAAGGCAAAGGCCTGGTTCTGGCATGTACGGGTGGAAACAGTATGAAGGTGGTACTAATGTCCCTCAGTGTGGATCTGTCGTTAAACTCGACCTCATCACGCCCTGAACAAGCTTCGCCTTTCGCAAAAATAGGAACCATCTGCTGTGTGTCGGGTGTGAACGATAAAATATTACAAGCAAAAAAAAAGGCATGAGTAGGATTCTGATATCCTGCACCAGAGACAGACGCGTGGCTGTGTGTGTGTGTGTGTGTGTGTGTGTGTGTGTGTGTGTGTGTGTGTGTGTGTGTTACCTGGCTAAACCATGACTCAGAATCTTTACTGGATTCATAAACAATTGCCTGTTTTTCATGTTGAATTAGTGTAAAAATTCAAACCACTGAAGCTAATTATATTTAATATGTCGACAGTTTGGGGGGATTTTCTGAAGCTGACAAACATTTTTAAAAATAAACCCTAGATTTACTTATTGTCAAATAAGTGCCAAAAAATGTGATAATCTGTATAAAACATAAATACAAAAATAAGTCCAGGAGTTAAACACATCACAGCATATTTATCAAGAGTAAATTTAAACATTCAAAATAACATAAATATGATGTTATGATGATTATCTCAATGACACTTTTTCATATCTTCTGTGTGAATGTGAATAATGTCAGACTGAATAAAATATCCTTTTACTGGATGTGGAATGAATATAAAAATAAATACAACATTTTAATCTGTGGAATTTAGTAATAAAATTAAATCACATTTTTTGCTTTCCGACATCAAGCAAAAACTCCTGAAGCCGTCGTCTGCATTTCCAATAGCAGAATATTAGAGTCTTTAATTATTATTTTTTAATTATTATAAATTTTTCTTTTTTTGTATACAGACAGAAATGTAAAAATGTCTCAGTGTGAAGTTTTTGTCCTCGGCGCCACACGAGTCATCGCCTGCTCCTTCCATACTTTTGTTTTCAATTAGAAAAAAGGCAAACATCCAACAGAAATCTATCTGCTCCAGAAGAAAACGTTAAAGAGATAAAATAACAATAATCCATCTAGGCTAATTCCTTTAGAGCGTTTGTATTATTTTCCCATAGTGCTTCGAGGCGAATGATATTTCAGAGAGGAAGTTAAAGTGGTTTCTGAGATAAATGATGCTGAGGTTAATGGACTTTCTACACACACTGTAAATGATGTGCAAATTTAGCCTAAAGATAAAAACTTTACATATTTATACAAGCCGAGCTGCTCAGACTCGCATCACCTACACCCTCATATCATTTCCAACACTGAGTCACATGACCTCCATCATCTATACCCTCATATCATTTCCAACACTGAGTCACATGACCTCCATCATCTACACCCTCATATCATTTCCAACACTGAGTCACATGACCTCCATCATCTACACCCTCATATCATTACTAACACTGAGAGTCATTAAATAAACCATTAATCATACTCAAAGTCACATGACCTGCATCTACACTCTATATAGTATAACTCTCATTAGATTATTCTCTTCAGTTTATCAGTTGTTCGGGTTGCACCTCCTCTTCTTCATTTTCTGTGTAGTCTTCCTCTAAGCTGACTCTGTGGTGGGGTGTGACGTTTCCGTGCCCGATGTCCAACACCTGCAGCTTGGACAGGTGAGAGAAGGAGTCCTCAGCCACGGAGAGAGCGGAGAGATGGTTAAACCTGAGAGACAGAGAGAGAGAGAGAAGTATAATAACATGAAGATACAGTCAGAGAAAACAGAGGACAAAGGAGATGCAGAGATGAGAGAAAGAGAGAAATACGGAATGAGAGAGATTAAGAAAGAGACAGTGGGAGGGAGACAGAAATAAGAAAGAAATTAAGAGAGGTGGACAGGAAGATAGAGACAGAGAAGGGGGAGAGAAAGAGTAAGACAGGAGAGAGACAGAGAGAGGTGAATAAAAATAAAGTGCATCTGTTGGTTTTGCCCTTACACACAGCCAGTCCCCCCCCCCCACACACACACACACACACACACTCTGACCTCCAAGCACATTAGTATTTATCAGTTTATATCTCTCCATACTTTACTTTTCTCCGGCTGAAAAAGCACTTCAGAAGAGACTTCAGAGACCTTGTGTCTGTGTGTGTATGTGTGTGTGTGGGGTCTTCTTTACTCTGTGTGTTTACTTTCATAGGAAGCCACTGCCTCAGTGCCTTATTAGCTCAGAAATAAATGGTAATAATAACACCGTGTCTGTATCTGTGTGTGTGTGTGTGTGTGTGTGTGTGTGTGTGTTGAAAAGTACCAAATGTTCAGAAAATCCCACCTATATACACATCTATTTGTTTAAATTTTGGAATTGAATTAAATCAAGTTATTAAAACATATGGGAAAAAACCTTCAAAGAGCCAGAAAGAATGTAATTAATTAATAAATAGTAATATTTCTATCACAATAACTGGCATTTATTAATCTATTATTATTATTGTTATTATTATTATTATTGTTAATTGTTTATTAATTAACCACAGTTTTAATTGCATCATTATGATAATGTGTAAAAAATAACCACCACATAGCTAACATAATTTCTTTTTAACTTTATCAGCTATTTCTGCAATGGTTGTTTTTAATTAATAGTTTTAATTAATATAACTTTAATTTTAAATTTAATGAGCAGTGTGATCGGATTTATTTGTGTTTTTCTTTTTTTTAGAGGGATATGTCATGCAAGGTCTTTAAAAGGGGGGAAAGGAGAAAAGTTCCTGTTATAACTCAAAAGTAGGCAAAATAACAGACAGTTTCACACACACACACACACACACACACACACACATACACACCCCCACACACACAGATGTTCAGTAAATGGTGGTGTGGGCTGCTGAGTGAAACAGAGTTAAACAAATCATTACAGCAAAACACCGAAACACAAACGATCACATTCTCAGAGGTTACATAAATGCAGGACTGTGTGTGTGTGTGTGTGTGTGTGTGTGTGTGTGTGTGTGTGGTACACAAGACCATCAGCTAAATGTCTTCAGCGAAACATTGAACAAGCAGATTTAATCAAAAAGCCTCTCATTTATAAACACACTCACACATAATCAAAGAGTAATGAGGCATAAAGTGTATATGTGTCTGTGTGCATGTTTTACTAACAATCTCAGTGTTTACAAAGTGTGTGTGAAGTGAGACAATGTGTTTATACACAAAATGTCCAGTGTTATATTAACACACACAGTCTTTATACAAATTGTCTAAGGTCCTCACAATGATAGTTCAGCACCTGAGGTCCTCACAATGATAGTACAGTGCCTGAGGTCCTCATAATTATAGCACAGTGCCTGGGGCCCACACAATAATGGCACAGTGTCTAAGGTCCTCACAATGATAGTACAGTGCCTGGGGCCCACACAATAATGGCACAGTGTTTAAGGTCCTCACAAAGATTGTACAGTATCTGAGGTCCTCACAATGACAGTACAGTGCATGGGGCCCACACAATAATGGCACAGTGTCTAAGGTCCTCACAATGATAGTACAGTGTTTGAGGTCCTCACAATGGTAGCACAGTGCATGGGGCCCACACAATAATGACACAGTGTCTAATGTCCTCACAATGATAGTACAGTGTCTGAGGTCCTCACAATGATAATACAGTGCCTGGGGCTCACACAATAATGGCACCGTGTCTAAGGTCCTCACAATGATAGTACAGTGCCTGGGGCCCACACAATGATAGCACGGTGTCCAATGTTCTCACAATGATAGTACAGTGTCTGAGGTCCTCACAATGATAGTACAGTGCCTGGGGTCCACACAATAATGGCACAGTGTCTGAGGTGTTCACAACGATAGTACAGTGTCTAAGGTCCTCACAATGACTGTATAGTGTCTGAGGTCCTCACAACAATAGTACAGTGTCTGAGGTCCTCACAACAATAGTACAGTCTCTGAGGTCCTCACAATGTCAGTATAGTGTCTGCGGTCCTCACAACAATAGTACAATGTCTGAGGTCCTCACAATGATAGTACGGTGTCTAAGGTCCTCACAACGATAGTACAGTGTCTGAGGTCCTCACAATGATAGTACAGTGTCTGAGGTCCTCACAACGATAGCACAATGTCTGAGGTCCTCACAACGATAGCACAGTGTCTGAGGTCCTCACAATGATAGCACAGTGTCTAAGGTCCTCACAACTATAGGACAGTGTGTTTGATGTTTACTTTCAGCTCAAGTTTGAAGTCCATACAATTGCAAATGCGCATGTGCTCCTTGTCAGAAAAACGCATGTAACACAGGTCCTGATGTTGACAGTGTGACTCATGAGTTACTGCTTGCTTCTGCTGAACTCACATGATTGTGCCATGCTCTGCTCATTCACAGCAGGAGCAGGCTCAAAAACTGATCAGGCTTTGTGTGTGTGTGTGTGTGTGTGTGTGTGTGTGTGTGTGTGTGTGTTTCAGACCTCAGGAAGATGCCCATGATGTTGGGGGTACTGATGAAGTCTGTGGCGGAGATGCTGCTGATCCTGTTGTTCTGCAGATGTAGGAACTCCAGAGACTCAGGAAGATCAGCAGGGACGTGAGACAGCAGGTTGCTTGAAAGATCAAGGGTCTGACACACACAAACACACATCGTAACAAATCAGTTTAGCATTTTATAACAGCAGCTCTGACGGTTGTGTATCTGCAAATCACAGATTTACATTAATACACTGCTTTAATACATCATTTCTATAGTAACAGCTCATTTACAGGGACGTGTACAGCAGATGTGCCATATAAAAAATATATTTCTTAAAAGTTGATATAGTGAACTTTTCAGTGAGGAGAGGTTTATGTAACAAATATGGAACGAGTCTCCAATGTCGGCACTTTGTAACAGTCAGAGGTAAAGCTGAAACTTTAACTTTTCAGGACACCGGAGTTTACAGCAGTTTGCGTTGCAGTTTTTCAGTAACATGGCAAGTTGCATTTTTTTCTTGCCTTGTTAAAATTAAGATAGAAAAAGAGAGGTTATAGAAAGAAAGAAATATAATTATTAACACCTAGCTAGTGAAACCATAGCAACCAGCAACATATCCAGGTAAGGGATGTCCACTAACAACCAATGTTTAACAATTTTGGGTGAGTTGAAAAATCACTTCCATGTGAATGTAAGATAACACACTGGGTAAGAAACTTTGGACTATTTTGTCAGACAAAGCCCTTCGCTACTACTAGTTTCTTTAGAATGAGCTTGACAGACGATTCTCACCGTGAGAGAGCCAAGCTCCTGCCACGCCCCCTGATAGATGGAGCCCAGTTTGATTTGGTTTTGAGAAAGATAGAGCTCCTTGATCTTGCTCATGCCTGTCAGCACCCCCTCTGGCAGCTCGGCGATCTGATTATTCTTCGCCCAAAGCACATGGAGACTCTTCGGAAGCCCAAGTGGCAACGTCTTCAGCTTATTCCCCGACAGATCCAGCATTTCCAGCACTCGCAGCTTCCTGAAGCAGTGGCGATGGATGCGTTCACTTGTCAAGCGGTTGTAGCTCAGGTTGAGCTCCTTGAGCGTGTAAAGAGTACTGAGATCATCACGTCCGATCTCGCTGATGAAGTTTCGGAGCAGCACAAGAGTGTGGGCACGGCGCGGCAGACCCAGAGGGATTCGCTCCAGAAGGTTGTGGTGCAGGTGGAGCGTGTGGAGGCGCTTGAGACCGCGGAAAGCATCGCGGTGGATGTGGCGAGCACGAAGCCGGTTGTGATGAAGCAGCAGGTACTGAAGATCCTTCACAGCGCTGAGGGAATCAACACTGACAGATGTGATAGAGTTTTTCTCCAGGTGGAGCAGCATCAGAGTCCGAGGGAGACCTAGGGGTACTGCACTCAGGTTGTTGTGGGACAGGTCCAGGTACTCCAGTTTGCTCAGATGACTGAGAGAGAGAATCACTTGAAAACGATATCACAAGACCAAACAAACTTATGTGTTTTCTGAACATTACAGTTTGTCTACTTGGTTCCCAGATTTTTAATCTCTCAGATCTACATCATGTTTTCTGGATGTTTGAATTACATTTTGATGTAACATTTATTACAATTTTTTCTAATAGTAGTAGCACTTCAGAGTGAACAATGATTTTATAGTGTCAGTTTCTGTCTAACTGAGAATGTTGTGAAGCAGGCCACTCTTTGAACATCTGGACCACATTATCGAATGTTCTGATAACGTTGTCTTTTAGCTGGAGTGCTTACTTCAGTCAAAAAAGACAATATTTGTGAAGTTAACTAAATTCCATTTGAGAAAGCAAAAAACGGAGTGAGAGAGAGAGAAAGTTCATGTACAGATTTTCAAAAGTGAGCTACAACAAATTGTGAGAATATTGATTATGTTTACATGTTTACATGCCAGTCAGTAGTGAGTTTCTTTCAAAATGCACGATGCTGTTCCTCTACTGAGGAGGAAAGACGTAATGGAAAATTCTAACTGCATTTTTGGTCAAATATCAAATAAAGCTGTGTAGAAGGAAGCATGAAGTGGAAAAAAATGCAGGATGGGGAAAAGTGATTGAGCAAAAGATGTAGAGAGATACAGATAGAATGTGATTGTTCAGATTAAAGAATAATAGGAAGCTGAAGAGGGTTCACTAGCAGTGGGAGTGTTATGAAGAAGGAGTAAGACCTGAAAGTGGTGTTATCCATGCCGCTGTTGCTCAGGAGATTGTTTTGCAGGTACAGTTCTCTCAGATGAGGCAGGTTCTCGAATACACCTGGAGGAATCTTCTCCAGTTTGTTATTCTGAATGAACATGGTCATCAGAAAACACTTTTAGAGAAGAAAGATAAGCCATTATAGTCTGTACTAGCCAAGATAAAATCTTACAGCAGGATTATTAATAAGCGACCCATGAGCCAAATGACAATTTGGTCCATTACAACACTTTGAATGGATCACAAGGTTGCTGCCAATTAATATTATAGGTCAGTGCTGTTGACAATTCTCCAATCTAACTGGTCAAAAAATGGGTAATTTTTCATATGTTCTGTAGCTGACAAGGTCATTTTGTGGCTGTATTTCACTATCCAAGCTCTAATCATGAAAGCATGGTGATGTAAACTAGAGATAGGAATGCACACTATACACCAGCATAGCAATTGCTTGATGCTGCTGATGATAATGAAGAAACAGAAATGTTTTTGAGAGATCCATGACTGAAACTCAAAGGGAGCAAAATTGTCTGTGCTCTTTGGGTGGGACTGTCTCTCCTCCTTGTCAATAACAGTGATACAAGCCAATTGGTGAGCTCATGTATGCGGAAGAGGGTTAATAGCACTTTCCTCTGAGTGCGTTATGCTACCCTGTGATGTAGCATAAGCATCAAAAAGATATATTCAAGAGGCTGACTTCAGGTGTCTCAGAGGAAGCACATGCTAGACTTCAACCTGCCCAGTTGGTAGCTGTCATGTTGTAGGGGAAAGCTAACTATGTGTGGGAATTGGTAAATTGGGAGAAAATGGGATAAAAAAGGAAGTTAGCTTATTGAGTGTTTTGGTAAACAGGGATGTTTGGATGCTGTCGGCACCCACTCTCTGGCCGCTTTATGTCCCAGGGCGCCCTCATGTCTGTGTTACCTGCTGGCTCTCCCTTTTAGTTATGCTGTCATAGC
>JAQMYM010000015.1:20529610-20552333 GCA_030014255.1 Parauchenoglanis ngamensis
GTTTATGTGCACTATATAGTGAATAGGGTGTGTGTGTGTGTGTGTGTGTGTGTGTGTGTGTGTGTGTGTGTGTGTGTGTCTTGAGACACGCCCCCAGTGGAGTGATGTTTGTTTTGGTGGTAGCTATACTGTATCAGAAGCCTCTTATTTTAGTGATGAATAATGTAGTAGTGCACGCTGGCACTAATAAACGAGTCGCCATTACGTTCATAGCGGAAATAACCGCCATTTATAGACTAGCAGGTGACTTCCGGTGAAAGCGGAAACGCCCACTGAGGCGAGATATCGCTGTGGTAATATAGGGCTAGCAAGAAGCCATTACTAGCCTCGGAAATAAGCATTTATTCGCGTCTTTTTTTTCTCACCACTGCGAGCAGTTTTATTCTACAGTGCTGATTATCGACTTTACATGTATTTCACCGGCATTTTAAAACTGTCAACGCGATAAAAGAGGATGAAAGGCGGACCGGAGAAAGCGATGTTTTTCCAAAGTTTTCCGCACACCGAGGAGGAGGAAGAGGAGGACGCGCTGAAAGAGGAGGAGGAAGAGAAAAGCGTCTGCGGAGATCCGTTCGTCGTGGTGAAGCTGGAAGACGAAAGAGACGGACAGGAAGTGGAGAGGAGCGAGCGGTCATCCGGCTGCAGCGGCTCCGCGCTGGACATCAGCCTGTTCGCCCCGCTAGACTCCTCGGAGGACGGGGAGGAGGAGAGACCGCGGCCGCTCTCGCTCTCTCTCACACACACCCCCCCGGCCTGCTGGCCCTGTGCTCCGGGTACATCACCCTACTCACTAACGCACCATAATCTTCCTCATAATGCAGTGAGAAAGAGTGTGTGCGTGCGCGCGCTGTTTTCTGAACAACCTGCACGGATCAGTCTTTTCTGCTACTGTCAGCCTAATTTGCATATGCAAAAATTCAGGCGACATCATTTGCATACGTCATATTACCGTTGGGTCATTTGCATACTAATTATAGCCTTCTTTAAATCTTTTCCCCTGAGGATCCGAACCCAGAGCCTCCTCATTAACACACTGTGTGTAGTGCTGTTGTAGTAAACTAATCCACGCCATGCTGCATGCAGGTGTGATGAAGCGGCGTCCCCGTCACCATGCAGACGTCTGCTGTTTCCCCGTCACAGCATGTCCTGCAAACGAAGTGTGTGATTCCTCTTATACTGCAGGGATTGTTCATCATTAAAGAACACCACGTTGTGCTTTTTATCCGTTTCTGTTTACGTTTAACCTTATGGGACGTCCATGATCGGAGTCATCCGTCTGCAGCTGCGCTACTGTCACACGCCGTCCAATCAGAGCCCAGAACTCGACAGTGCTGTGATGTAACGTGTTTTAGTGTCTCTCCATGCACTGTTGATAACATTGATTTCTGACCCTGACCGTTGCTCTGTTCGGAGTGTGTGTGTGTGTGTGTGTGTCGGGTTGACGAACAGCGTGCTCCGGTTATCAGTTGAGCTGCAGGAAATGCAGATATCCATAATGCATGCACTGAAGATACAGCACAAACCAAAAGCATCCTTACAGACAGGAAATCCGATCTGCTGCAGAGACGTGGCCATTTCACGCAGAGAGACCGACACGTTTTATTGATCCTGAGCGAAAGTGCACTGTCACAGGAGTTAAAACACAATTAAGTTCAATAAAGTCCTTAATAATATTAGCATTTCATAATTCTCTGCAGTATTTAAAACTGTTTGCCACTGCAGTTCAAAACATGTCCACTAGGTGGCTACAATAGTGTGTAGCTGTAGCTGTGACTATGACATGGCTATGATATTATTGATGCAGCTGTTTTTTATTATCTTGGAAACACAAAGTTAGTAACACAAGTCTAAAAGTTTAATCCTCTGTAACGCTGCTCATGATAGTTACAATAAACAAAGTAGCTAGAGTGGCGTAGCGGTGGCGGTTCCCGTCGGCAGCAGTGGCACCGGGTCCGAATTAAAGGCTGCATGTGTTCACCTCCTGCTTCAACTGTTTTTAAATAATACATTTGATTAGGTGTGAAAAATGATCACAGATTAATGGGTGTGTTGCAGCTTTAATGTGGGTGGAAAACAGCATTTTACAGCAGGACATGAAAGATAAGAATATTTAAAAAAGAATTTCCTTAAACTGAAATAAACTGAAATTTAACATTTTATAGATTAAATACAAAATGAAATCCGCTGCTTTCAGTGTGTAAAGGAATGAATTGATCTAAAACACTAAAATGACCACGATGTCGATCCTGTATATCCTGTTTAGAATAAACATATTTATAATAAATGTATAATTCTAATTTTATTATTTTCAAGATGCAAAATTCTGTTTGTGATTAAAAAAACTGAATTAGTTTAATAAATTAAAAGATATCATAACTATCTCAGAACAAAATTTTACAGAATTCATCGCGATGTTGATATTTTATTTTAGCTGTTTTATTTACCAAATCAAAGACAAATTCCTTTAAAAATAGTTTTTAAAGTTGATGTAATATTTAATATTCACAGGAACGTTAGCAGAAGCAAAGAGCCTTCTAGCGCAGTGTACGTTATCTGAAATCTCTCACGATTGCTTACTCTGTGTTTATTTCTTTACTTGTTTGTTGATTTGCTTGTTTGTTTGTTTGCCCAGGTGAGGATGAAGACGCTGGTCCTCCTCAGAGACGCCCGAGAGGACGCAGGAAGCGGCTGAGACGCACTCGGCCGAGACGGCGGCGGAATCCTGCGGCTGTGTCCAGGGTAATGATGGGGTTTAACACCGACACCCGACTCGGGCGCCACACCCCACTGCCTTTATCATAGACGTCACCCTGCCCCGCCCCGCCCTGCCCCGCCCCGCCCCACCCTGCCCCATCCTAGGGATTGTGTGTGTGTTTATGGATGTCATGGTGTGTTACGTTTACTAAACATTATAAGAAACTGAAACGCAGACGTAAAAAACACTTCACAGAAATCTAATTAATGAAGTTTTTTTAAAAAGCTACACAAACTCGACACTCATTACTAACAGCGTTCAGTTTCAAGTTTCAACTCTAAAATTGCAAAAATATTTTGAGTTAAACTCATGAGTTCCCTCCGATTGCTAAACTGGTAGCTACGTGTTAGCTGTGTTAGCCTCCGAGCTCCAGAGCAAAACTAGGCTGCACACACTGACCACGTGGAGGTGAAGGAGAACGTGCAGAATGTAGAACAACACGTGTGTGTGTGTGTGTGTGTGTGTGTGTGAGCGCGCGGCGGCGGACGGGAACGTTAACAGGATTAAAAGACGGAAGCGTGCGGATTTGACGTGCTGGACGTGCTGTGTGTGTGAAAGGTAACACTAGTTTTTAATTTTTTGGACACTCTTGGTCTTGGAGGTTCATGAGCACCTGATCCTGATTTTAGTTAGCGCAGTCACCTGATCACGCTGGTGTAGCGAGTTAGGAGCAGGTGGTGGGGTTACTAAACCTTCTGATCCTGGTTTAACTTTCCCAAATAAGATGAGGTCTCGATCCAGTTTTATGTTCTAGATGAACATGACGGAGGAAACCGACGACACAGACGAGCCTCCTGACCACGCCCCTCCTGAGAAATGCGCCAAATCCACGCTCTGGGACTTCCCCTCAGAGAAGAAGGCTCGTTCTGCAGTCTGGGAATACTTTGAGTATTTTATAAATCCAGAAGGCGAGCTGGAGGATTACGGCTTCCCGACGTGTAAACTGTGCCAGCTGAAAGTGGCGTGTAAGAGAGGGAACACGTCCAACATGCTGCGGCACCTGCAGGAAAATCACGCCTTCGCCTACCGAGAAGCCAAGGTACGGCTGTGTCTCATTTCACATCTCACCACACTTCCACAGTTCCACTGTGGGCGTGTCTCAAACCACACGCTCTATTCACTACATTATCTCCAACCTCACTCCACTGTGGGTGTGTCCCAAACCACACGCCTTATTCTCTACGTAAACACCAACCTCGGCTCCACTGTGGGTGTGTCCCACACCACACACCCTGTTCACTACATTATCTCCAACCTCAGCTCCACTGTGGGTGTGTCCCAAACCACACACCCTGTTCACTACCTTATTTCCAACCTCAGCTCCACTGTGGGCGTGTCCCACACCACACGCTCTATTCACTACATTATCTCCAAGCTCACTCCACTGTGGGCGTGTCCCAAACCACACGCCTTATTCTCTACGTAAACACCAACCTCAGCTCCACTGTGGGCCTGTCCCAAACCACATGCTCTGTTCACTACCTTATCTCCAACCTCAGCTCCACTGTGGGCGTGTCCCAAACCACACGCTCTATTCACTACATTATCTCCAACCTCAGCTCCACTGTGGGCGTGTCCCAAACCACACGCCTTATTCTCTACGTAAACACCAACCTCAGCTCCACTGTGGGCGTGTCCCAAACCACACACCTTGTTCACTATAAGGCCCCATAAACCCTATGCCCAGTTGCCTGTGGCTGCTTCACTCGGGGTTGTGTGTGTTTGTGTATCAGAGAGCAGATGCCCTGTGGCTCGATTTGGACTCCTCTGATTCGGACATGAAGGTGGAGTCGGATGAGCAGCACCCGATGGCTGACTGGAGTGGTGTCGAGAAGCAGAGCGAGGAAGAAGAAAACGAGGGCGATGATGACGGCGATGCGGATTACGTTGACCACAGGGTCCCGACCACTCCGAGGCGGAAGAGGCAGGTCCGATCGGCCGTGTGGCAGTACTTCCATTACGACAGGGACAGAAGACCGAGCTGTAAGATCTGCGGCTGGAAACTCACTGCAGGCTCTTCAGGAAGCACAAGCAACATGAGACACCATCTTCAGAGCCAGCATCAGATCGTGTGTCCCCTCAGTAAGGTAGGAGTGTAACTCTGACCCGTCTGACCTGGACACGACCTTTACACCAGTGTGTTCAAATGTACAATTCAATTAAAGCACTAAAAATGATCTTAGCGTTTGTTGAAAGGCCACGCCCACTTCACTGTGATTGACAGAGGCCACTCCTCCTTTGTTGAGACTGATAGAGGCCACACCTCCTTTACTAAGACTTATAGAGGCAACAGATGTTTCAGTGGGACTGACAGGTGCACAGGCCACGCCTCCTCATGTTTTATTACATAACATTGGTGATGTATTTCTCTCTGTCTGTCTGTATGTCTGTAGTCTGCTGGTCTTGTTATAACGTTACCTGAAGGAGATGAGCCGCTTAAACTTTATCCGCCCACAACGCCTCGCAAATCCGCCGTGTGGAAGCTCTTCGGCTTCGTCATGAACAACGAGGGCGTGCTGGAAGAGAACGGCTTCCCCATCTGCAGGCTGTGCCATCAAGTCGTCGCATCCAAAGACGGGAACACGTCCAACATGTACAGCCACCTGCAGCACCATCACCAAGCCGTGTACGCGGAGCTGAAGGTAAACGCCCACCCCTGACCTTAACGTCAGAAGTTCATCACTTTTTATCTTTATTTCACAAGAATCATAGCACAAGCACCGTTAATGCAGCTTTTCAGGGAATTACATGATTTATCCCACAGCGCTGTTCAATTCTGGATTCTGATTGGCCACAAGGTGTTGATTAATTAATTTACTCCTTTTAATATGCAGCTCTTGGATGCTGTTAGGGAAGTAACAGTGACTCTGCTTCATCACTCCACCCAGCTGTTCATTATTTTATTTCTTCTATATTATTTATTATATTTTTTTAAACTTATTTAATTCCGACTAACTGTTAACTGTTTAAATTGAATCTCTTTGTCTGAATCAGTTGTGAATCAGTTGTGAATCGGTTCCTGTTGCAGCACACGATGGCTCCTGCAGGAGCGGAGCAGAGACTGGACCTCTCGGACACCACAGAGCTCCACCCTCCTGTAAAACGCAGAAACTCGCCTGCTTGGAAATATTTCGGATTTATTAAAAACACCGAGGGCGATTTGAAGGAGGACGGATTCCCGCTGTGCAAAATGTGCCATCGGAGAGTGGCGGCTAAAGATGGAACCACGTCCAACATGCTGAACCACCTGCGGCGCCACCACCAGGCCGAGTATGAGGAAGTGAAGGTAAAACTGCCGCTCGCTGCATTGTGTTTTGTCGGAGGCGTCGTTGTGATCTAACAGCAGATCTTTTTTTTTTTTTTCTCAGTTGGCGAATGAAACGTTTCCTCTGAATCGTCCAGAGGAAGGGAACGACCTGCCTGAGCTGTTTCCCCCCAGCATCCTCCCGCTGTCCCCCGTCTGGGATTACTTTGGCTACCCGAAAAACGCGGCTGGCATGATCGAGGAGAACGAACGGCCCAAGTGTAAAGCCTGCCGGCAGTCCATCGTCTCCAAGCAGGGCATTTTATCCAACATGCTGCGCCACCTGAAGTTCTACCATGACTCCTTATTCGAGGAGCTGAAGTTGAGAACCGGATGGCGCAGGTACAGGGCCTATAAGGAGAGAAGTCGGGCCCCGCCCATTCAGGCCAACCCGGACGAGCTGTACCCGCCCAAAATGGCTCTGAAATCAGGAGTCTGGAAGCATTTTGGATATCTGAGGAACTCTAAGGGCGTGGTCGTACCGGACGGGTTCCCGATCTGTAAACTGTGTCTCAGAAAGGTCAGCACGCCGAGAGGATGCACCACCAACATGATGGTCCATCTCCAGAGATACCACACCACAGAGTTCGCAGAAATGAGGGTAAAAATGTTCAAATGTTAGAACTTTACAGCTCTGAACACCTCAGCAGGTGTTTAAAGGTATTGAGGTCAGCATTTTAAACAGCGTTTGTACTCCTGAGGTAAAGACAGCTGTCTGCTGCCTTTTTTTTACGATTTTTCCGGATAAGTTTAAAGTTAGTGTAGTTTCAGTAGAGAATTGGAGAGAATCAATTAATATAGCCAACAGTCAGCTATGTTAGCAAAAAAGGGCCATTTGATTGACATGTCAGACGACCAATCCTAAAGCTTTTCAACAAACATGCAAGATTTGCCATTTAGTTACCACCGAGGGATTACACGAGTGAAACGCCGTAATTAAACTACATGCTTCAGAAAGCTCACTGTGGCACAAAAAGTGGAGAGCCAATCAGATTGCAGCTTTCGGGATCCTGAAGCTTGAGGGCAGAAAAGTGTGCAAAAAGATATCAGACGCTATATATAAGAGACGCTGAAATTGTAGTCTAAAACCGACAGATAAATGCCGGGTTTGAACAAAGCTACATGAACAAGTGCTGATCAACATGAAACGTTCTTACGTGTGATCACTTGTAAGACGGAGGCTAGCAGTGGCACTTTCTGCAGGAAGTGAAATTTTAAATCATTAACGTCCCTGTTTAGATCCTCAAAGTTAAAGTTTTTTTTATTATTAAAATGTTTTTCTCAGGAATCCGATTGCGATGGGATTAGTTCTGTAGACGTGCGATGCGTCCGCTTGCCGCTTGGTTATTTGGCGTAGGCCGTGGTGAAGGTGTTGAGGGATGTTGGGTCGTCGTTCACACACCATACCTTGGTCACTTTTCTCCTTTTACAGCTGAGCGGTGATGATAATGATGACCAAACACCGAGACAGACCGGAGATGCGGGCCCGCTGTTGGACCTTTGCCCACCACAAGATGTCCTCGAGCCCGTGTGGGAGCATTTCGGATACCCGAAAGACGCAGACGGAGTCGTCCAGGTGGACGGCCAGCCGACGTGTAAAATCTGCCGAGTTAAAGTTTCCTGTCCGGGGGAGAGCACCAAATTTCTGTACAGGCATCTGTGGAAGAAACACAACGCCGTGTACTTCGACATCAAGGTTCGTAAACGTTTCTCATGTTTCCAACCGTCTTCTATTGTGAACAGAATTTAAAATATGACTTTTCTTTAATTGTACTGTAGGTGGCCACCAGTTCCCTGAGAGGACAGGACGCACTGGTGGCCCCGGTCCTTTTCCCACCGACGCACAGGGTGAAATCCGCCGTCTGGGAATATTTCGGCTATTTGAAGGACGCGGAGGGGACGGTGGTCTGCGACGGCTTTCCTATATGCAAAATCTGCTACTTAAACGTAGCGGCTAAAGGCGGAAACACCACCAACATGTTCAAACACCTCAAAGATCATCATAAGTCCATCTACGATGAAATCAGGGTAGGGAATCTCCTCATACGCTGTCTTAAAGAAATGCTTTAATCACTCGAGTTTATTGAACTCTGGTCTGCTGTTATCCGCTGCTCCAGCCCACCGCTCCTGAGGAGATCGTTCCAGACCATGCGTCTTCAATCCTCTATGCTCCAGATGGGCAGAACTCCAAATTATGGGAGTATTTTGGATACCTCAAAAACCCAGACGGTGCCCTGATGGAAGACGGCGCTCCGGCTTGTAAGATTTGTGGCCTGAAGGTGATGTCGGAGGGGGAGTCTTCGTCCAACATGATGAACCACCTTCAGGAGAATCATGAGGGCGTGTATGCTGAAGTTCAGGTACGCTCGGCACGGCACGTCATCCTCACGTCTCCGAACTGATTGTTATATCGACTTCATAAACTAGAGATGAGTTCATTAGAACGCTTTTATTTGGTTTTCTCTCCATGTTATACGTTTAACTGTGAGGTCTTTCCTTCTTTATGACGTCTATCCTTGCTTCCTGTATTACCGACTGATTTCCTTCATAATTTTTTTTTCTTTCCTGACTTTCTTTTTTCTTTTCTGATTTCCTTCCTTCATGTCTTCCTTTCTTCCTTCCTTCTTTCCTGACTTCTTTTTTTTTTCTCCCTGACTTCCTGAATTCTTTTCTTCCTTTCTGACTTTCTTTCTGACTTCCTTCCATTTTCCCCTCATCTTTTCCTTTCTGACTTTCTGACGATGAATAAAACTGGGAAATCAGTTGTTCCACATCTGCAACTGCTGGAATAGCAGAGCCACTGTAAATACGCTGATTCAGATTTACAGCCATGTGATTTTCTCCTCTCAGCCTGTTCATCACAGCGGTGCCTTTGTAGAAGGTGATTTAATGTCACTCGGGGTAATAAATTTGTAATAATTATGTAAATAATGAAGACACATTTGTAATTTCAGAAGTTGGAGGTGTTACAAATTGACTCTGATCCTCATGTTATTTATACAGCATTGCGTAACTCTAGTTGGCGTGTTTAGAAACCTGCTGGTCTTCTCTTAGGAAGCTCTCCATAACCCGATGTCTGAAGACACACCTGAGCTTCCAGAGCTTCATCCACCCACACAAAACACGTATCCCGTTTGGGAATATTTCGGGTTCCTGAAGGACGCAGAAGGGTCGGTCGTGTTCGACGGCTTCCCCATCTGCAAAATATGTCGCCAGAGAGTTGAGTCCAAAGACGGAGACACGAGAAACATGTTCCACCACCTGAAGGCGAATCATCGGAACGTGTACCAGCAGATCAAGGTAATGTTCATCAGCTGTAGCCTCAGGTGCAATCCATGAGGGTGGTGACGATAAACCATTAATATCTAAAATCTTTTGTGAATGTTGTTCTAGCCAGCAGTTGAGAAAAGAGTTTATAAGCCCTTTGAGCTCTGTCCACCGAACGGTCGGCAGATCGACATCAGGTTATGGGATCACTTCGGATATCCTAAAAACTCCGAGGGCGAGGTTGAAGAAGACGGAGCTCCGGTGTGTAAAATCTGCCTTCAGAAGCTCACGGTGTCCTCCAGAGGAGCGAACCTCACCACCAGCATGCTGAGGCACCTCCGGAGGAACCACCAGGACGTGTACGAGGAGGTTCAGGTGACGAGCCCTAAACCTGCTGCAGCGCCCAGCACAAGCTGTCTCTCTGGGAATAACACTGCCATAAGGGATTAGTCTAACCATGCCGGCATCTGATTGGTGGGCTTTTCTCTCTGAAGTTTTAATAGGCTAATTAATGCTAATTAATACCATTTTTGTCACTAAATACAAAATATATTTTGGCATGCCAAAAATGATGAAAAAATAAAGAAGGAAGAAAGGTAAAGAAAAAATAAAGGAAGTAAGGAAAGAGAAATAAATGAAGACAAGGAAGGAAATAGCAGGAAAGAAAATGAAGATAGAAAGGAAGAAGGGGAAAAGAAAGAATAAAACAGGGAAAGATGGAAGGTGAGAAGGAAAGAAACAGGAAGGGAAGGAAATGTACAAAGAAAAAGGACAGGTAGAAATAAGGAAGGACAAAAAAGAAAGAATGAAAAAAGTAAGGAAGAAAGAATGGGAAATAAAGAATGAGTCAGTGAGAAGAATGAAGGATGGCTAGCGGGAAGGACAAATACAGGAAGGAAAAAAATCAAGAGGAAAAAAGGAGGGGAAGGATGGAAGGAAAGGGGAAAAGGAAAGGAAGGAAAGAACCAAGGAAGCAACGAAATCAGACGGAGAAATTCAAAGCAGATCGCAGCAGTTAGTAAAAAGTGATGAGTGTGATTGATCTGTGCGTGTAGCTGTGTAATGGTCCAGTGTTCAGCTTTCATTTCAGAGTTGCGTGCTGAAGCTAAGCGTGTGCGTGTCTGCCTCTCCTCTCACGGGCTGCAGGAGGCGATCGGAGCCTGGAGGCCCGAGGGGAATAACGAGACCCTGCAGCTTTACCCACCCACGCAAAACGTCACGTCCTCCGTGTGGGAGCATTTTGGATACCTGAAAGACGCAGAGGGGACCGTGGTGTGCGACGGCTTCCCCATCTGCAAAATATGCCACCAGAAAGTGCCCTCTAAAGGAGGAAACACCACCAACATGTTCAAACACCTCAAAGACTGCCATCGGAGCGTCTACAGCGAAATCCGAGTGCGTACGAGCTTATTAACTGCTCCGGGATTAGCGTTAGCGTAGTTAGCTTTCACGTGCTGCATTAATCAGTCTCATTCAGACTGTTCAAGCTTACGCAAGATTAACCTAGATTAGCCACGCCCACTTTAGATTGACGTGTAATTGGACATGGGAGAGTCTTAAGACCTCGTTAGACATGGGTTGATTTTGTTACATTGTAATCAGAACCCTTTTCTTGTGTTCTTTTTCCTGATCCCTGTTTCAGTCATCTCTCTCTCTCTCTCTGTGTGTGTCTCTTTCTCCTTCTTTCTTTCGCGCAGTCTGCAGTGACTAACGAGGTGTTTGAGGACGTCCGCTCGGCCGCTGACCTCCACCCCCCCAGCAGCCCGTGTGACCCAACGCTCTGGGAGCATTTCGGATACCGCAAAAACGCAGATGGAGTCGTGGAAGAGGACGGAGCGCCGTTCTGTAAACTCTGCCTTCGGAAGTTAGTGTCCAAGGGAGAGACTACGAGAAACATGAAGCAGCACCTTAAAGAGAACCACAACACTGTGTACACCGAACCCGAGGTACAGATCAAAGTGCATGTGGTTTTTTCTTATAAAAGTTCTCCTTGGCTGTTTTTTCCCTTTAGTGCACTCTTCTCCACTTAGAATTTGTCATACGTCCTACAGCTTGGCGCCTGTTTTTCCATTTGCTGTCTTAAAGACGACGGAAGAAATTTAGGCACACGTTTTCTCCTGCAGCATGAGGTATTTCAGTGTACCTGAGCGGAGCGATGTTTCGGTGCGCGGGACTGTAGTTTTATACATAAGAAATTTGAAAAATTTGGTTTTGA
The DNA here is from genome assembly GCA_030014255.1 of Parauchenoglanis ngamensis. Classification (NCBI taxonomy): domain Eukaryota; kingdom Metazoa; phylum Chordata; class Actinopteri; order Siluriformes; family Auchenoglanididae; genus Parauchenoglanis; species Parauchenoglanis ngamensis. The sequence goes on from JAQMYM010000015.1 coordinate 20,541,152, forward strand.
TTTGCTTGTTTGTTTTAGCAAAACAAATTACATGTTGTGTATTAGCGCCCCCTAGCGCCCTACGATCGGACGTAGCATGTTCCTAAACACAGTTTTCCAGCCGTTGTTATTACTTCTTATTATTAATTTTTCACCAAGTGATCTATCCGCTCGTGTTTGAGGTGTGAGGCTTCTCAGGACACCTCAGATCCTAACCAGGTCTTTCCCTCTCACAGGAAGTACTGAGCTCGTTCGTCTTGGAGCTGGACACAGGAACCTCGGACCTCCATCCTCCGACGCGGAAGGTGAAATCAGCCGTGTGGAAGTTTTTCGGCTACCCGAGAGACCCTGCGGGGCTGGTTATGAGTGACGGCTTCCCCATCTGCAAACTCTGCCAAAAGAAAGTGTCTGCTAAAGGAGGGAACACAACCAACATGTTTACACACCTCAGAGATTATCACCGGACAACATATAATGAGATCAAGGTACGGAATCCACTCCTGTTTCTGGAGGTTCATCTTTACATTGTTGCAGTGAAATGTTTATACTCTCCTCATTCACTTGTATAACGGATAACTAACAACTGTAACGTCTGGAGTACCAGGGCTACCGTAAACACCCTAACAAATGGGCAAATTATAGTTTACATAGATTATAGTTAGTAAGTAAAAGGAACCTGTCCTTTAAACACTGATGCTTTCTTATGGTTTGGGTTGCCAGATTGCGATGTTTAGGACTTAACTGGATTTGTTTTTATTACATTTGGGAAAAACAATAAAAAAGGGAGAGAGTATTTTAAACTGGTATTGGTTTCAAACCAACCTTTCAACCTTTGAATTGCTGTCACTTCAAATCTGTTGTTCATAATTTAACTAATGCTAGTAAAACATGAGGTTTTTTTATGTTAATTGGTCTGATCTGAACCTGTTTCAGGCAACTTTTGATCCTGTAAGGACCGAGAACGAGCCCGTGGAGCTTCATCTCCCGACGACGGACGCCCTGTCCCCGGTCTGGAAATACTTTGGATACCCAAAAAACGCAGACGGGTCTCTGGTGTGTGACGGCTACCCTCTCTGCAGGCTGTGTCAGATGAAAGTGACGGCTAAAGGAGGCAGCACCACAAACATGCTCATGCACCTGAGGGCCTACCACCTGGATGTGTACAAGGAAGTCAAGGTAAAGTTCAGCTCACGATGTGTACGTTCAGTACTGCTGATCAAATTTACAAACACACGTCACAAATATACACACGTACACACAATGTCAGGTAACAATAGCCTTATAGGGACCAAAGTCATACACATGCATATTAAGGACAAAAAGTGCAGCACTGCTTTATGCGCGCACACACACTCAGACACATTCAGATTACAATGGACCTTATGGGGACGCAATCACATACCTGTGTAGTAGAAACTACAGAGCTACATTCACAAACACTCATAATCACACACATTCATGTAATTGTCATGATGAGGACCAAGGCCATGTGCTCACGGGGACAAGAATTGCAGAGCTAGTTTACAAGCACACACAATCACGTAATGGTCATTATAGGGACCTGTTCAGTGGGGAAGAATAAGTTAAGTTTACAAACACACATGTTTGTATAATTATCATTATGGGACCAGAAGTCATGTGCTTTCTGGGGACTCGGTGTATACACACTTGGTTTAAAATGCATATCATCAGATCATTTAATATGCATTTGAATCCTTTTAAGTACCTGGTTTCTTCAGGTTATAAACACTAATGTGTGTTAATTCATTTTCAGCCAGCCGTTACTAAGAAGTCCATCTACAGACCGTTCGATCTCTATCCACCGAGCGGTCAAGACGACATCAAGTTATGGGATCACTTCGGATATCAGAAAAGTGCAGATGGAGAGCTAAAGGATGACGGGGCACCAATCTGTAAAATCTGCCTTCGGAAAATGATCAAACCCCCGACGGGCGGCACGCCGACCACCAACATGCTGAGGCACCTCCGGAAAAAACACCAGTCGGTGTATAACGAAGTGCAGGTGAATGTTTTAATCAGTAAGGTGTAACATCAATTAAGTAATAAGGTTATCATCACAATAATATGTAATACGTTTAGCTAATATGCTAATGCAAACACATTTTCTTGCCGAGCTCAAATCTGTTTGACCTTTTCGGAAGTACCAGGTGACCATACTAATTTAATTTAAATATAGCTAGCTGTGGCTGCGGGTCCACCAGTGGCTTGTTGTTCATAGATGGCTAGTTTGCTAGTTGGCTACATTCACTTATACAAATAAAATGCGGTGTTAAATTAGCATGGCTTTACACCGAGCTGAGCAGCTCTTACAGAATCTATATAGCTAACTAGCTTAACATCGAGTCTTGCTTTAATGTCTGACTGCACATCAGGAAGCGATCACCACTCTCAGAACAGCGTGGGGTATCGAACCTCCGGAGCTCCATCCACCCACTCAGAACGTCACGTCTGCAGTCTGGCAGTATTTCGGCTACCTGAAAGACGCCGACGGCTCGGTGGTGTGTGACGACTTCCCCATCTGCAAACTGTGTCAGCAGAAAGTGGCTTCCAAACGACGATGCACTACAAACATGTTCAAACATCTGAAGGATTACCACCGAACCATCTACGACGAGGTCCGGGTATGTACGCGCCTCTTAAACGGTGTTAAAGCAGACTCTGTTCGCTTAGTCCGAAAATTACAAAATTATAAAAAAAAACGATGATCTCGCTTCTTAGAGCGCGGTTACGAGTGAGACGTTTGAAGATCTTTCCCAGCCGACTGACCTCCATCCGCCCAGCGGCCAGTACAATCCCACACTGTGGGAGCATTTTGGATATCGTAAATCCGCAGAGGGGAACCTCATGGAAGACGGCGCGCCGATCTGTAAACTCTGCTTCCGAAAGCTGATTTCTAAAGGAGAGACGACGACGAATATGATGCAACACCTTAAAGAGAACCACAACACTGTCTACACCGAAGTACAGGTAAAGAAAACACCCAATGCTTTCATTTATAAACTATAAAGCAAATGATGATGTGATTTTTTTTAGTAATGATTATTGTTGTGTCGTAGAGGGAAGTAAACCCGTTCACCATCGGAGGAGCCACGGCGCTCCCCGAGCTTTATCCACCTGAGCACAGGGTGAGGTCTGGCGTCTGGAAACATTTTGGCTACCTGAAGGACACGGAGGGTCCGGCCGACTGCGCAGGCTTCCCCATCTGCAAAATCTGCCTTTCAAAAGTCTCCAATAAGGGAAAGGTCACGGCCAATATGACCGCACACCTCAAAGATCATCACAGAAGCATCTACGATGACCTTAAGGTTTAAACCTATAATGTGTTGAGTTCACGTGTTCTTATTTTATAAATGACATACAGTGACGCATCATAATACCGTCGAATACTATATCTGATTATTGTAATTAAAAGTGAGCTTAAACGTAATTATTTTGGTTTGTTTATTAGATACCAGACAGAAGGCCAAAAGTGGTGTTGGCTGAAAATCTCCCAGAACTTTTCCCACCATCCAAACAGCCTCTGTCTCCAATCTGGCAACATTTCGGACTTCCCAAAAATGCCGACGGAGTGCTGGAAGAGGACGGCTGCCCCGTCTGCAGAATCTGCGGGAAAAAAGTTTCGAGCCAAGACGGAAGGAAAATGATAAGACATCTGCATTTCTGCCATTTCTCTGTGTATGAGGAGTTAAAGGTGACCTTCAGTTTCATTCCTTGCAGGTGTTTAAAACACTCAGGAATAAAAAACAAACCTACCTGCTCAGAGACCCTGCTTTGTTGTAGCAGCTGAGTTTTATTATGTCTGATCAGTGAAAAGTTTATAATGTGATGTTTTATAGCCTTCAGTGTGTAAATATATCAAACACCAGTGTAGTTTATTAGTGCTTATTTCGTTAAGCTCAGAGTTACCTCCCGACCAATCAGGGAACAAGAGAGAGAAACGCACGTGGGGGACAGGGTGAGGACAAAGTAGTTCTGTCAGAGAGCATATATTAGGAGATTCAAGTCGCAAATAAACCATCATTTTCTGCCTCCAACGCTACAGAGAAGGCACACGGCATCCTCGTCACCAGAGTTACACCGATCTTTGTTTGATTTCTTCCTGAGAATAATTAATCTGATACTAGCTAGCTAGCACCGCTAAGAATGTTGTCATGGTTACAGTGTTAGCATTTTTCAAAACTGTCCATTTTGTCTTTCTAGAACGCAATCAGAGCTTCAAAGTTGGGAGTGGACGCAGGAGGCCAACCCACCGACCTTCACCCTCCCTCCAAGAGCGTCCGCTCCTCCGTCTGGGAATACTTCGGATACCTAAAGAATCCGGACGGCACGATTAACGTGGACGGACGCCCGATCTGCAAGATGTGCTTCCATAAAGTGTCCAGTCATGGAGGAAACACGACCAACATGTTCAAGCACCTGGAGGACAAACACGGGCTTAGTCAGTAACAGACGAGCTGATTGGATAAACATGCCTGGGGGAGGAACTATTCCCGCAAACGGAGTAAAAAAATCTGTATGCATGTAAATGTTACGGACAAGTGGGACATGTTTGCGGTTAATAAGTAGCACTGGAGGATTACGCGATTGTTAAAGACTCGATCTCGTGCACATGCTAACGACCTTGTGCCTGGTTCATCACTGTTACCTCATATTCACTCCAAAAAATAAAAAAACAACCCTAGTTTAGTTCAAGTCACGTGTTCTATCCAGCTGAAGAGGTAGTATAACACTGTGAGGTGAAATCACGTTAAAAAGCCTGTAGTAGTTCAGTCACGTTTCAGTAAATCAAGTAGACCGATTAGGTCACGTAGAGAGATTGTCCTGTTGCCTTTTGCTATCTGTCCTTTTAATCCAAAACTTCCACAGAAATAAAATCATGACTAATTATTACGGTTAAAATTCTAGACAAGCTACGCGTTTGGACGCTGCTGGGATTCTGACGTGGACATTCGGGACTGCAGCTTCACTTTGAGGACTTTGAGACAGTGGACATTTTAGATGGAGCTGTACAGCGTTAGTCACGTTTCCCTGCACGCCAGAAGTCGGACGTTAGTGTGAGACCATTAGACCAACCTACAGACATCATGATGAGAGCATTTCATAGCACTTCCTCCAACACCACGCGGCTGGAAACTCAAGGTGGAGGACTCTGAGGATCACTTGGTAGGAAATGCAATGCTGTAACAACTTCCTGTTTTCAATAAAAGAAGTGGTAGTTGTTGGTGAGAGGAGAAAACTCCACGGAAGATCTGGAGGTTTGCATGAATAAATGCAATATGAGATGAATTTCAGTGTAACGTGGCTTTATGGTGTCCAGTTCTTTCCTTCTCTTTGTCCATTTTCTTCACTACATCTAACATGGATGTGGAGACGTGAGTGAAACCAAGAGCAAGACGTTTTCTGTACGTTCTGGGTCGGGACCGTGCCACGCCTCAGACTTGTGTATGCGAGTCGATTCCCTCCGTCGTCTTGTTTTGTAGCTGGAGGTGACGCTGTTTCGGCTATTTTTTAAATCATCTGGTTTTTCATCAAAATGCTTCTATTTTCAGCATCGGCGCTGTCCATGAACTCCTTCATCTTAAGCCATCTTTGTTTTTTTTTATCTATCTAAAAAGCTCGTGAGTGTCCTCTTCTCTCGTGTTTGATCACGCACTGAAACGTGACGCGTCTCGTGCGTCGTCGCATATTTTATAAAAAGTTCTCGCTGCCAAATATCGCATACGTGCAATGTAGAGGGGCGGTGATGTGAGAGTTGAAGGATTTGACTCCGGGGAATCGAATCAAATAATCTGTGACTGAAAGGAGCCAGAATTTACTGCCAGTGAGATCGCCCTCTAGTGGATGAACACTGAATTGCTACTCACTGCTCACTCACTGTGTAGTTCTGGCACCTTTCATGCAAGCGGTTTCCCCGAACACAGGTGATTGTTAACGTCCTAATCAAGCTGATATGCTCATCAAACCTTTACAATGTGTTTGTTTACACTCCAATGTTACCTCATGAGTTTTACTCGGGATCTTGTGTGCATGTAAGCGTAGCTACCAGAAACCACGAAAAAAACACCAAACCGTTTCCGAATAAATCAGTATTAATTAATTTGTAGGAGTCTAAACTGGCACACCGTGGCATCGTTGAATAACAGACATTACTGGATGAAGTGGAATGACTACCCTGCTTCTCTGAACTCACAGGACAAGAGTGACACAGACGCTCCTGGAGAGCGGCCATCTTGGCCAGTTGAGTGTGAGGTAGCAAGGAGCTCGGCGTCTGCGTCCTGCACTGCATCTCACGCCGAGCCTCGTCCTCCAGCTGCGACGGAGCCGCCCGAGCCTCGTCCGCCTTCTGGCATGGTTAGTAATCCGCTGGCTCAGGAGTGATGGGTTTGTAAGCAGTATTACCGCGTGCACATGAGAACACGCTTCATCCGTGTTCAGAAGCCTGCACTATACACTCTCTAACAGGTACCCGATAAATCCGTGCTGGTTTCTCAGTGTGTCCAAGTGCAGGTTTGGGCTTATCTTTTGAGTCAATGCTGACCTTTCATCATTTCACTCTGCTCAGACTTCCAGACTGTAAATGCGTGCCACTTTACCTTCCAGTTCATGAGACGTCTCTCCACATGCTTGTGTGTGTTTGATCGCAGGAGAGCGCAAGAGTTGGAGAAACGCAGCACGACGTCCTGCTGGAGGTCCTCGGCTACTGCAGGGTAAACGTCCTGCTCAGCTTCACATCACAGCTGTCCACATTACCGCCCCGTTTAGGGGCGTGTCCAGGGAAGGTTCCGATCCGACACCCAGCATCCGTATCGGATACCAACAAAACAATGGTGGATTGGATATCGCATACATCAGATCGTTTAATAAATAGCAAAGATTGGATTTGAATAAAGCGGAGCATTTTTGGAACGGGCCAGGTTTATACATAGAGTTGTTCCTTTTTTGTTAGGATTAATTTGATTATATTTATATTTTGTGTAAAAGTGTTTGAAATGTTTAAAGGAAAAAAAATAGCGTATGGGTAAATAATTTGGTATCAGAAAAGGAAAAAGTAGCATCATGCCATCTGGTGCATCCCAGTAATCTAATTACTCAAACACTGTGACAGAAAGCAATCCACCTTAATGCTTCCCAGTTCTCCTGGGACGAGGAGGATTTCTCCATCTGACCCCAAGTGAAATAATGCCTGGATGCCCCGACCAGATAGTAAGAAAAACCTGTCTGTAACTTTAGACATTATTTAAGTAATAAATGCTTTGCCTCTCCACCAGTTCCTGTGTGCAGCAGTGCAGAGGCTCGAGCAGAAGATCGACAGCCTGCCGTCCAAATACACGATTCCGGAGATCCCAGAAGAGGTACTGCAGATTTCACCTTCACTTCCTGCTCGCCAGCTTCCTCTCTTAGCAGTGTCTGTGATACGAGTTGCTCTACATAAGCATCGTATCGCACTGGAAATGTCGTCTAGTTTTATGATAAATCCAGAACTCTGCACTAAAGAACTACAGAGCAGCCGAACGTAGCTTTGCTGCTGTAAATCTGAGCAGCTCGCAGGCTTCTCGTGCAGGGTGTGTGTTGGTGCAGGTGAGGTCGGGGGGGTAAGTTTAAATCTAGGTATTGACTAAAAGTGAAAGCTTCAGTTCTGTCAGTTAAATATGCAGACACTGTGCATGTGGCTCGGTCAGAATGGATAGACCCAACATCGCTCAGGGTTCACTCGGGGGCTTGTTGACTTGCCTTCCTGTTCCTTTCAGCCGCCTGTGGCAGTAGGAGGCGGGCAGCTGTCCTGGTCCCTGGCTCAGCGTCTCGGCCCTTCACCTCAAGCACAACCCCGGAGAAACCCTGCGTGGGGTCAGGACGCAGAGAATGTCCTTCCTCCCAGCATGGGTGGGAAGAGGAACAGACGCGGGCGACGCCGAGCCCAGAGAGCGTCCGAGACGCAGCGGGAAGCAGCTAAAGAGGAGGATCCACCAGATAACGAGGTGCGTCGGAGAAACTGAAGGAGACGTCCCACTGCAGCTACCGAGCGTGGAGGAGCAGAAGGACCTAATGCACAAATCCGTGAGAGCTGAATTCTGATTGGTCAGATGGTGCTGATGCGTTCTCTATAACAGCAGCTCAGCTTTGTATTAATCACTCGTTCTATGTCATTGTTTCTATAACAACAGCACGTTCACAGGGACGTGTACAGAGAAAGCGCCACTGATCATGAACACACTTTTTCCATTTTCAGGACCGAAGAGTTTACGTTTTCTGCTTTCTAGGCAACATGACAAGCTGCGTTCTTCTGCTTTATTATCTTCGAAAGAAAAAAAAGAGAGGCTGCTGTAGACCAGTTTTCTCTAACTTGTTTCTTTGTGTTGTTTAGGAGGGGACGGCAACGTGGACGGCTTTAGCTAGTGGGAGGAGCCGAGCCAGTTGTTCCCGCAGTAGAGATCGTGCCTCTATAAAGGGGTTACATTAGTGGTTACATTACACTGAATTGAAAAGGCAGTACAAATGTTTATTCATTAAATTACACAGAAAAAAGGAATAATTTTAGGCTTCATTGTGTTGAAATAGTGTAATGCTGACCAACAGTGAGAGGTAACCATAGCAACAAGTGCGTGAGCGTAGCTTTAAAGAATGACTGTCCGCATCCTCAATCTTTCAGTTGTAAAGGATAAACTGCCCCGGGCGCGGTCACGCGTCGCAGATCGTCGGACTTCCTGGGACGTTAGCGTCACCGCGTCTGCTCCACGCTCGTTTCACACTGCATCTCAGTTTGTCTAACGATAACATTTGAATAAAGATTCCTTGTCTGTGTTGTTTTTTTTTATTAACAATTAAATTCTATTCACGTTGGAACTGTTTCTATTTGCAAATAAATTAAAATGACATCAACATCACGTGTGTATTTTTTATGCATGTACAAAAATCCTCTACAAATCCTGAAGTGTTGAGGCGGCCGCTCGGTGTCGGCGGTCATGAGGTCATCAGGGTCGCGTCTCGCGCCTGTTTGTGACATTTCTTCAGAGTGTGTCTGGTTTTCCGGATGGCGCCGTTGATGGCGTAGACGCACGCCTTCCAGTTGGGCCCGTCCTCGTCCAGCTTCATGTAGGGGAAACGCTCGCACAGGTACTCTACAGAGAGAAACAGGACTTTATTCAGTCGCTTTCCTTCATTTCTTCCTTTCTCTTTCCACTTCTCAACATTTAGAATTTTTTTTTTTAATGGAAACTCCTTCCCTTTGCCACGGGTAGCCGAAGACAGGATTTCTTTTCTTTTTGTCTGACTGTCTAACCGCCACCTCCGTGTTTGATGGTCTGGCACAAAGCGAAAAGTCTCACAGCCCCATTTTACACCACTGACACGTTTTACAGCTATTTTTAATTATCGCAACATGACGGGCATTTTAACGCTTCTGCACCACACCTCTCGCCACATCGCCGCCTTCACTCACGCTTTATTTAACTAGTTTTGAGCACACCGTGCAGCCCCTGGCTTACACTCCTGACCCCTGCTCAGCTCTCGCAGTTAGGATCTGTGTTATCCGAGTTACATTAGCGCACTCGTTTCTTTGTGCACTATCTGGTGTTATTTCAGCTCTCGTTATCTGATCTAGAAAGATGAAAGTTTGGATTTGCCAAGACGTTCGAGTTGAGTTATCGTTTATTATTTTTTGAACCGCAATCATCCAGCTTGTCCTGCAGGTCGTCTCACCCCTCAGAGCCGAGACCTTGTTGTGGTCCAGTGGCAGGATGCCGTACTTGGCATTGCCGTACACGTTGCTCTGCACCAGCACTTCCTCTGGGAAGATGAACCTGATGAGGTAGCGAGCGGCGAGCGGAGGGTTCTGCCTCTGCAGCGCTGAGTACATCGCAAACTGAGGAACCTTCACGTCCCGATCCGGGTGGCCCAGATACACTGCAGACAAAGAGGAGAACGAAGCGGCGTCAGAGAGACGAGACGGAGACAGAACACAAAACCTGAAAGGATAATTATCTTTTAAAATAAAAAAGTCCCACTGGTTTAAAGTACTTCTCTGCAGGGTAAGTTAAAGTGAGAAGGTGTGCGCATCGTCGTAACCGCGCCCGGCTTACCCCGATCACCCGGCTCGTAGGCACAGTCGTTTTCTGACAGGGGCTCTTCATCAGACTCTCTCCTGAGTTTGTTTTTAAGCGCTGCCGTCTGCTGTAGCTCCTCGCTGTCACCGTCTGAGAGCTCGACGTCGATCTCGGCGGTCGGCTCGGGTTTGAATTCCAGGATTGATGCCGCTTGTTCACTCGCATTTCTCACCGCTTTGAACTGCAAAGTAACAATGTGATAAAGTCACAATACAGTACATTAAAGAGACAATCATCATCCAACACCATGTGGCTTACAGCAGTGGAGTCACACGTGGGCCATTGTGAAGCGGGCTGGAGCAAAAACCCATCATAAATGTTCTCGTACGTCACCTACTAAAACAGCGGCGCTGACCGCGGCTCAGAATCATCGAGGTTACTGATGCCGAAGGGGCTCGCTCAGGGAACATCTCCTTTATCTCTGTTCATTACCCTGCGTTACATAATGACCAAGAAAAGCACACGTAAGAGTTGCTAACATTACTAAGCTTACTGTTTATGATGTCAGCTAGCTCATAGTATATAAAGTGTGCTCGTTGATTACCTTCGATTAACAAAAGAATTGCAAATGGCACTGAATCAAAGCGAGTCGTATTTGGATTGACTCTGAAACTTGTGATTCATCGACACAATTTGGGAGTGAAAATACTAACACGGCATGTGTGTAGAGGCTGGTGTGGGCCAGCTGGAGGGGCGCGGTCTCCGGGGCGGGAGGCGCTCGGTGTGGGCTCAAACTACTGCATGGAAAAGAACTATTATTGCTAATAATGCAAAGCCTCCGGAAATATTTCAACAAAGCAACTCAGACATGCCAAATGAGGACCTCTGTGTGAATAAAGGAAAGCGTTTCATACAGTACGCACACATGCGGTGTGTAACTCTAGCAACACTTCCTCTTACTGAAAGAACAGAAACGAAGTGATGGACCCTGGACTTCAACCCCTGAGAGCTGGAAGAAGAACAACCATCTCCTCTTCCACTAAAGGTTTCAATGCTGTCTCTTTTTTTCTTGGCCTGTTGAGTCATTCATTAAGACAACAGTCCAATAATCCCCCTGGTGCCCTGTGCTGTGGTGGTGCAGT
>JAQMYM010000015.1:20559053-20570196 GCA_030014255.1 Parauchenoglanis ngamensis
GTGACCCGGGGATCGAACCCAGGACCTTCTTGCTGTGAGGCGACAGTGCTAACCACCGCACCACCGTGCCGCCTGCACCGAGCGTAAAAAGATAAAAGGTGTTATCCTGTAATGATAATAATTTGGATGTTTTACCCAGCTTCAGTGATCAACCCTGAGACTCACGGGTTCATGGACCAGATCTATTGCAAGTGAGACGATGATAAACACCAGCCGCTGATGATTACACAATGGTTTCACACAATTTATAGACCTTTTAGTTTTATTGGGTGCTTAAAAGTTGAAGACGGTCCATCTGAGAGCGAACATCTGATCACAGTTATGTCGTTAATAATAATAATGATAATAATAATGGTCACGTCTTCAGTCTCAGTCGTCTTTCAGACGTTCTCATGTCTCATCTTCTGATCCTAGAACCGTTTTTTGGTTTTCTTTTCTTTGAAGTCATCATTAATCATCATTATCTTTAATATGTGTAATTTTACATGAAAGCACACATACACACACACAGTGTTGTTTAAAGCAGTCACATTTATTGCCGTTCTCTGTACACACACACACACACACACACACACACACACACAGCAGTTCATCGCACTGCTGCACAGTTTAAGGGCATAATTACCACTAAAAATAAATACAAGACTCAAAACAGCTCCAAAAAATATACAAAAGCTCAGAATTCATGTAAACTCTGAAAACATTTTTTATACAAAAAGTAACATTTGAAAAAAAAGTCTCTCATATACACACAAATCTGTACAAAACTTACAAAAGTGATGCTTACTGGTTGTTCAAAGCTTTCGGTCAGAGTGAGGCGTCGCTCGTACCAAAACACACACACGCACACACGCACACACACACTCACACACACACACACAATCAGCATCAATGACGTGTTTCTCACCGTCCGTGTGAGTGCTGGTGTTCTCGTCTACAGAAATGTGCCCGATGTGTGTTTCATGCACTGTTACGACTCTTCTGAGTGTCACAGCTGTTTGAGGAAGCTCAGTTTATAAAGTCAGATTATTATTTCTTTTTTTAAGTATAAATAGCTTTACAACAGCAAAAGACAAAACTTCATATAGTCGTCTGTATCAGTGCAATAACACAGTTTAGCATGTTGGAATGAATATCTTTCTCTGCGTTTTGCGTTTTCAGTATAAGCGGACAGTAAATCGTCTCTCGTGGCATAATTATTAGCTTTGTTATTAGATTTAGCAAATTTTCATTTTATACAGCTAATGCGTAAACAACACAGAATCCCAAACAGCTGCCTACTGGAGATATAGAGTCTTAATTAAGGCTTCAACTTTACAACTTTGTACCTTTATCTGTTTATAGTTACACTTAATGTCCATGAAATGTCCAGCTATAAACAATCATCCCCTCACTAGCCTCCCTTTTTTCTAAAAAATAAAAAATAAAAAAAATTAAATAAACACAAAAAACCCCCACAGGTCCTCGTTTTACGGAGAAACCGCAACCCCCCGTGAACGTACAGTTCCAGCTTTACCTCTGACTGTTACAAAGCGCTGACACTGGAGACTCCTTCAAACAGGACACACACATCTCCTTATAGAAAACTTCTCCATGTACGATAATGTATTAGAAGGTGTGATTTGTTATAAAGCTGTGATTTGCAGCTGCACTGCTGTCAGAGCTGCTGTTACAGAAAATTAATTCACCTTCTGACCAATCAGAGCCCAGAATTCAGCAGCGCTGGGTACAAAACAGAGCTTCGGGTAACTCGGAAAAATGAAAAATGAAATAGTTTGGACTATTACAGTGCTCCAACCATCAGGATGTGGCAGCTAATAGGAGACGTTAGCTTATCGTTATTACAATAAAGTGGTTAAAGTTGTCTTTCAGACCAGTGTTGGTTCATTCAATAGAGCTTAATCATCTGATGACAAAAACACAATGTTAGATAAATTCATAAATAAAATGCATCAGTTAGCAGGATCTTTTCAATGGATTCGTCACTTAGTACCGAAAATAAAAGGATGAAAATAAGCCATTAGTTGCGTTTATGAAAAATGACCAAGTCGCTCTTCAGTCTCTCGTTAACAAAACCTCGAATCATAGTAATCTTGTTTATATAGTGTCTAAACATTTCTAAAAACCTACACTAACAGACTTGCTCTTTCTCTCACACACGACTTTACTTCTTGATCTGTTCGTCTTAGTTCGTAACATATTTCTAGCTTTTTTTGTTCACTTTTATTTTGTTTTAAACATTTTTTAACGTTTCTAATCCTTCTTTCCTCCCATCTCAAGTCACTCTTCCAAATGACGCAACAAATGCCTGGTTTTCCGACACACACCACAATCTCTGCACAATCCTTTAAAGCCTGACTTAAACCAAAACCTTCTGCACTTAATTTAAACCTTATTACACCTCAGTTTGCTTTCCTTTTGTTTCCCTTCTCAATGATGTTGTATATTTCCGGACTGAGCAGGCGCACACCTCTAATATATAATAATATATAATATAATGTACTACTGCTGACACATCAACAGTCACCCAACAGGATATTTTGTTCTTACCACGGAACCGATTCAAACAAACTGGTGTACGCATCTTAATAGAATTTGAAAAGAGAGTTGGAGTAGCATCTGTTAAGATCTGAAGACATTCAGAAAAATTCTAAGAAGCGCGTGTTCATGAGGTTAATATATTTGGACCTCACTTTTCAAAGCCAATTTGATATAAACATCTGTCTGTTTTATCAAATGTTAGAAATGGTTTGCTGCTTAAGTTACAGAGGAGATTAACGTGATAAACACACACAAACGGGACCACACACCCAGAATGGTCGCGATTTTGGCCGGGGTACAGATACCTATTTTGTGAAATATTATATTTTCATACAAAAGGGGTTTGAGTCTTCAAATATAATTCAAGAAAGTAGAGATAAGCTGCACTTTCTGGAGGGATGAATCTCGTATCATTACTTAAGATGTTTGCATATTTATTTTAGGTTGCTTGAAACTACCATTTCGAAGAAGTGCAAATGGATAGCGAGAATAAACCTGCAAAAGGTTTTCGCCAAATGAGGGTCATTACTAGGTAAAGTCAGATCCTCTTCTGACACATACTTAATAATTATGCGGCAAATCAACTCATTGCTACAACAGTGCAAAAGGCCACTATCTGATTGTCCTACATTTCGCCATCATTGACAGTTTTATATTTATTTCACAGTTAATGCCCATATAAAATGCAATAATACATTTTTTTGAAATTAGCTTTTCCGAATAACGCTGATAGTATCATAAGCATCGCTGCATATACCTAGACGATTTCATAAGTTGTAAACATTTTCTTTTCCTATGTGCTACAAAAGGGCAGTAACTCAGCACAGGTATAAAATCGCTTAAATCACTTTAAAAACACAGCTTTAGTAGTTTCGATTTTGTGTTTTCTGTTTTGCAAACACCTGGTAGAAGGTGCATTCTTCATTTAAGAGGAACGGTCATCATGTGGACTTCCATCGGAGTTTTCTGTTTCCCCTTCAGAAATGGCCTGCATGGGTGTTGTGTACAGCCGGCTGCGTGTGCTGTAACGGCTGCTGTTTGCAGCTGGGGGTAACCTTGAACGCCCTTGTCTGGAAGAGCTAAAAACTTTTGTGGAGAACCCCTCCACGTTGGCTTTTGGGTAAGGGCTATGAATGACCTCGGCTGTTTTCTCTGGAGACTGCGGCTGGAACGGTGAAGGGAACCCTTCAGGATGCTTTGTACCTTCTGGCAGGGGGTCACTGAGAGTCCTTGATGCGATGGGACTTTTCAGGATCTCAGTAGCTGATATGCGAAAGCTCGAATCAGAGCGACTTCCCCTTTTAAGAAGAAGCTGTTTGAATTCCTCGTTGGAGGTGTTCGACTTTTTGACACTCCTGTATATTTGGCTCGGTGCTCGTTGGGAGCTTGTTGGCGTAACAGGGGTACTTGGGGAGGTGGCAGGAGAGGCAAAAGAAGCACCCAGGGAACTCCGAACAGCCGTCTCTCCTTTCGAGTCCTTTCGGCCAAGAATTTTCCTTTTTGACCTTGAATGACAGATGATTATAGATTATAAGTTTATCTATAGTATCAATTTGGTATTTGGTAAAAATAACAATACAGAATTCTTTCATTACTCCCCATAGATAAATTGAAAGTTGATGCATACCTGTGAATCATGGCAAAGAGATCCTCAGTTGTCCGAGCTTTAGTAGGGGAAAGAAAAACACTGTCCTCTTCAGTTGTTGATTCATCTGTCAAAGGCGATACTACCAGATCGCTGGGTGTAGATTCTGCAAAGGAATTTCAACAGTACATCTAATTTCATCTGATAATACATTAATACATTCAAGTTGTTTTGCAAGCAGATAAGAAGCTAGCCAGGAAGGTTGTTTTGATTTAGTGGACAGATTCTGGGGCAGCGCCTAACCTTTGCTGAAGTAATCCTCTGTATCAGGTGTAGACACTTCCCCCATGGTCTCCTGTGAGGCACTTCTAGTTGGACCAAGTGATGACGCTGACTCCTCTCTATAATTGCTGCCATCGCTAATTGGATAAATTTCTGATGATTCCAGTGATGAGTGAAGAACTAAATCATGCACTTGGTCAAATATCTCAGGTCTTGTAGAGAGTGTACCATCATGAACAGGTGGTGATTCTGCTTTGAGGTTTTCTTCTGTTGACTCAAGCCTCACTTCTTGGACCTTCGCTGCTTCCATACTGCTCTGAGGGAAACATACCTCTGGTTTCGCAGGTACCTTTTGACTCTCGGATATGTCTGCTATCGTGTCATCTCGGCTCACATGTTCAGCGGTTGTGCTGAAAGCTGTCATGCTCCAAAGAGGTGCCGGGGCTATCCTGTCAAATCTGTTTTTTGTAAAGGAAATCCTCGGTAGACTCCCAAAGTCTGTAGGAGTAAATATGGATTCACAGTTATCTTGAGAGAGGGATTCAATGGTGAGAGGTCTGTAAGGTGGAGGCTTCCTTGTCTCACTGAGTTTGCTTATAGAGGGTCTCTTGGGTCTAGTGGAAGCATCTGTGCAAAGCAAATCATGTTTTTCTTCACCAGATTTGCTAGCTGAACGTAGCTGGACAGAATGAAGCATCACAGGGGTGATTTCCAAAGGACTGGTTTTACCAGGTTCAACACTTTCAGTCGTGGTCACAGCCACTTTAAGTTTGCTGCTGTTAAGGATATGGATGTGGTTTCTGTGGGATAAAGGCTTCCTGCCATTGTGAAGGGCACTTAGGTCGAGATGGGTGGGGGGTATAATGGGTAACTCAAGGTCTTTTTTGGAGCGCTTCTGCAGTGATGTGAGGGAGGACTTCCTCTCTGGGACTTTTGGTTTCCTCTTTGCACCAATGGGGGACAAAGGATTAGGGTTTGGAAAAAAAGCAGATGATGATGTTGGTGTCTCAGACTGACTTGAATAGCCACTGGAAGGGGATGCTAGATTTACCAGCTTCTCTGGGGAGGGCAGTCTAAATTCGGTTTCCACAGATGGCAGAGAAGGAGTGGTAGCCCTCGAGCCAGACTGTGACTCCGAGCTCTCTGGTGACTTCATGCATTCGATGACCGTTGTCCCGGTAGCAGTGCTGGAGTTTGACAAAGATCTGTAATTATCTTTGGATTTCAAGTCATTGACAAGCCAGTGGTCTGCATAGTCAGACTGGACAACTTCCTCATTCTTTAAGGACTGTTTGTCTGTAGAACCAAGCAAAGCCACATCTGGAATCTGATTAGAAATTTGTCCGCCCCAGGCCTCCACCAGTTCCTCATCCTCTGGCTGGTCCGAGGGGTCATTTGAAGCCACTGGTGAATTCCTGTCCTTGGAAGACGTCAGTAAGTTCTGCTCACTTGTTATCTTTGGTTCGCTAGTTTCAGGAGCTAATCCAGCAAAGCTGCTAATTTTCTTTAATGATGAGCAGCGTTCTGGAGGCGATGGCTTTACCTTTGGCTTCCTTAAAGAAAGACTGCGTTTCCCATTTGTTGCATGACCTCTTTCTCTGTATTCTTTCTTTTGCTGTTCAACAGATGCATAGTTGTATGTGAAGCTTTTACTACCTTTAAGACCACAGTCAAAGTGCATGGAGGTATAGTAGCCCTCAGCATCCACAGAGAAGTGTGACATAGTGTCAGCCTTGTCAGAAGGAGGCTTATCTAAGCTCTCAATTGTGGCTATGCTACCAAAGCTGGGGCACTCAAGGCTCTCTAGGCCCTCCCCTTCCCTCGAATGCTCAGGGCTGAAGTCCTTGTGGCAGGACCTGTTGTGACTATGCTGAGGATAGCTCCAGTCAGCCTCACTTGCCGTGCTGACTCCAGCATCATCAAGAATGTCAGTTGCAGTGGAAGCAAATGATCCTGTTTGGTTACCCTGCAGACCTTGCAGCCTGTCTTCAGAGTAAGGCTCAGTGGAATCTTCTGCAAGATTAAGAGCTGTGTTTAGAGACAGCTCTGAGTCACAGTGTGTCAGTGGTGGTGAGGCAGCAGGAGGAATCGTCTCTGATGTCTGTGAAGGGCAGGTGGAACTGCTGCCACTCCAGTTTCCACTGGAAGACTGGTGGTCGTCCTTGTGGTCCATCTGGCTGGCCAGAACTCCAGCATTGGAGTGTACAGGGCTGCTGAACGTGTCAGAGCTCGAGGAGATCTCATCAGTTTTACAAGGCAGACGGGACCGACCTCTCTGCATCCACACATGCTCCGGGCTCTCAGGATGCTGGCTGAAGCTACCTAGCTGCCTCTCTGGTTGTACCTGGTCATCAGTGTTCTTTTCTTCATCTTTTAGTGTGTTCTCTCCAGATACCGTAAGGAATTCTTCTCCTTCGAATGGTGAAAGATCTCCTTCTTCATCATCATTATCGCTGTTGATTCGAAGTTCGTCAAGTAATCGGGTGCCTTCTCGAGGAAGGCTATGGGAGCGCAAATGGGAGCGGATGGAGGTGGTAAACATGTTATCTGAACTGTCTGGCAGGGATGGTATGTTTCCTGTGGAATGGGACAGTGGAAAAGTCGCACTCTGACCCCTCTGAGCTCTGATCCGTCTACGAGATGGTGCGGCAACAGCAATCAGGAATTCTTCCGTCTGGCAGCCAGAGTCTCTGGTGTTGAGACGAGTGAGCGTGAGGTCCTCTTGGCAAGCTTCAGGGCTAGAGTTCAATATTACAGTCTGCTCAGTAGCCACGGGAGACTCATCAGAGTCTGGAAAAGAGTGAGAGTGCCATTTATTAAGCGCTTCAGTAAGAGCTACTAGTTATGATTAGGTTAAAAAAAACGAAAAAAAAAGGTTTACATACCTAAGTCTTGATGCACTTGTCTGGGAATACCCGTGATAGTTTTCCGTCTTCTCAGTTTCCGTCTCCTCTGTAGCACCGACTGCGAGTAGACTAGCGAGCAGCGAACACTGGCATCTCTGTCGAATCCAGCCCCTGTGAAGAGCGCCAAGACATGAGGAGCTGCTCTCTGCCAAACCCTCCCATTTCTCACACTCTGCCCTCATGGAGGCTCATGGAACTCTAACCAGTAACTGTGTCATAGATGATTTCTCAAAATACAAATAAACCCAAGATTTGCTACTTAGAGAAACAGATATTGTTTAAAAAAAAAAAAAAAAAAAGCTGCTCAAAAATGGTTGAATAAATATTTATGATCGATGTTTATGGATGGAGTTTAATTTTGGGCACAATACACAAATTCATGCAAGGGGGAAAATGGAGTCACAGCTTTGGAATTACAACAGACAACTGTTACAAACACAATAAAGTCTTCTCTCCACAGTGTTCTATTTTTTTTTTTTTTCAAAATCAACTCATGCAAAAAAAAAATCAACCAAAATTTCCAGCATTGCTAATAGGGAATGCAAGTTACTAGGGGTTGATTAGCTTCATGAAATTTTTTTTATTTTATTGATACAATATGCATTTACATCCAGAGGGGATCAAACAACAAAAATTAAGTAACTACAGGGTTGGTTAACTTTATGCAAATTGTTATAATGATCATTTCCTGTTAGCATTTTTGGGTAAAAACAATCCTTTTAAGCTTCCATTCCAGTCCAGAGTGGATTAATTCGCTCGGCACCTTTTGTAATTTTAATGCAGCTACTTAGCATGCGCAGAGTAGCGTCTCACAGCTTTGCATTTCCTGGCACAAATTAAGGGCCGAGGGCAACCAGAAAGTCGTCAGCTTTTATAACGTGACCTGCACATTTGAATTCAAAGCATAGTTTATCGTTTTTAAATTAATTTTAGGGTTTTGAAAAAAAGGGGGAGGGCACTACCTAAGCCTGAGAAACCACATGTCTGTATAGTTCCTATCTTTTATTTCTGTAGTGGATGGTGTGTTTGGGAGAGATGAGGTATGGACATTAATGGACATTTAAAAGATGTCTCACTGAGGAAGGCAGACGCCGCCGAGGCACGAGCAGCGATGGAGGAATCCTCTGAAAACGACACGCACAGTTCAGCGCATGTACAAAAAAAAAGAAACTACAAACTGGTCTGTGTGAAAGGAGAACTGTGCCACCCCTAAGTGGCGTATATAGGAATAGAGATTTTCTGTCATGGTTTAAGATAAATACATAAACAGATCATTTATAATCTGCTTTCAGAATAATGTGGATTTGGAAAATGAAATCTTTCCATGGAAACGCAGTCTGATGTTTGGCACAGTTCTCCATTCGCTTAAGCAAAACCTGATCAAAATACGTAGCTCCTTTATCATTATCTACAGTAATACTGTATGAAAAGGGTATGTCAAAATCATTTTTAAATCTAAACCTTACATTTTTTAACAAAGATGTTTTAGAATTCCCACATGGACAAGGATCAACTCATTAACTCAATCTCACACTCAATCACACTGAGTATTACATAATCTGAGATCATGATGTACAGCTCTACCCAAAACTAGCATGAGAAAGCAGATTAGCTTAGCCAAGCACTTACAGGAACTAGCATAGCATCGCTAGGATAGCATGAATTCACACAAGGCTATCATGATCTGCATCTGCTTCCAGTTTAGATGCTTTGAAAACTTATTTACCAGTGACGTCGATGGGCACCACACAGGACACGATGGCTTGTGACTGGCTCTTCATCCTGTCCTCGGGAGTGGGTAACGGCAGAGCGATGCGCCAGTTGGTCTGTGTGTCCAGCGGGGAGGGAACGTTGGGGATAGGGGACCTGGATCTGTGACCTAAAGACACGGGATCACAGTCGGAATCCACCTGGAAACACAAGAAACAACACGGTGAGGAAGGATATATAACTCACACTGAGAGAGAGACAAAGAGCAAGACAGAGAGAGAGAGAGAGAGAGCGAGACAGAGATAGACAGAGACAGGATAGAGAGAGAGACAGCCAAAAAGCGAGACAGAGGTAGAGAGAACGAGAGAGGGAGAGAGAGACAGACAGAGAGCGAGACAGAGAGAGAGACAGAGAGCGAGACAGAGGTAGAGAGAGAGAGGGAGACAGAGACAGACAGAGAGAGAGAGATAAACAGAGAGAGACAGAGTGAGAGAGAGAGAGAGAGAGGAGACAGAGACAGACAGAGAGAGTGAGATAAACAGAGAGACAGAGTGAGAGAGAGAGAAAGAGACAGACAGAGAGCGAGACAGAGGCAGAGAGAGAGAGAGAGAGAGAGACAGAGTGAGAGGGAGAGACAGACAGAAAGAGAAACAGAGAGAGAGAGATGCTGTAAATCACAGTGTAAAGCGTGTTCACGTCAGAGCTACAAACAAGAAAATAGCAAGAGATGTCCCACAGAGTGTGTGTGTGTGTGTGTGTGCGTGTGTGTGTGTGTGTGTGTTTCCTCATCCTCTCTAAGTTGTTCAGTATGAAGTTAAAGTAAACACTTACCTCAGAGTGTGTACAGAGCGTGAGCTAACTGAGAGTGCTGAGAGTGTGTCAACCTCCAATATATACACAATGCACGCACACACACACACACACACACACACACACACACACACACACACACACACACACACACACACACACACATACCACAAACAGGGGTCAAATTCAGGCGAGGCCTCACAATAAATGGGGTTCACAAAGCAGGGGGTTACCATGGAAACCTCTCCCAAAGAGGGGGGACCTGAGTGTGTGTGTGTGTGTGTGTGTGTGTGTGTGTGTGTGTGTGTGTGTGTGTGTCATGAGAGGGAAAATCAAAGCAAAAACAGAGAGAGACAGATAAAAACGGGGGAGATGTTCCGTGGGAACATTCTCTACATAATCAATAGTCACTCAATAATCACATTTCTTTTTAAATTCATGTCATTTTGAAACCCACTGATTAACCCCAGGAGAGGACGCGCGAGAACTGGGAGTAAATATGAGGCAGAAATGGTAAAGTGATACAGTGCAGAGATCCAAGTGTCCCAAAAGACAACTAAAATAAACTAGAATAAAATGAGAATATGGATAAAAATGAGGGAGAGTGGAAAGGAGATTTCCTGATGACGTCATGGTGAAAGCCGCACATTTCTCTCTCAGACGGTCAGGAGTTTGTGGTGGTTTGTGGGTGAAACTGTGGCGCTCAGAGCTGTGTGTGATTACAGCTTTCCATTTCACTCACACACACACACTCACACACACACACACACACACACACAAACACACACACACACACAGACTAGATTCAAACTTGAAACCCTGTCATTATGAAATACCAGGCTACATGTTCCTGTAAGTGTGTGTGTGTGTGTGTGAGTGTGTGTTTGTGTGTGTGAGTGTGTGTTTCCCAGAGGTTACACTTCCCAAAACATTAAACACTATTAATAATCATGTTCCATCCAAACAAATGCGTGCAGGTCAAGAAGAAGAAAGTGCTGAGGTGCTCAATGACCTCAGGAAAGAAACCAGCAAGTGAGGAGCAGGGATTAAGTGAGGGGTTAAGGGGTAGTGATTAGGAAATAGGTTAGGGGTCCCAGCTGATCTGACATGGCTGCAGGTTTCAACATGAGCTTCTGTTTGGCTGGAATGGAAACCTGCAACCTCACAGGCTCTACACAGATGCACTTGATTAGGGTGTAGGGGATAGAGTGTGGGGGGTAGGGGTAGTGTGTAGGGGGTAGTGTGTAGGGGGTCGGGGTAGTGTGTAGGGGGTAGTGTGTAGGCGGTAGTGTGTAGGGGTAGTGTGTAG
>JAQMYM010000015.1:20597013-20608862 GCA_030014255.1 Parauchenoglanis ngamensis
AGAGTGTATGTGGGGGTCAGTTTATAAGAGTGTATGTGGGGGTCAATTTATAAGAGTGTATGTGGGGGTCAATTTATAAGAGTGTATGTGGGGGTCAGTTTATAAGAGTGTATGTGGGGGTCAATTTATAAGAGTGTATGTGGGGGTCAATTTATCAGCTTCACCTACCACACAGGTCATTGAGTAAGTGTATAATTACTAACTGTAGTACAAGTATTGGCACCCTTCTTCCCCTCACTTGGCGCAGACATTTTCCCAATTAGAAAACATCTGGCAGGGTTTATTTTTTCAGCTACATGGTGTTGCCCAGTGAGACAGAATCTTTTGAAGGAAACGGATGCTCTTGCTCTTTTCACAGAGGGGACGACAAAATGTTCAGATCAAGAGATGAGCTACAGTCAATACTTCATCAAAAGAAAACACATATCAAAAGCAAAAAGTGTTCAGGGTTTTGAGTGCGGTTGATGGAGAAGAGAAAAAAGACTCACGGGTGACCACCATGTTAGCAGCTAATAAAATGAAAATCTGACAGTCCAGACACACAGTGTTCTGTGTATTAGCAGGTGTAATGCTAATTGATTGTAAGTGTGTTTGAGCTGTTGTTCTTTCTCTTCCACTTAGCCGTGATGGTGTTTGCCTTCGTGCTCTGCTGGCTCCCATTCCACGTGGGTCGTTATCTGTTCTCTGCATCACCTGAGGCATTTGCATCCCCATTGTGGTCCCTGGTCTCTCAGTACTGCAGCCTCATCTCCTTCGTCCTCTTCTACCTCAGCGCCGCCATTAACCCCATCCTCTACAATGCCATGTGTAAGAAGTACAGGAACGCCACACTGCGTCTTTTCAGCCACAGCTCACCAAGCTTCACCGAGTCCAGCCTCAGCTGCTGACACCAAACACACTACTAGTGTAAGATGGTAACATGCCAGGAATGATATATCCATGTGATATTGGGTGGTAGGGTGCCACCTAACAACTCTCTAACTTTTGCCAATCAACAATGGGAATGAAATCAAAATATATTGTTTTGCCCAGTTTTGCATGTTTTTGGGTTTCCTCTGGGTTCTCTGGTTTTCTCCCAGTAGATGGTTTGTGTATGCTAAATGGCCTGTAGGTGTGAATATGTATGTGTGGTTCCCTGAGATGAACTGGCATCCTATTCTGGATGTATTCCCACCTTACACTCAGTTTTCCTGGAATAGGCTCCATATCCTCTGACACGCTGCGCAGGATAAAGCGCTTACTGAAGATGAATGAAATATTCTACATACTTTATCATGGATTCTTCAAAACATCATACTAAGTTCATACCAAGAGTGTGTGTATGGCATATTTCACAGTCTATATATGGGGAAGGAGGTGTCAGCTGTTCTCAGGTTTTTGTATTAGTTGACAATCTTCCAGCCAGTTTCTCAACTCAGTTTAATTCAGTTCCATTTAGTTGTATAGTGTATTTTTTACTACGGTGTATTATGGCCTTTGTAAGTAACAAAAAAAAGGAGCTGGGGGCTAATTTTCCAAGAAGAAACTCAGAATTTCCAAGATTAGTGTTGTAAAATTATGAGAAAAAGTTGGATATTTTCTGAGATTGTAAGTTACAAGTTTACGAAAAAACAAAACTCAGAAAAATAGGGTTGTTGTTTTTTTTGTCAAGGTACCACATTGACTACAAGGACTGCATTTCATGCAAGTCTCAGCCATTTCAAAGAAACAGACATTTGGGCCGACATGAAGAATCCATGCCCTGACAGTAGCAGGAACTGTTCTTGTACAATAATTATACAGTTTTATACAGAGAATATCCAAGATTTATTACAAATGTTCTTCGACTATTGGCCCCTTTCCCAAGCTCCATACTTTTTAACCTACAATAAGCATAAAAAACTATAAAAAAAAACAATATTGCCATATTATACACCACATTGCTGCTGAATTCTGGATTCTGATTGGTCAGAAGGTGTTGATTAATTTTCTATATGTGCAGCTGCAAATCACAGGTTCATATTAATGTGCTTGTTCTAATATGTTATCGTTTCTATAGCAACAGCTTATTTACATTTAAAAAAATCATTGTTATGGTGAGGTTTTTTTACATTTATGGAAGGAGGCTCCAGTGTCAGAGCTTTGGTAAAACTGTAGCTTTAAGTTTCTTGCTAACATGACAATGTTTTTTTGTCTTATTAGAAACTAACTTGCTTCACCAGCAATGTTAGTGTTCCACAACACAAAATAAATGTAACTATAAACGGATGAAACATATGACATATTCTTTAATAATTTCTTTGTAATCCAGGGCAATTGCCTGTAGTATAAGACAAATAAAACACTTTGCAGCATAAATGATCAACTTCACACCACCTTCACTGTAACTGTTATTCACAGTGTTTATTACATAATTAGCATCAAGTGCTAATGAAAACTCCACTCACCTGTTTTCACTGTGTATATGATTATTACATTTTATTTTTGTATCAGCTGATTCTATACTTTTATATTTTTAATGCTAAACAGAAATCTCTGTCCATTCTACATATCCATTATACATATGTATCGTATATGTACATATGTACATGTATCGTGAAGATCCAACTGTGATATAATGTTTTTGCCATATCGCCCATCCCACATCACTACTACTAACATTTCTCTTGCTATTAACATTGCTTTTGCCATCCTTTGTTTTGTTCCTTTGTTTTCATGTGATGTAATTAATATTAATATTAAAAATAGGTACTGTAACACCACACGGTGTACTGTCACGCCAATACATCGTTACATCCCTAACACACACACACACACACAAATATTGTACATATAAATGGTGAAAATGTGATGTTGCCTTAAATTAAATGCAAATCCTGGGGACAGAGTAACTAGAAACCGCAGCATCGCTTCGCACCGTAAAAAGGGAAACGCAAGACAGACGCACTTTATTTAACAACAAACTTCAGAGCCATGCTTTATTTTTCATTTCTTTATTAGAACAAACTGTTTCTTTGAGAAACACATAATCATTTCTCTGTTATTTTTTCTGTTCAATTTTTTCTTTCCTTTGTTGTTTTAATACTTGCACATTGCAAAAAAAGCAACCTCAGTTTGTTATGGTATTGTATAATAAAAATGTTTTAATTTATTCATCATAAAATGTTTTAAATTATGATATGCAAGCAACATTTCTGTATTCTGCAAGTTGTTATGTATTATAAATATATATATATATATATATAATTTAAATAAGCATAAATTGTGTAAATATGTACAGAGTAATAAACATGCAAACTATGAGCTGGTCTGTTTCTTAAGCCTGCATGACACTTGCACGAGTGATGTCATGAGGAGACCTGCGTTGTTGTGTGCCAATGAGGGAATTACTCCTGAAGTGTGATTGGAGTTTTATGGGGCTTTGAATTAAGTGTGTGTGTGAAAGGAGTTTTGAAATTTTCAAAAATTTGGCACAAGAAGATTGTCATACCAGTGGCGCAGCTTATGTGCAGCCTGTTTGTAACAGTTGTGCACCACTGTGTGTCACTGCTTGCCAGTGCATGCCTTTTCTGACAATGTAACCACCTGTGGAACGCACTGGGGCGTATAGGTACACATGTTGCACATGCATCTAGCATAGTTTCCACACCACATGCCGTGACAAGCAGTGGCCCGCCCCTTCTTCTGTCCTTCTTCTCTCCTCCTCCTCTAACTTCAGCTGGTGCTAAACAATCATAATGCCCACAGAACCTTAAGTACTTACTATCTCAACTCAATAATACTATCAACTGAAGTTGGCACTTCTACTTTTTGGCAATCTACAAACACGGTAGCCCCACCTCGATGCTAACTTTACGCCATGCGTGTCATGTATAAGCGGTATTAGACTGCATGTAAACATAACTAGAGTGACATCACCTCATGTAATTTAATACTTTATAGAGTGATTGAGTTCAACCAGTCAAGCTGGCTTGGTTAGTGACTCTCAGTCCAAAGAATGTGACTGGTGTTGTGTATGGTGTATATTAATCTGCAGCCTAGTGTGAGGTGTGCGGCTGTAATAGAGTCGCGCCTCATGTTGGCACGGTTCCTACTGAATCGACCCATTTCTTGGTTATTTCATGGACCATGATCTTTTTAACATGCTGGGGTTGAGGTGTCAATGTGAGATTAGCATCTCAGCCATAAAAGTTTAAGGATACGAGCCGAGGTGAGTCACGAATGACAGTGCTTTCATTGTTTTTTGTCTCATGGTTCAGAGCGGCATCATTATGTGAAGAATTTGGCTGTGATGTAGAGACATGAAAAGCTCAAGGGCTGTGTAGAAAGTGGAATTAAATGAAATTACTTGGAATTTCTTTCAACTCAACATAAATTGGGAAAAAAAAAGTGTCAACCTTTCATACTAAAATTTATCTGGTCGGATTAAAGTGAAAGGCCATTTCTCTTGGTAATCATTGTGCATTAAAGGAGCTGGTTGTATCACATACTTCATTCTGTCCTCAGTTTATTGTGGTAGGAGATCTGATTAATTCTGTTGTCTGAAGGTCAGTAACGTGTTCAACAGCACCGAGTTAATTTGTGTTACTTGTGTTAATTTGTCTGGTTGATATTCAGCCATATTCAGGAGAAGGGACACACTTATGCCTCAGTGCTGATTGGTTAGAAGGAGCTCCAAGTTTACATTACTGCGCTCTTTCTAATACATAATAGTTTCTATAGTAGCAGCTCGTTTACGGGGACGTGTACCACGGACGCTCTGCTGATAATAAATGGATTAAAAACCGTGTGTAATCATCAATATTGTCAATTTTTCTATGAGGTGATTTTATTTATTTAACATTTATGGAAGGAGTCTCCAGTGTCAGAGGTAAAGCTGCAACGTTGTAGCTGCTATATAACGTATACAGGAACAGGAACTAGCTTGTTTCACTGATGTTGCACAACATTACATGTACCTATACACAGAAAAATCCTACAGCATGTTGCAAGTTCCTAGTAGTTCATAAAACTGAGTAAAGGAGTATGGCTACGTCTTAGCTCAGGAAGTGATGTCACAAAATGAGGTCAGCAGTCTTGGACCAAACTTTTGTGATATTAGAGGATAGCGATGTGGTACGCAGAAACTTTAAACTGTGTGCTAAGCAAGCTCGCTAACAGACCGCGGTCTTTATAGTCACATATTTTGACAGCTTCTGGCAAAAAAACAATAAAAGCTAAGATTATGGTGAAGCGAACACAGACTCCGATCCTGTGATGGAATGACATTCTGAGGCTTTGTTCTTAAACATCTGAAGTTATATGGACTTTCATTGGTTATAAAGGCCAATGAAATAGCAGATATATAGCAAGCAAGGGAGCTAGAATAAGGGAGTGCACTTTATTTATAGTGCACGTCATGCAGCTAAAGTGTTATGCAATGACAACAGCACTACTGTAGAGACTGATGGGAGAGTGCTTTATTAATTTAAGGCAATTTTCTACAGATTTTCATTTCATTCCTCCAAATGCACTTTATTTGAATGTCTCGTTATTTTAAAAGAGCTCTAAATAACGTGTGCTTGTGAAGCCCTGAATGACAAGGACAAATGTTCTGCTGCAGTCGGGACAGTGATAAAAAACAAACAGGTCTCCAGGGTCAGTGAGAAGGCAATCTAAATTTACTGAAGAAATCAACTAGCCGTGAGTGAATCTCACCTTTTAAATGGAAGGAAAAGTGAAAGTGTTTGATTCCCAGGCAGTGACAATCGCTCCAGATGGAAGAGAAGCATGACCGCCAAAGGAGAAATGAAACGCCAAGCTAAACATTAATCAAGTATCGATTATAAAAGTCACGCTCAGGGCATCATGATGAACGGGCTTATGGGCCTTTTCTCAAAAATCAATGTTCACTCATACTTTGACACCACGGTGTCAGGGAGATTTAAAAAAAAAAAAAAAGACAGCATTTTTTAAATGTTACTGAACATTCAGGATCAATGTCAGTTTGATCTTTAAACAGGACGGAGTTAGTACCAGAAAATCCATCATCACCTCTGAGGAGGCTGAACTGAAGAAACAGGAAACATCACTCTGCAATGAGAGAGTTTATTAGGAATAATCACCAGGCCCTTGAGGAAGTTTATTCCTGGTACAGTCGTTTACTCAGAAAATCAACTTTTCACAGGACATAAGCAATAACAAGGATAACTGTTAAAGAAGCAAATGTTCTCTATAACCTTCCGGATTAATCATTTCCTTTTTTCAATCCCAGCCAAGTGTGTGAGAGAGAGTGTGTGTGTGTGTGTGTGTGTGTGTGTGTGTGTGTGTGTGTGAGTGTGTGTGTGTGAGTGTGTGTGTGTGTGTGTGTGTTCTCACCTCCTGAACTCTGCACTTGTTAAAATCTGCAAAATAAGGCTGCGGCATGGTATGCTGGGAGTTTTGGTCCGCCCCTGGGAGAAAGTGAGGCGTCTGCTGTGTGAGAAAAACGTTCCTCAGCAGATTATGAATTATTATTTACTAAAATCTTTTTATTAAAATCTGTTTACTAGTAAATGTGAATAATCAAAGACAAAAGCAAAGCGCTAATGCAAAAGAACAAAAAAAATAAAAATAAAAATGACAGAAAATAATGTAAACATAAGTTTTGCTCCGTTCTGCTTCTGAGTCTAAAAATCTCAGTGAACATGTGACATGCAAGTGCTATTGCATCATAAAATATGAGAGCCAATCATGATCCAATATGCAAATGATATACCAGATCATGCTGTACTGGTTTACCTGGGGAAAGGGGTGGAGCATGTAGATTTGGGGGCATTTCCAATTTGCATATTCATGCAGTAAGACAGTGACATCATCAGTTCATCTAATCTGTTTGTATGTGTGTGTGTGTGTGTGTGTGTGTGTGTGTGTGTGTGTACCTGTGAGGTCAGAGTTCGAGGTGGAAGTGCAGGAGGAGGAGGAAGCCAGCCGCTTTTCCCACCTGAAAACCAAGAACCAAACACACATTTTCATTTCTTCAATTCAGTTCAATCTGATCTCTAATCTTATAGGGATGTAGATGTAGATCCCCAATGAACAGAGATGAGAGCAAAGAGGCTTGGTGTCCTGCATGTTCATAAAAAAGTAACAGCTGCCTGTTGCTTGCTAGTGTGAAGGTAAACATTTGAGTTTGACATTAAAGTATAAAGTATTCTATGTATTATACATACACACACATACATGCCCCAAGCTGTGGGGAAGTGTGTAACAGTATCTAAACATGTGTGACAGAGCCAGTGTGTAACAGTGTGTAACAGTATGTAAGAGTGTGTAACAGTGTCAGTGTATAACAGTGTGTAGGAGTGTGTAACAGTGTCTGTGTGTAACAGTGTCAGTGTGTGTCAGTGTGTAACAGTGTCAGTCAGTGTGTAACATTGTCAATGTGTAACAATGTCAGTGTGTAACAGTGCCAGTGTAAGAGTGTGTAACAGTGTCAGTGTGTAACAGTGTGTAACAGTGTCAGTGTGTAACAGTGCCAGTGTGTAACAGTGTGTAACAGTGTCAGTGTGTGTCAGTGTGTAACAGTGCCAGTGTAAGAGTGTGTAACAATGTCAGTGTGTAATAGTGTTTAACAGTGTCAGTGTGTGTCAGTGTGTAACAGTGTCAGTGTAAGACTGTGTAACAGTGTCAGTGTGTAACAGTGTGTAACAGTGTCAGTGTGTGTCAGTGTGTAACAGTGTCAGTGTGTAACAGTGCCAGTGTTTGAGTGTGTAACAGTGTTAGTGTGTTACCCTGCTGCAGGAGTTTGTTCAGATCTAATGATGAAGCGCGAGAGTGTGTTTTCTGAGGACGTGGTGGAGGAGTCGGGGGCTCTTCTGATTTCTTCATAGCATCATCTATAGAGGTGCTGGAGTATGACCTGTGCATCACACACACACACACACACACACACACACACACACACACACATGTAAAGAGAACCAAGTCATTAACCAGTGCATTAAATAAAAACTCTTAATATACCTGGGTCTTGTTCTTGACTTTGCATTAACATCCAGCTCATTAGGAGGATCTGAAACACACAACAACACACACACACACACACACACACACACACACACACACACACAAGAGGAAATAACACAATAATAACAAGAGTTGATGAGGAGAATACTGGTACTGAAAATAGCAGGTACTGAAAATGTCTGGTACTAAATTTACTGTTACTGAATAAAACTGGTACTGAAAATGGCTTGTGCCAGTCTGAGGAAATCTGGTGTTCAAGCAGTAATTCACAGTGAGATTCAGTGTGTGTGTGTGTGTGAAACGTGCATGTGTGTGTGTGTGAAATATGTATGCGTAATATGCTTGTGTGTGCACGTAATATGCGTGTGTGTGTGAAATATGTGTGTGTGTGTGAAATACTTGTGTGTGTAATATGTGAGTGTGTAATACATGTGTGTGTAATATAATTTACCTGGGTTTAAAGTGCTGCTTTGCTGTACCGGCTGGGTTTGAGCTGCTCTCTCCTGACTGAAATCTGCAGACGAAACAGAAACACTCATCACTGTAGAGGCCACACATAGGGAACAAGGAGATGTTCACCGTCACACCCTACTCACTGCTCACTGAGACTCACTGTGTAGTGCACACACACGGGGAACAGAATCAGGGACTTTCAGTAAGTGATTTTGTCACATAAACAAACGTCTCACCATCACCAGTGCATTATTATTATCACCAGTGCATTATGGGTGTTGGTTTAATACCACTACAATAGCATGGAGCTTGATGTTAGTCAGTGTGCTAGCTGTAATAAACGAAGGCCATGTTCAGGCTCACAGTGACACACCTGCATGTCCTCACCACCAGGGGGCTCTGCATCCTCAACTCTGACAATCCAACATTTCCGTTCAGTATGTGCACACACATATATATATATATATTTAAAACCACAAACTTTAAAGTGTTCACTACCATGGATCAATACCAGTGTTCATTTAAATGTGTTAAATGTGTAACCCTATCTAATATCTAATATTTCCATATATAATATCTAATAACAATAACACAATTACACTATCAGTCTATTTTATCTTATTTAAAAAAATATATAGAATATGCAGCGTACCTTGCTCATGCGTCCCATCTCTGACTTCCTGCTGCTTGATAACACCTGTTTCCTGTCCAGCACAACAACATAGACATTATACACAAAATGACAATAACGTGCTGTTTTAAACACTAGGTGTCAGTCAGTATGTTTTAATTTTGACTGACAGGCATGGTTAAGTCAACAAGGGCGGAGCTTAATGATTTCATTTCTTTAGCCTGACATCCTGAACAATGAACTTTGTTTCTTGTTAGTGTGACTGTAGGGTTACTGTACAACGTAAATAAACACAGATATACAGTAAGTCATGGCTTGGGGTATTACTTTAAAAAATTACAAAATATAATCATCTGACAACATTAAGCAAGTCTGGCTAAAAGCAGCGCTGTTCTAAAGGTAGCAAACTAACACGCTAACTCTTCACCACTTGATATATGACACTGACAAGCTAGCTAATGTTAGCTTAACTAAATGCGTAGCATTATATTGTTTTCATTACATGTGCTACTCTTATAACAGTGAGAGATGCTTCCCTTATTTCACTGTTCTTATACGATAATAGTAATGATATTCTATATTTTCAGTTCTATTTAAAAAAACATCATTTTATTGCGCAATTTAATCCAGAATCCAAGTTCTGCTCCCAGCTACATGCGGCGATGTCACATGACCAAGTTTGTCTTAACTTCCTTTAAAATCATGAGTATTTTAAAGTACCTTTTCCCTGAGTGTCTCTGCATCCTCAAACACGATGAGAGGCTGCGAGTCCTGTAAAATCACCCCGAGTCCATAATCAGTGCTGCATTTTGTGATAATTAACACCATAATTATAATATAATAGTTCTGTAGTGTTCATTAACAAGTAAAGCGCTGTTACAGTTAAATTCTGTGATGAAGTGGAGTTACTGTTATCACCCTGAAGTTGATTATTTTTCTATAACAGCATGGCCCAAGTGATTGATTCCTCTTATAACACGGCACTTTACCAATGACTACAAAATTTATTTATGAAACAACACATTTGATCCATTTTTAGTTTCATGTCATGTTTACATTTAAAGTCAGTTCCTTATCTCCCCTACATTATAGAAGCTATAAACAGTCATTCCCTCACCAGCCTCTCTTTACTCTCTCTCTGAGTTAATAAGACACAAAAAAACAAGAAACCGCAGATTTGTATATAAAGCTGTGATGTGCAGCTGCACTGCTGTCAGAGCTGCTGTTATAGAGAACTAATCAACACCTTCTGACCAATCAGAATCCAGAGTTCCTTGAGAAATCGAGAAACAAAAATCGAGTATTGAGAAACCGCGCTGTGGTGTAATAACACTTTATTTAACCAGGCGCTGATCTGAGACACTCGGTGTGATGGTACCTGAGGTGGAGGTCTGAAAGCTGAGAGGAGTGTGTGCGGCAGCTGATCAGGAAGTGTGTATCCATTTTTTCGTGCCACTACCAGGTGAAACGCCATGCAGAATTCTGGGAAGGTGAGGGCCCCGTCCCGATCCACATCGCTCAGCTCCCTACAGGACGACGGGAGGAGGATTAATAACAAAGACACATCCATCTGCTCCAAAACTGCTCCGTCCTGCTGATCTCCGCTCACATGGGCTTGAGATATATATATATATATATATATAAAACCCAGATACTTCTGTGTGTGTGTGTGTGTGTGTGTAGAATATTTAGCATTGGATTGTTATTAATATCTTTTAATGAGAATAACACTAAAATTACAGAAGCTGATTTAAAAATATTTATAAATATTAAGATTTTTAATAAATAAATGTTTTTGAATCATTAATGTCGTCACAAGGCGATTACTTTATAAAAAACTTGGAATACTAAAAGTAATGTCAGTAAAATATCTAAATAAAAATGTGTGTTTTATGTGTAGGGTGTTTTACATCTGCACTACAGACGCTTTTAAGAAAAATAAAATAACGTTATTTGAATAAATGTTATAAATTTAATGTTGTGTTCACAAGAAATATAAAATATAAATCAGTAAATAAAATGTCAGATACAATGGCTACACAATTAAACATATTTTAATTCATTTATTTATTTATTTATTATTATAATTTAGTGTCTACTGTTGCTAGGCAACCAGGAAATCTAATCTGAAGAAAAGATTTTTATATGATGTATCAGGTATTTTGTCTCGTATTTTACTTTAAAAATAGACATAACGCTTGTTTTGCAGAAATATGGTAAAAAATATTGGAAGTTGGACTCGCCATATATGAGAGAGCTCAGGGATGGGCAGCTTCGACTTTGTGAAGAAGTTTTTTGCATCAGGGCCTGAAAAATAAAAAACAATAACATCCCTCAATCAACATTATTTAAAATGAGTCTGAGGAATTTGAAATGTAGAACAGGGGATTAATGAACACTGAACAAACAAAAATGAAAATGACATTTCTGCAGTGGTGGATAAACACCAATTTAACACATGAGCCTTGGTAAGAAAATTGTGGGAATTTTGGGAATTATGGGATTGACGTGGTGGACATTCTCAACTCTCTCACCCAGGATGAGGCCGGACAGGTCACGCTGAAGACTGAGGAACTGATGTGTGTAATAATCCAACTGTTCAGCCGTGATCACCCACGGATCATCAGAATAATCACACTGATCCCCGTCCATCTGCGGAGGAGGGGAGAGGAGGAGAGGAGAGAAGGAGAGGAGGGGAGAGAAGGAGGGGAGAGGAGAGGTGGAGAGGAGAGGAGAGGTGGAGAGGAGAGGAGGAGAGAAGAGGAGTAGAGGATCGAACGAGAGGACCAGAGCAGAGGAG
>JAQMYM010000015.1:20613736-20626420 GCA_030014255.1 Parauchenoglanis ngamensis
CTCTCTCTCTCTCTCTCTCTCTCTCTCTCTCTCTCTCTCGCTCTCTCTCGCTCTCTCTCCCTCTCTCCCTCTCTCTCTCTCTCTCTCTCTCTCTCAGTGGGAGGGTGGTGGACTCATGCAATTATCATGTCAGGCTTTATGAAGACACCATAGATGTCTTGTGTTCTCTGCACACCCAAGGCATACAGATCGGCCTGGCGTCTCGGTGAGTAACACACCACTCTCTCCCACACTGTTCCCTAATCCTGCACTCAAAGTCCACTTAGTTTTCCCTCTAAACTCCTGACACATCTAAAACATGCATTCAAGAATGTAGAATACCTGGAACTGAACCAGCTTTTGCTAAATTGGGTAATAAGCACATAATCTCTGGCCATTTACCTGGGTGGACTTTGTCCTTCCTGTTATAAAGACTGAGCCATTAAAAGATTAAAAAAAAGAAAATGAAAACTGAGAGGAGACGCTTAATACTATATTATTTGTTAAAACCCCTATTGCTTATTGCATTTTATTAATGTCTGTTTAATCCCATTATTATATATCACTGCATTATTATACAGTATATTATGTGTATATATGTATTCTTCTTCTTCTTCTTTTTATTATTATTATTAACGTGTGTATGTTTCAGTACAGGGGAAGTGGATGGAGCCAATCAGCTACTCTCACTATACAGCCTCGACCAATACATTTCCTTCAAAGAGATTTACCCAGGGTCAAAGGTCACGCACTTTAAAAGGTAAGGCAAAGAGGAATTGGTGTAAAAAAAAGAGTATGTGGTGTACTGTAATGTGTGTTTGGGGAAAAAGAACACTATTCTGTGTGCGTGCGTGTGTGTGTGTGTGCGTGTGTGTGCATGTGTCTTTAGGTTGCAGGCAGACAGTGGCGTGTGCTACACGGACATGATGTTCTTTGATGACGAACACAGAAACATCAGTGACGTCGGCAGGCTGGGTACAAATGGAACTCCCTCACGCACACCCTATACCCTATGTAGTGTCCCTAATCCACTCACACTCAATCCTACACCCTATAAGACCACTCACCTGATGATAATTCCTATACAAATAGATTCATATGTATACACAATGTATTCAGATGTTTTGAATATTAATGAGCTTGTAATGTTGTACAGCAGCCAATCGAACAGGAGCCTTATTATGGATTAGTGTAATCATACTCAACCCTTTACCTTAACAGAAATTCCTAAAAACCACTCCAGCTCTTTTTACACTATTTATGTGCCCTATGTAGGATGCCTTAGACACAGACGCTAATTTTTTTTTAACACTAACACACTGAACTGGTAGCATCCTCACTGTCTCTGTCTCTGTGTGTCCCTCAGGTGTGTACTGTGTCCTGGTTCCTAACGGGGTTACCTCTAAACTCGTTCACGATGAGCTTCAGAAGTTCACGCATAGGAGCTGAGTGTGGAAATCTCCTCTGCAGTGTACAGTGTGTCCTGTAGGGGGCAGCACAGATCACCACGCTCATTACTGCGTACTGTAACACTTTGTGAAGAGTGTATTTACTGACTTTAGTAACAATATTAACGTTAATTTTAAAAAAGATAAACTGCATCATGTGGAAACGGTAGAAAAAAATGTGGTTATATTTACACATAAACCTGTTGAGAGGTCAGAGAGTGTTTACAGAGGTAACTGTTATAGCTACCTGTTTTTAAATGTCTGTTACTGCTTATTGGAGTCATTTGAAATTTATTTTGCAATATTAAAATTTAAAACATCGTATCATCGTATCTCCTAATGCGCGCGCGTGTGTGTGAGATTCTCCGTGATATATTAACGCGTCACTACTACCTGTATTTAAATACAGCTCACGTTTGATCATATTTGTAACCTCATTATAATATTTCCTGGTCAGTGGAAGCTAGTTTGCACCTTACATACACAAGTGCACAGAAGTCATGAGTCACACCTAAGATCAAAACCAAAACAAATCAATATGTACCAACAGCACAAGAAAGTATGCTCACGCAGGTACTCATTCATTACACGTCCAAGTGGAGCGGTGTTTTATCTGAGATCAGGAAATCCGAAAAATGGATTTTTTTTTTTACTCAAGCGTGTAGACAGCCTATAAAAGAAAACTTAGAAAAAGTTTTAACTCCATTCCTAGGTATTTGAATGTATTTTTGAGCTCATCAATCATTGATTCAGCGCTGTGTCTTTCTCCTGAGCAGCATGATTCATTCATTATGTGAAAATGGCAGTGTGTGATAGCACTGTTAATACTGCGCTACATTATTCACAGCTAAAGGACTTTCCCTTGCTTTATTTTTACAGCTCTAATGGCATCTCAGGTGCAGGAATTGAAAATTAATGGCTCGTATTTCCAGGAGGTCGTTTTCAGGGTCGGAGAGCGAGTCAATCTGTGCCCTGTTCTGAGTAATGATATAAATTTATATCATGAATTTACTGGGTTCTGCCAAAAGCTGTTAGTCACTCTGAATAAATATGAAGTTTATATACTGTCAAAAGTCACTATACATGATCCGAATATAAATCATAAATCTGCAGTGCTGACATATTAATATCTCAGAATTATAATGCTCTGACAGTTCGGTCATAAAGTGTTATCTCTCACATATCAGATACAGCTTGTCAACTGATTATTTCATGTAAACGTCTCACACATGTTCATCCATGTGTTCATTTAAATACCAAAATACAGCTAGGAAGAAATTTCCAAAGTTTGGATTTGTGGTCAGAATTATTCATTATTTAAGTATTCAATGTATACATTTAAAAAAAAAAATTCTTTGGGTTTCCTCTATGGAAGAACTCTTAATGGTTCTGTGTAGAACTCTACAATTGTGTTTTGGATGCAAAGAACCTTTGATTATCCAACCAACCCTTAAAGAATCCTTAAAGACAGGTCTGTGCTTTGGGTTTCACCCCGGAGCCTGGAGAACCTCTGCCTTGCACAGTTTAGTGTTTCATCAACTCATCGTCTAATTAACATCTCTTTCCGTGTTCGAGTGAGTGTTGTAAAGCAGGAAAACAGTTTTTATTGTTATACCATTTTCCACTTAACATTTTCAAGGACATAGCGGCACTGCAGAAATGGGGAAAGAGCAGCGACCGAAAGTACCGGAACAGCAGATTTCCTTGATATTCTCACTGTGTATGTTGATAAACAACACTCAGTTGTAAGTAATGAAGCATGTTCACAGTACAGCTGATTTACATTTAGCCACACCCACAAAACTCCCAGGGTAAAACTCACAGAGAGCTGAAAATCAGAAAATAACGCCTAACCAGTGAAACTCTTCCAGTGATGCAGCTCAGCCATCGCAGCGCACCAGCACCATACGAACCCTTCCTCTTTTATAGGGGGCCATTACTTTTGTTCTAATCGAACAGCTGGTCTATTCATCTTAATTTATGGATTGTTTAAAAATATGAAATGACTGAATTTGATACATCTCTGAGTTAAAGTCCTCAGTAAACCTAAAACCTGAGTAAGTCATCGGTTTCACGACCTGAAGCTGAATGAAGCCGATTAATCGAGGTTCGCTGCAGTGAGTCTTCTTACACACACTGAGGACAGAAACGTACGATACAAATGTTTTTTTTCTGCTCTAGATATATTTGCATGAGCACCAGATTGCTTGCGTGAACGCTCCTGAGAACAATTTACGAATAGATTTCTTCGCATCCAGCGTGATAAAC
Source organism: Parauchenoglanis ngamensis (assembly GCA_030014255.1). NCBI lineage: Eukaryota > Metazoa > Chordata > Actinopteri > Siluriformes > Auchenoglanididae > Parauchenoglanis > Parauchenoglanis ngamensis. Next base: position 20,617,432 of record JAQMYM010000015.1, read on the forward strand.
GAGGGCCGGTGCTGCTTTCAGAACTGTTTCAGATTCTTTATCACGGTTTCCGTCACATCAGTGTGTATCTGCAGCGCTAAAAGCTGAAACTAAAAGCAGACAGAAATTCTTTTGTGATCTGTGATGCTGTCAGAGGCCACACAGCCTGGAGTTGTGAGAGTGTGTGTGTGTGTGTGTGTGTGTGTGTGTGATTGAGCCTCTACACACACTCTATCTTTATCTTTGAGACGAAACCCCTGCAGGATAAACATCACACACTGTTGCTCTCTTTTTCGCCGCTCAGTGAACAGTGTGTTCATCAAAATGGACCGTTTGTTGTGTTTTTCCGGCTCGGAGTCATGATAATATTCATTTGAGTGTGTGAGTTTGAAATAAAATATGATAATCCCTCATAATTATCCAGGTTTATTCCCTCATTGTGTCTAGCAGTCATCAAAATTAATTGCTTTGATGTGCAAATTGTGATATTATTCATTCATGTGAAGGTGTTCGTTGTATAGGATGAAAATATGGAGATTAGCCGTTTGTAATTAGTGCGGTTTGTAATTAGCCTAGCAATCTGGCGTTGATTACCCTTATTCGATTTGTACATGTAATGGAGCAAGGCCTTATCTACATTTACATTTACATTTATGACATTTGGTAGACACTCTTATCCAAACTGACTTAAGCTGTTTTTTGTGTATGTGTGCGCAAATTCAGTATATTATTTACTCGTCACACTGCACTAAGATCCCAATAAAATCTGGGCAGAGATCTGTAACAGACTGTTAAAGCGTATGTTCTCTGTGTCAGAGCTGCAATGTAGACATGCAATTAAAGAAATCATCAATCAGCCTGAAAAACAGCTGGAAAACGGGCACGTGAACAAAGAAAGCCGTTAGCGTGTGTCTCTGCATTTGGCCATTTCTCCTACTGGTGGAGTTTAAATATTAGCATCATAGCGCTCAGATTTTAGTCACAAATTTCTCACACTGACCGATACTTTAGCGTCGGCTTTCATCGGTCACATCGGCACTAACGTCAATCTCAACTCAAAACCCAAGATATCTTTTACAGTGTGCGAAAAGAAATTAACAAATTATGTAAAGATGTTCCCAGCATACGTAGAAAACGTCCTGGTTTAGAATCTATTCTGCTAAATAAAAATGTTAGCAAGGAATTTATTGCCCTGTAGATACACTTAAGATAGTTGCTACTGCTGAGTTTAACTTCAAGTTAGCATAGCGGTGAATTTTGGTATCTGGCTAACAGCTAATGTTGCTAAACTGTTATTGTGTGTAATTACATCCAGGGTTTTATACTTAGCAATTTGAATGATTTAGAAGAAGGTCCAGCTTCACTGACCCAATGAGGGTCATAATAACATCAGGGCGTGGCATTTTCTGACTTCATCATCATCATCATCCTTACACACCATGAGGAAATTCTGAGCCAGAACTGTAAGAAAATAAAAAGTAATGGTGCAAAACAGACGATGTTGCATATCATATTAGCCTCCAGAAAAATGGCTAAGTATAGTCCTAAGCCCTATTTCCCAGCATGCATCATTCCATGAATCATTGACGGTAAACAAGAACTGGACCGAGCAGCGCCGCTATTTTCAGCTGACAGCTCAAAAGCCTTTGTTTTGTTTTACTTCCTGGGCTTACTCTCGTGCGAGACGCGTGTCGGGAACGCACGAGATTGAGCTGTCACGTGGATGATGCAAGTCTTAAATTTGAAACACCAAACAGCTGTAGTTTTCATAATAGATACGCCGCAAAATGTTCAGGGTGAAATGGTCAATGGGAACAGAACGCAAGCTTATCACAGATTTATATACAGTATATGTACAACAACTCATAATTTACTTACGTAATAGCTCATATTTTTGACTTCCTGAATCTCTGGTAAACATTTCAAGTTGCTGTTCTTCAGTCATTGCCATAAAGTCTGTTGGGGTTTATTTGTACTGTTCAGCTTGTAGATGTCAAAGAGGACAAAGAACAGGTGATGAGATAAAATAGTCCAATCTTTAATTGATAAACAAAGACGAACTGAATAAATGGATCGCATCTTTCACCTGCTCATTTCATGCAGAGCAGCTTTCATTGACATTGAAAACATTTATATGAACTCATGACACGAAAGTGGAACCTGTAAAGACCAGAAGGAAACTCCATACTTCATGAACCATCACAGTGAAAGCATGATTCTCAGCCGCAGCTTGTTGTTTGCGCGATAAACATGCATTGAGTGGCATCACGATCATGACGTCATATAAAAAAAGTCATCTCTGTTGGAGTGGCCGATTTTCAGGGCTTTAAATCTGTTGATATCATAGTGTTGTTGAATACTTGAATCTCATTGGTTAGAAGGTGTTGAATAATAATTACCTCCACCAAGGGGATTATATTTCTGTTTGTTTGTCTGTTTGTGCTTAAGCAGGATTGCACAAAAGCTACCAAACCGATTTCCATTAAACTTGGTGGCAGGGTGCAGCATGGGCCAAGGTAGAACCCGTTACAGTGTGGAGTGGATCTCAGAGTCATGGTTGGATCCACAAAATCAGTCTCACTTTCGTGTGAGATAAGACATGCATATGGCCTTGGTGGAAAGCTGCACTCAACAATGCCACACATCTTAAAATACAGCAGATAGCAGAACAATTCAATAGCGACAAAACATAGCCAATGTAGAAATACGATGACTCCACTGCAAATATATCCTGACATATATCTCCGGATACCACTTTTTTCTTTCTTTGGAAAGTTAATTAGACAAAAAAATCGCAGCTTGTCACGTCACCAAGAAACCGCAAAAAGCTGTAAACTCCACTGTCCTGAAGATGAAGTTACGGCTGCACGTCTGGAGACTCTTTCCACGAACACATTTCTTCTTATGGAAGATTTCACTACATTTTTAATCTGTTTATTAGCAGTGGAGTGTTCGATGTACACGAGCCGTGAATCAGCTTTTACTTTAGAAACCATAACGAATATTATAACATCATTGTTTACCTTATATGTCCTTACGTCCTACGTGATATTATAATGTGTTACGTGGAGGGCGGGGCATGATGAAGTCATACACTCGTGTTATAAAGTGCAATTATCGTAGCTACAATTTTTACACATTGATACGGGCTTGCATGATAAGGTAATTATGCAAATCGTATAGAATGTTGTGAATGCATTTATATTGCATTAATAGAGGATTAAGAGAAATCTGCAGCAGTTTGTGAATTTTGCTGCCTCTCTTGTTTCACTCCTGTTCCTCCGTCTGTTCCTCAAGATGGAAATGGAGAACAATGACGGAAGCTAAAGCTATTCAAACGCTGCTTAACAATCACAGCACAAAAGCAGCTGAATGGAGAGACGTAAAGGCCGGAAGGAAGCACGGAAGACGTTCTGAAAGGCTTTTTTGTCAGACATTTTTTCTTGCGTACTAAATGATTTAGCGTGAGCTTGATTCCTCACGCATTCACTGGTGATGTGTAACGTCTGGAGTTTCGGTCCGTTCACAAGGATTTTGGAAGGAGTTTTACCAAGTTATGCACAAGAGTTGGGTTTGTGTCTGTGTGTGTGTGTGTGTGTGTGAATCTGAGTTCATTTGTGACGTTTTATAAAGAAACACTTTTATTCCCGCTCTTCCTAAAACCTGATTTTTGTTTCTGTCCTGTGGGAGAGACATGTGTGTTTAGATTCAGAGGACTGTGTATTTTTTATGAGGCCTATTTATTTATTAATTTTTTAACACAATGCAGCTCACAAGGCCAAATCAATATTTCAGCTGTTTTGTAACTTCTCAGTCCGTGATCTCTCAGCTGTGAGGAAAGAGGTGTAAAATATTAAACGTGTTTGTGTGATACCAAACTTCAGTGTTATATTATAGACAGAACAGACGTGTCATAAAACGCTCAAGCAGCAGCTGAACTCAGTATTTATGTGGGCGTGACCTAATATTCTAATGAGCATACCTGATTGACAGCTCTCTGAGACTCCGCCTCCAGCTTTGTTCAACCTCCATGTTACACAGTAGCTATGCTCGCTAGATTAAAATTTGTGCTTTCTCTCTCTCGCTCTCTCTCCATTACTCTGCCTCTGTCTCTTTCTTCCTCCTTCTATTCCTTTTTACCTCCTTATTCCTTTTTTCTCTTTCATTCTTCCCTTCACCTCAATTCTTCTTTCTTTTTTCATCTCACCTCACTTTCACCCATAATGAGCTCCACCAGCTCATCTGCTTCTCATCTTCTCACACTTCTATCTTCCTCTTTCTTTCTGTTTTTTCACTTTTTTCCACTCAAGCTCATTTCTTTCTGCTTAACCTCCTCATTTCCTCCTCCTTTTCCTTGCAGATTCACTTCTCCTCTTTATTCCCTCCATCCTCTTCTTGCCTATGCTCCTTTACTAAATATCACTCTTTCTCCTTCATCATTCCCTCTCTTATCTCTCTGAAGAGAAATCGTTCTTCATTCTCTCTATCCTTTGTGCTGTCTACTTCCTTCTGTACTTCTTGTTTTCTGCCCACTTCCTCCATACTCTTCTGCTGCTCTCCACATATTTGTCTCTGCTCTGTTTCATCCTCTTCCTTTCCTTCAACTTTCTCCTGTTGCCTCTCTCTAAAGATCTCCAGCAGCTTGATAAACTTGGGTCCCCAATCAATGAACCCCTCTCCCTCCATCCCTCCATCTCCTTCGCTCTCCAAAGAGCTGAGTGAGACGGTCTCGGACTCCGCCCCCTCGTGCTCATACATCTGCAGTGAATCGTACGGAGGCTGCATGGGGTCAAATGTCACTCGAGCGAGTCGGTGCTGCAGTAAATCATCTATCCTAAGTGTCAGAGGGACAGCCACGCCCCCTAAATCGGGTCTAAAGAAGCTCTGTCCTCCAATGTGTAGCCTGACCAGGTGTTGAACATAGTCCTGTCCTGTATTCAGGTACAAAAAGGGAGCTCCAGTCAGAGGTACCCCTCCATTAGCTCTCAGTAAAGTTCCCTCCATGGTTCTGAACGGCGCTGCGCCGTCTCCTATGCTGTGCGGAGGCGTGATGTCATCTGGAGCGACAGATGAGGAGATGGAGGAGTGAAGGTGAGCTGCATGTGATGCGACCGGATGATCTGTGGGGTCATTTAGGACTAACGGTGCCTGATCACAGACAGAGAGAAGGAGAGAGAGGGGGGGGAGAAAGAAATGGAGGTGAAAGAAAGAGTAAAGGGTGAGATAAATCCCCACAAAAGAGAGAAAAACATAAATGTGAAAAGAAAGTAAGGGAGAGTGAGAAGAGAGAGATGAGGATAAAACCGAAATGAGAAGAAAGAGTATCATTAGCTAATATCATTTTATTACCTGATCTTGAGTGATGACATCACTTCCTGCCTGGCTTTTTTTCAGCATGATATCAGCAGAGTCTTCAGTTCTGTTCTGATCTGATCTCTTACACTCCTCATCCAGTTCCGTGAATGCAGAACCCGGTTCTAACAACCCGATGCTCACTGTGTATCCACTGGGGAGTGTGTGTGCAGGTTTATCCCGGTCCAGCCGAGACTCACACTGGCCAAATGGGCTGCCGCTCGTGTGTATGCTGTAGCATAGAGGGCCGTACAGAGGGACGGAACCCACACCTCGCCTAGAATAATAATAATATAGTTAGCATACACACACACAAACACACACACACACACACACACACACACACACAAAAATCCCCCCCCACACACACACTCCGTGACTCACGTGTGTATGGCATGTGGGACGCTCTTCAGCGCAGTGATGTCGAACGCAGCTGTGTCCTCCTCTCCTCCACCTTCATCATCATATGTAATAATGTTCTCTCTGATCTCATCGTTCTCCACCGGAGAGAGAGAGTCACTCTTCTTCCTCCGCATGGACAGAGACAACACCACCACCACTGAGAGAGAGAGAGAGAGAGAGGGAGGGAGAGAGAGGGAGGGAGAGAAAGAGAGGGAGAGAATATTTATGAGCCTCTGATACAGATGGATGGATAAAAGAATTGAAATATGTACTGACTTGTGGAAGGATGGTAGATGGATGAATGGATTGACGGCTGGAACAGAAGAATAAATAAGCAGATGTATGGATAAGTGAAATGGCTTGATGAATGGATAGATGGATGGCTTAATGGCTGGGTAAGGTGGATGGGAATAAAGCCAAATGGATGGATGGATGGAAATATAAATGGATTGATAGGCAGATAGATGGAGAAAAAGAAAAATGGATAGGTGGATGAATAGGTACACGGTTTATAGAATAAAAGAACAAATGGATAGATGAAGGGTGAGAATGGTGAATGGACTGATTTGTGGATGGAAGGATGGTAGAGGGATGAATGGATCAATGGTTGGAAGAATAAATATATGGACAAGTGAAATGGATGTGGATGGATGGATAAATAGAAAGCTGGTTTAATAGACAGATTGATGAATGCATGAGTGCATAGATGGTGAAAATAATAAATAATGGAAAACAGGAAAAAAAGAAAAAAGGAAAGAAATAAAAAAACTAACAACGAAACAAACAAATAAACAAACTGAGCAAAGAAAAAGAAGGACAAGAAAACAGAACAAAGAAAGAAAAGTAGAAACTTTCAAGTAAGTAAAAAAGAAAAAGGAAGTGTAAATCTCGGCCGTACCCATGAGGACGGAGGAACAGGCCAGGATGGCCAACATGGCGGCCGAGCTGAAGCCCAGCAGCAATGAGGAAGTTGGCAGAGATGAACACACCTTCTGTCTCTCCCACTCCATCAGCGTCTCTCCATCACCACTCCTCCCTCCATCCAGCCCTCTCCTTCTGTCCTCCACCCACATCCCTCCACTCTGACAGGGGCACAACGTCACCGTCACCGTCCCCGTGCTGCTCAGCTCCGACGCTCTGTCCCGGAGGATTATGGGTACTTTTACAGTGTGTAAAGGAGAAGAGGCGGGGCGAGGGAGGGGCTTCAGAGAGGACAGGAGCAGAAGATTGGCTGTGTGATCTAAGAAAAGGGGCGGAGTTATTATAAGCTATTAAACCTGATTTAAGAGAGAAGAGAATTACAGAGAGAGGGTTCCAGAGGTCACGGCTAGGAGGCCAAATCTTATGAGATTTATGTTGACGAGTTATTTATTGTTACCATAGAAACAAACTCTTTAGAAACAATCCAAGTTGCAGTCATGTGCACAAGCAGGTAGTCAAACAGCTGTGACATTAGCTAGCAGGATAATTAGTGCATTGAACCACTGGAGAAAAAAGAGGGAAGGACTGTTTACAGCTGCTATAACGTAAGTGTGAACAGGAACTAACTTATATCACTGACATTAAAGGTAACTCTAAATGGATAAATAGTAGGTGTGACTTTTTTAACTTCTGAACATGCCGTTGTAGGAAAATAATCAACATTAAAGTGGTAAGAATAACTCCACACCACACTGATTTTTTTATTTGTTAATCTCTGTAAAAATATTTTTGTCGTCCTGCTCGTACTGAAATTGGCCGTTTTATATAATGTGGCCACCTGTCAATCACAGTCGAAGAGCGCTTGTCTTATTTAAATTTCCAGCTCATCGCTGCTTAAAGAAATTCTCTGAAGTACAACAAAAGAAAGAAATTTGCTTTTTGTTTCACATGATTTTTTTCTCACCTTTAAAAAATTAATTTTCTTTCTCTTCTTTCTAAGCTGAGTTCAGAGCAGAAAAAAACGTAAATATGTAAGAGATTCTGATAAGCACAGGGTTAGCTCCTGGTTATAAACTTCAAGAGACAGATAAAAGGAAGAGAGAAACTCACTGCCTCTCGCTCGGGTGGTGAAGTTCAGCGACAGGCTGCTGTGTGCAGAAACACTGAAGAGCACGGGGGTACTGGAGCTAATCTCATCTCTGTCTATGGCTCGAATCACCTGCACCACCTGACACACACACACACACACACACACACACACACACACACACACACAGACATTAAAACAGAAAAATCTTTGTAAAGTGATAGCATGACCAATTTGAATGTCTTTCATGCTTCATTCTGTTGAAGAAAAACTGGATAATTGTTTTTTGTTTGTTTTGAATAAAAAGCTTTTGGATGGATGGATGGATGGAATAATAGAAGGTGAAATAAAAAACTAACAAAGAAAAACTTACAGAAATGTAAATAAAACAACATATTATCAATCAGTATGTGGGGTGCCATTATTTTCCCCAGATCATGGTATACGTGTTTCATGTCTCCCAGTGGTCATCGTTACTGTTTTATTATTGACTCGGGTGGCAGGTTTAACAGTTCTTATGCTTGGCTCAGACTGTAATATTTATTCTCATTTTTATTCCACACAGGTTTCCTGATGTGCCTTATTTCAGGTGGTGTTAAAGGTCAGACCTGTCCGGCGGTGCTGGTGTCACACACTGCCGTCTCATATGGTCCATCCAGCTCAGGGGGGTTGTCATTCACATCCAGGGTTTCTATGGCAACCACTACCCTGGTAACCTGATTGGGGCTGTCTAGGAATGAGATAAAAAAGGGGGGAAATCAGGAAGACAGCAACACGGCTTGAATAATGATGCAGCGATATATAAAAACATAGAAGTCTGTCTCATGTCTAAAAATACAACTTATTCACGACATAATGCACTGTTTTGTCAGAATACCCAGTGCAGCCATCTTGAAATCCCACAAAGCATGTCGATAGATGGTGTCCAATATGAAAATAACCCACGACCTATATAGTGAAAATGAGGGCAGTTTGGGACACATACACAGCGGACTCATCTTCTACATGCAGTAATAACGCACTGGCCCTTTAAGAGTCATGTTATACCTCTCTGTGTTATTAATAGAAATATTCACTATATGGCTAAACACAACTGACCATCATACAGCCCACTCCAAACCCATGGCCATTATCATGCCGTTATCCCCCTGTGCGGTTATAACGCGCTCCACTCTTCTGTTCGGCTTCCCACTAGATGTCGGAGCGCGGCTGTGGGGATTTGTGTTCATGCAGCTACAGGAGCGTTAG
>JAQMYM010000015.1:20663161-20681025 GCA_030014255.1 Parauchenoglanis ngamensis
GTGTGAGAGAGTGTGTGAGAGAGTGTGTGAGAGAGTGTGTGAGAGAGTGTGTGAGAGAGTGTGTGAGAGAGTGTGTGAGAGTGTGTGAGAGAGTGTGTGAGAGAGTGTGTGAGAGAGTGAGTGAGAACACTAACGACGTCTAGAGTTTGGGACGGAGCTTTTGTGTGTTACCCTGATTTTTACTGATATATACTGCAGCGCCTCCGGGGTTTTATATCTGTATACGAGGCTGTATAGATGTGATGTATAAACGGCTGTAGATACGAAGCAGGGACGGAACGTGCGGATCCCTGATTGCGTTCTCGATGAGCTGAGACACTGCAGAGTAAAGCAAAACACATCATCATTCAACATTCATTCAGCCAGACGAGGACAGAGAGGTGGCAGTGTAAGAATGAGACTGTGCGCGCGGGTGTGTGCGCGGGTGAGTGAGTGACTGAGTGACTGAGTGAGTGAGTGAGTGAGTGAGAGAGAGAGAGAGAGAGAGAGAGAGAGAGAGGTGCACTGTGTAAATGTTGTTTATTCTTTCTTCCTCTCTTTATGCTGTCTTTAGCTGGTGTGTGAGTAATACAGACGCAACCTCTCTCTCTCTCTCTCTCTCTCTCTCTCACTTTGTGGATCAGTTTGTCTGTCTGTCTCTGTTTGTCTAGCTCTCTCTGTTCTGCTTCTTTCCTTCTGTGTATCTCTCTGTACACTTGTCTGTCTCCCTCTTACTGTCAGTCTGTCTTCATCTCTGTCCTCAGCTCCATATTTATGTCACTGGAGCATCAGTAAAACATTTCACTCAGATATTCACACCTTGTCGTGTTTCATAGTGTGGAAGAAAAACTAATAAATCATTAGTGTGTCGCACGACTGAGACGTGTCTCACTCTCGCCCCCGTCTCTCTCTAACAGGACTGATCTCACGGTCTCATCGCCTCGCTTCAGTGGAATCACAACTCCCGATAATGACGCACGTGTGTGTGTGAGAGAGAGAGAGCGAGAGCGAGCGCGTGAGTGCGCTATGTCTTCTATCTCACTCCAGTTTTGTTTTGTTTTTTTACGTGTTACTGTGGTGCGTTTTGAAGGAGGTGGCCGAGCCCCAGGCTGAGACGCTCTGAACTCTGGGAAATGGAGTTTTATTTGAGGATTTTATTGTAGTTGCAGTTCTTCAACGTCCAGTTCTGAGATTTTATTATTGTTTTGTTTCCCCAGTCCAGATTCTCATATCCAGTTGTTTGGGATATTTTTTGTCCTCACACGAACAGAAATGTTAATAGCTATGATAACTTCTTTCGCTGTACTTTGTTTTAATGGTGGTGTGTTTTCTCTTTTGTTACTAAGTTGATTGAATTAATAAAGTGTTGACTATTATTATGCAGTGATGCATCCTAATTTATTCTCACATCTTGATCACACAAGAGTGGAACATCAAATAATAATAATAATAATAACAATAATAATATTAATAATAATAATAATGACCTGATCTCCCATTTTCACTGCTTGGAGCTATAAACCTCCTCACTCGCACTGATACTTTAGTTACGGATTAATTCAAATTGTTAGCTGCTGCTTCATATCTATAAAATAAGGTGTGGGTTTATCTATTGCAGATCCAGAGTGGTTTTAAATTCACACTTTTCATTATTAAAAGGAACTGGTGATTCATTAGAGCTGCTGAAAGTTTCCCACCTGTCAGTGTATAATAAAGATCAATGTGAATGAAGTGTATATTCGCAGGAATTAAACATGCATGTGTGTTGGAGAGGGTTGTGATCAGAGACGAGGTGATAATCTCGTGGAGATGACATCTGTTGGTCAGGACGGGTTTCTCACGACTCACACACACACGAGGAAGTGTCATGTTCACACTCCTCCAAGCCCGCCCTCCCCCGCCCCCGCCCCCACACCCACACCCACACCCACACCCACACCCACACCAGTTATGAGGAACTCATAGATCATTCCTTATCCTTCACTGCATGAGTCCTGTTATTCTTATGCGCATGTGAAGTCACTGATGTCACTTCCTGTTTGCCTTCCACCCTTCATTCACTTTCACAAGCAATACATCAATTGGTTCATTTTTTTATTTTACCAACACTAAGCAAATTAGGTATGACGCTGTGAAGAAGCGACAAATCCATCCAATCAGCTTGAATGATTCTTTGGGCCAATCCTGTGACGGGTGTGGTCCCGTCTAACTATTCCCTACGTAGGGCCCTACTTAGGTCCACTACCTCCACCATGTTCAATATCTCTGCAATAAACCAAGAGATTTGGGACACATGCACAGCAGAGTGGTGGTGATGAAATGCTTTCCATATCCATTACCTTCTCTGAGCTGCACTCAGGAAGTGAGACTCACCTCAGTGACAGACGGTGAGTGATCCATATCTGAAATGCAGACAGCAGAATATATCCTGGCGTCTGGCGAACATCACCGACCTGCTGAACACACCACAGAAGCATGCTCAGTATCCGTCTGCTCACAGCAGGGCGTCGGTCTGTCCTCTCTGACCCTCACAGCGCTCTGCATACGCCAGCTTCCACTCGCTAACCTCATTCACCTGACACCTCAAATACACGCTTACCTTCTCTCTCAGCGAGCAGGAGCAGTCATGCGTGGCTTCTGGAGCGGAAAAAACGCAAAGCACGAAATTAAAGAAAATATTCACAGTGGACTTCAGACGTTCTTGTTTCTTGTAGCAAGACAGGAATGCGCGTGCACCTCTGAGAATGAAAATAGTATTTTGCCATGTGGAGAGACACGACATCTACATTTTTGAGAATTAAAGTCTTTTGAAGACCAAAAACAAGATTTTTGTTTGTGTGATTGTTACGTCCACGAAGGAATATGTCCAGGGGACTGGGGAGGCAACAAATTTAAAATAAACTGATACCCCAGGAGTGGCCTAATGAGCAGGGAAACAGGATTGTAGTTTTAAATTCAATGGTTTATCGAAGGTTAAGAGAGGAAAAACAAATAAACAAAATTGCCAAACAAAGAAAGACAAAAGAAGGACCACAACAGGGCAAATTCAAGAATGCAAAGAAACCACGAACACCGGCTGGTCTTATAAAATACCATTAGCCAACACGCCAGCTAAACCACTCACTAGCAAAACAAAGGTTACAAACTTCACACAGCCCAAGACTGTAAATGATGAACACATCAAGTGCAGGTGCAGCCAATCACTTCCCCCAAAAGAGGTGGAACCTGGGAGAAACACAGGGAAGAATAACACAGCACCGCCATAACAGTGATTATTTTCCAATAACAGCATGACTGCGTGTGTTTTATTCCTCTACAGCAATTTAACAATATTTCATATTTATTAAAGAACGCATCATATTCTGTATCTGTTTATAGTTACATTTAATGTTGTCAAGCCTCTTGATTCTCTCTCTTGAAGTTAATAAGACAAAAATAATCGCAGCTTGTCATGTTACCAAAAAAACCACAAAGACATATAAAGTCCTGTGTTCTGAAGAAGTCAGAAAGCTTACAGCTAAAGCGCTGACACTGGAGACTCCTTCCATACATCTTACATCAATGTCTCCTTACAGAAAATTAAAAAAAACTGGAATTCTACTCGCTGACGTCATGAATGCGCGCTGAGGCTGGCTGCTTGGTCAGTTATGGTGCTGCAGAGTTTCAGCATCACGGTCACTCATCCGAGATATTTTTTACCTTTTATAACCTTTAAATATGATCATGTGCACCGAACCAGCTGATCCTGGATCAGCACTCCCAAGCAGGTGCTGCGAAACGTAGCTGTGGAGTGTCGTAATGGAGACAGACACAAAACGTGGCATGAATTTTACAGCGAGCTGGGAATACACACTGACCTCATGAGATCAGATTATAGATCACACACATTACATTCGCTACAGCAAAGCGTTCCGACACCTCACACACACACACTAGTGCAACCCTAGTGCACTAATGCACTCCCAGCTCCTTACGCTAACCTTAACCATCAGAACTAAACCCCTGACCCCTGACCCCGACCCCGACCGTAACACTAACCTCAAGCTCACTCTAACCTGAACACTGCAACCACGTCTTAACCCTCAAACAGCCCAGTGAAGAAGTGAGGACCAGATAAAATGTCCTCACTTTCCTTTTCATTTCCAGGATGTTCAGCCTTTGATGCTCACTTCAGTTAGTGTGTGTGTGTGTGTGTGTGTGTGTGTGTGTGTGTTCTTCAATGTGTATCTAATCTTGTATAACATGGAGCAGACCATCTTTAGAGGCCGTTAGAGAGAGTAATGCGTCATGGTGAATGGTTACACGTTGCAGAGAAAGATAGAGGGATTATCACCTGGCTAAATGGAGACGTGACGACATCGCTAAACACAGCCAGACACGAAGAGAGGACCAGACGATCCTTAATATTTTTAACATCAAAAGAAAAGTTACATCAACTCTACATCTTATTAAGTCCCGCAGTTCATGGCAGGCGTAAAGGGAGGTGATGATAAATCAGTGTGATGAATACAGTGAGAAGGAAAACTGATACTTAAATGTACTAATATAAAACAACACAAAGGTTTTCAGTAACTCATCACCGGTTTGAAGTCTCATTATACACACATTTATCCAAACTCAGTGGCAAAGCTAGGAGTGCATTTAAGAAGGGGGTGATGAGATATTCTACAGAAACTCACCACGTTCTCTGTACAGTTAAACTGATCATTGTGACCCGCTCGAGACTTTTGCGTGATTGACAGACAGTAGAAGTGTGATTCAGAACTTTCATTTTATTATTTAAAGCAGAGTTTATCATTCTGACAACCAATCTTACCATATTAATAACACCAGATATTAGCTAGTTCCACTGAAAGTAATTAAAATAACATGCTGGTAATATGACAGAAGTAATGTCTTACTTTATAAAACCAGATTGCGTGATTCTGATTGGCTAATTCAGTTTCACACCATACCAGGTAGCCAATAAACAAAGTAAGAGAAGCATTTAGCACTGAGCTTGTGTGTCACATTAATCACCAAAGAAGATTAGATTAGATTTGATTAGATTCAACTTGATCACCTTTGCACATAGTACTTTTGTTTGCAAGGAAAATGCTAGACAGAGATAGCTGGTGGAACCTTAGCTTTAGCCTAGCCCGACGACCTCCCCATTACCCACGCCTTTGTTTTAAGGTCACGACGCCACCGTCGGGCTCCTCCTGTCCGCGGAGCTGGTGCCCTGGTACGTGCAATGAGAACCTGTATCCAAAAAAGTAGCTGTTGGCTGTATGATGTATTTGTGTGACTGTACTGAGGGGAAAGAAATGAAAGTAGTAAACAGATTACTGCTAACTGGTAAAAACTGGGGAGACCCAGAGCCTCGTGTTGTACACGTGACACCATTTTGGATGTGAATATGAATTCGGAACTGTCATAAAACCCAAACTCCACCCACTAGCTATGCCTCCGGATATGAAGGTTTTTTGCTAATAATTGGAATTACAAATAAATTTGTCCGTAATCAGCTCGATGAATGAGGCCCTCTGGCTAAACTGGTGGCCGTAAGCCTCCATTATTCGTTAGCTGTATTAGCCTGAATGAACGTCTTTCTCTTGGACCATCACTTTAATTCTAATTAAATGTATTTGAGGCTGCCAAGCCTTGTTAAAATTCCTCTTTGAGCTGTGAGTAAATATGTGTGTGTGTGTGTGAGTGTTTTCATTATCACACACCCGTCTCCTCTGTATGTGTATATATAATCTCGTCCTTGGCAGTCGGTGTCTAAGATTTCTGGCACCAAAACAACGTCACGCTAGTTATTCCAGGCCCGAGTGCCACATAGCAGAGCAGGCTAGGGTGACACAGAGAGGTGCATTATGGGTAGGAATGGGCGTCATTAGTCAGTAGCACCCCCTGGGATGTGAATAGATGGCCTGCTGTAGTGTGCTTGTGTGCTAATGCACCTTAGTGAGGATGAAAGGATGTGGCATTAAATATGAAGAGAGAGAGAGAGAGAGAGTTATTACTCTTTTTACTTTGATCATTTATCAGAAGTGCTACATGTTAAAAGCGAAATATTTCAGCCATTTATGACCCTTTTTGTTTTCCACACTTAGTATCTAAGTATCTATGACTTGCATTATATTATTGTGACTTCATCATGCTGGGAGCATTTTATTTATGTGGAAAAACAAGTTACACAACAAAGGATTGACCATCAAAAGCTTTAATAACGTTACAAATGGATTAAACAAAAAAATTACAAGTGTGGATTAACATGATCAGGCGCACAGCACAGCCAGGAAAGATCACCGTTTTGGTTCGAAAGACTGCAGTGTTTTGAATTAAGATACTTCAAGGGGACATGAAAAGCTGTACGTTCACCACATATAGTGAGATAAAACCATTTCTAAAGACTTAAAACTAGAAAAATAATCACAGCGGTTCTACTCTAAACAAGTAACAGGTCTACTTTAAGCAGGTTTCTTCACCAAATAACTGAAATCTTATAGAACATTTAATGTTGTCCTTCTCGGGAGGGAATTCATGTGCAGATTACGATTATATTACATCAGAAAACTTTAATAACGTAAATATAATACACAGTCCCGCAAACACCAACCAAGTGTCACCTTGAAGAAAACAAGAAGAAAGAAAAAAGAAGGAAAAGCAAAAATCCAAAAATCAATCACAACATCAAGTATTACATGATAGAAAACAATGGAGAGATGAATAAAGTTCAAATGCAGGGAAGATTATAGGCACGGAGGAGCATCAGGCCACTTGTCTATGTTACACTCCAAACATTCTGTATTTACATCAGCACTCTTACAGTAAATTATTTATATAAAGCACTGTTACAGTAAATGATTATTAAGAGTTTAAAGGAAGATCCCAGCTCTTTACATTTTTATTTTTCTTAAATTCAATTTGTAATACAAGGCCTGTATATACACAGTGAAATACACAAAGAACTTCGAGAAAGAGTGAATTGTGAAAAGATACAAAAACATTTATATATAGACAAAAGATGGAAACTTCAAAAGCTCAAAGGTGAAAATTTTACTGTGTCCATCCGTCCTGATCACATGATCATGGTTTCTGTGCACAAATTATAGTTATTGAAGCGCTGCTTGGGTTTATAGGCGGGACTAAGCGAGCGGGATCTAGGAACAGTGGGTGTGGTTACTGTAGCTGCTGGGGTGTGGCTCGCCCACCGGGATGGGGGTCGCTGATTGGCTGGACGGGCAGGACGAGAGAAACTCCTTCTGGGTGTGGTGGGGGATGAGTCACGACTCGCCTAGAGGAATCAAAAGACATTATGAGTGAGTGAATGTTTAACATGCCCTTGAAGGAAATTTCAATTTTACCAAAAGTTGTTTAGCCCCCTCACCTGGTGTGGTGATGGTGTGTTCCTTGGTGATGGTGTAGAGCAATTACCCAGAATCCTCTCTCCAGTCTTAAAGTCAGTTTGTAGATTGTCTGTCCCCCAGTGGGAGGCATTGACACCCACTTTTGCACCTCTGTGTTCCCAGTTCTGAAGTGTTACAGGAACTTCATTGTTCTTGATGGGGACATGCTTGGACCCCCGGCTTCCACCAAGCTTCGGGGACTTGAGCGCCAATTTGGGTACCAATATAGTTATAATTCCATCTTCAATCAGTGTTTTCCCTTCATTTTCCTGCAACATGGCACCAAATTTCCTAACTACAGATGGGCTTCCGCACCTCCGGTCCACTAGATGGCACTTTGGTGAGTCAGAATAGTGTGCATGGCGAGCAGGGACACGGGGGCTGTCTCTCTGCTTGATTGGTGGTTTACTGACTGATTTCTCAGGGGAGGTGACCTGGTCTTTCCAGCTGACACGTCGGATTCGGGATTCGTCCCAAGTTGAGCTGTTGTTCTTCCTGTTCTGAGCTTCCTCGAATTCGCCCAGCGATACACGGCCAATACTGTGGAAGAGACGATAACCCAAACAACTAATCAGAGAAGGAGAAGGCTAGCAGGAATCCTCTTTTTCATAACTGAGACCCAATGTTTAGACGTGTAAGAAAAGGACATAATGGCTGTGTTCTAATCAGAGGGCAGCTCTCTACATACCAGAAGCTTATAAGAAGTTGTTCTGTTCTAATAGCTAGCTCGTGCAGTTAGCATGCTAGCTTCTCTCATTGTTCCTCAAGCCGTCACACCCGAAATTCAGACTAGCAACATGCGACTGCTAATGTTTTAAACTTATACGAGTGAGGAATGAAAGAGTCGTTGTTTAACACAAACCTGCCGGTCCCTGGCCACTGAGTACCTCCGTTCTGATAAGTGTAAACACTCTGATTCTGAATGGAGCTCTGAAAGACAGAAAACGGATAAATCATCAGTTTTTCAGTTTGTGAACTGAACCTTATAGTGTAGAGACAATAAAAGTTCTGGATACTCACCATATTAGGAGCTCCATGTGGTTTCTCTCGGCTTTGGCTCAAACTCCCACTTCCCATCCCGAGGTAGCCGTCCAGAATGTCTAACATCACATCCTGACTGTTAACAGTGTGACTCTGAGGACCTGCGCAGCCCATGTTCTGATAGCCAACACCATAACTGCACGTGTCTTTGGGGTAATTACTCGGGTGATTAAAAGTCTTGTGTTGCGCTGGGATGTTGTTTGAATTTCCACCATGGTAACCGTTGTTAGGGTAACCACTGGTGTTGTTGACAGGAAGTAAGGTGATGTCCAGCTGGGCGTTGGACTTTGGGTTGATCTCATTGGCTCCCCTGCGTGCTTCCACCACTTTATATAACTGCAAAACACACACACACACACACACACACACACACACACACACACACACACACACACACACACACGTAGAACTGTCAGATACTATCAGTACACACTGCCTGTGTGTGAAGCATGTGTATAATTTGTTTAGCGTGTGTGTGTGTGTCAGCAACCCAACAGATGACTCCCTGTGAGTTTAATAAGATAGTTAACACAGTAACACATCTGTTGTAAATGTGTGTGTGTGTGTGTGTGTGTGCCCATTCCAGCATAATGTACTTAATTAGTGTCCTGTTCCAGAGTGTGTGTATGTACGAGAGTCCATTCCAGTGTTAATAAATTTGTTCGTATCCCGTTTCCCTGTGTGGGTGTGTGAATTTGGGCGGAGCTATTCTTACACACATAAACACACTCCGCCAGTTACAGAGATAGACTCAATGTGCTGCCAACTCTGGGGGTCAACACCCAGTCGACCAATCAGAAACTTCACCCTGCTGCCACAGTGGCAACAACAACAACAACAACAACAACACAGTGCTGTGGAGCTTCTGCAGAAATCGCTGCAGCTCATTGGCCTGTTTATTAGTTTGTTTCTTTATTAGTTTTGTATTAGTTTTGTTCACTGTTAATATTCATATAACTAATACCAACTATACAGTCTTAGCAAAAACAGGTGTTTGATGATAAGCGTTCATGCTAATGTTTGCTGATGTTACAGGGTTAGTGTTTGTCAGTGTTGCTGTTGTTTGTTTATGTTTGTTGCCGTGTTTCTGTTACCACTGTTTATATATGTAGCTATTTGTTGGTATTATTCAGTGTTTGTAGTACTGTTAATTGTTTGTATTGTATTTTACTCCGTATTTAGCGCAGAGTAGTGTTTGCTTGTGTTTTATGGAGTGTTTGATCTAGTCTGTTGGTGATTGGTGTTTGATTGTTTGTTTGTTTGTTTGTTTGTTTGCGTGTCTCACCTCTTCTATCTTCCTCTGCACTTCCTGAAGTTGCTCCTCCCACTTCTGCATCTCTGAGTCGAAGGAGTCGAAGGAGTCCAAACACTCTCCGCTCCACACACACACTCCAGGATCAACACCACAGTGCAGGTCCAGGGCGGCCATCATGCACTCTGTCTGTGTGTGTGTGTGTCTGTGTGTGTGTGTGTGTGTGTGTGTGTGTGTGTGTGTGTGTGTGTGTGTTGTATATCAGAATGGGAGGTAAGAATGTTGCTGAAAGAGAGAAAGAGTGAAACAGAGGGTCAGAACTCTAAACCCCAGGCAGTGTTTATTCTGCTCCGTCTCTTCCTTCTGATCGACAGGTCCGTGTCGGGTTAGGGTTAGGGTTAGGGTTAGGGTTAGCGTTTCCTAACTTTACGTTAATTTAGGAAATTACAGCAGTAGCAGGACTTCTCCCTGCGTTTCAGTAAATCAGATAAGCTCGTCTTTGCGGTCGAGATCATTCTCAGCTCCTCCTTCACCCGGATCTGAGGAGGTCAACGATCCCTGACGGAGAGGACCTCTGACCTGCTTGGAAGGGACCAGAGTCCACGTCTGTCCAAAATACCTCCCGAGTGTTATTCCATAATGTCTGTTTGATTTATGTAAGCGCTGTGGGATCAGAAATGGGACACCTGAGAGTCTCCTGCGTGCCGGATGGGACCAGCGTGTGATGTAATAAGTGTGGAATATTTAGACCGTTGTCACTAGGCTATGGACCAGGAACCGAGGCACGGAGATGAATTATAACATCAGGGTAGTTATATATACGGAGCGAGTGAGCTGTGAAATAATCTTCATGCTGATTTTAGGTCACATGCTTCAAATGTTCCACGTCTGTAATGCGTTACTTTCCTTTTCACACCGATGTCACAAATGGAAAACGTGACTGGCTGATAAAAGATGCCATGGTTATTGATTCATATTCATTTGGCAGTTTTCAAAGTACGCGGTTTAGCGTTTTCATACGTCATCGCGACTCGCTGTTCAGACATAGAAACACATCTTGGCTATTTAAACAGAGTTAGCGGACTAATATAGCTAGCCAGTCAGGTTGTATGACATTAGTGAGCTAAATGTATCTACGAGAACATTTGCAATTTACAAACAAATATCACGGGCATTCAGCACAGCCAGTAACACCACAGCGGTGACGTTTAGCGCGGGAAAATATGACGATATTAACACTGTGACACATTTGAACAAGATCTCCTCAGTACAATGATTACCGCCTTACTGTTACAGCGGCTCCACAAGCAGCGCTCACAACATTACGTTCTATTTTAGTGCAAATGATAAAACTGCATGAAAATGTCCTTGAAATCAGTTTCTTGTTTTTTTTTGCTCACAAACTTGAATATTATGGGTTAGGGTTAGGAAATATTATTGAAACTGTAGTGTATATCATTAAAAGCTGTAAGAAGCTTCAAGTACCATAATATATCCTCACATATGAATATTATATCTCAGTCTGCATTATACTGTCGCTGTAGTGTGAATATTACACCAGATTCTTACCGACTGTGAGATGTGAAGCTGGCCTACGAGCCTGAATCGTACAAGAATGAAGTCCTTTATTTGAGGAATTTCTCCTTTTCTCTGTTCGGTCGTCTCTATAACGTCCCCTGGAGCTGAACTTTAACAAGCCATTGGTTTGAGATTCTTCCTCTCTCCAGAGCAGACACTTACTGAACGATGGTGCGGCTGAAGCAGGGAAACTTTATAGCTGTTTTTTTTCTATTTCCACCGCGGCGTCACTCAGACCAGTGTGTCATAACAGCAGATTTATTACCGCCATGTGAGCGCCTGTCGTCACCGACATCCCCGGGTTATAATTACAGCAGCGCGCAGGGCCTGGTTGGACGCGAGTGTGTTTACATGGCTGTGTTTCCAGCTTTATTTTTATCGCCGCTGTTGCCTTTGCTGTTGCTGCTCTGGTTTAGGACACGGCAGATTCCGAACCGTGCGAGTTTCTGCACAGGCTGGAGTTTTTCCTCAACAACAGAATCCTAAACATGATCACGCTCACGCAGGCCATTGGCTAACGGTTGTTTTTATTGTTTATTATTATGAATTTATTTTGAGAGCAGGATTAGTGCAATTCGACCCGTCTGCAGTCTACACACTTCTTGCGGTTTCAATTTAGTGATACGCTTGTACGATAGGTGTGTGTGTGTGTGTGTACACGCTGTTTTTGTCCTACACACTCATGCTTTGCACCATGTGCACTTGTATGAATCGTGTCGTTGTTTAGAGCTGTTTCAACGCCCCAAGTTGATTATTTTCCTATAACAGGACTTCCCAAAGGGTTTTATTCCTCTTACACCATTTATATTGGCTGAGAATTATAATATTTTATTTAATCATAAACAACACTTCATTTAAAAAAAATCTGTTTATAGTTACAGTTAAGGTTGTCGAAGTGGTTATAGCAGCTATAAACAGGCGTCCCCTGACCAGCCTCTCTTTCACTCTTGAAGTTAATAAGAAAAAAAAGCTTGACATGGATGAAATGCTTTCCTGTCGTGCATTCACTCACCTCTGGAACCAATCAGCATCTTCATTAGCTAGCAGCAGGAATTCTGGGAAATTACATCCTTAATCTTGCAGCACTTTGTGTTTGTGTATGCGCTTCAATGACGCAGGACGTTACAGCAAATATTTAAAAAATAGTGAAGATGGTACGCGCATCCATGACAGCAATGCATTCTGGGTAATGTATTCTCCTTTGGCACTCCATGTAGTTAAAATTAGATTTTGTATTCTGGTAGGAAATGAAAGGCACTCTGTCTTAGTCGTTTAGGTTCCAGCGGCTCTGGTCAGCAGAACGCTCTGGGGAACGCAGTCCTGTGTCCGTTCTGGGTGTTGCGGTCCCGGGGGTCTTGAGAAGTGCGCCTCCTGTAATTCTGCATGAACGGAAAACGAGCACAACATCTACATACGAACAAAACGAAAGGACAAAGGTCTGCTAACAAAAGGATGAGCCTGAGGGATCACAGCACGAAAAAGAGGGTGAAAAGAAAAACGAGCTTGAACATGGTGGCGTAGGAAAGCGAGGAGAAGAGCAGGAGGATGAGGATGAGTAAAATGATTGGCTGAAACATCTGGGCAAAAAAAACCAGCAGGATTAAGAAAGAGATGTGGATCAAAAACCACAGAAGGATGCAAGAAAAGACAGGGTCAGGGGAAAGAGAGAACTCGTCAGTGATGGAGAAATATTGAAAGCAATAGTTCACATGGGAAGCTAAGAGAGGCTAAAGGAAGCAGTTAGCGTAATGTTTTTAATGCTAATTAAGCCGTATCATGTTCATCGTCAACATACCAGAGGATAACTTCTGACAAATTTGAATTCACACAGTCACACATCAAACCACTCTGTAAAAACGTGCTGCTGTTGTAGGCAATGTCATCAAATCGTAACTAAGTTTTATTAATCGTTGAGTTTGTTGTTAAAAAATCGCCAACATCCTGCATTGGTTCCATTTAGCTACTGAATGGTAGCACGCCCCCCCATACATGTGGCTCCCATAGCAACGGGCAATGTCTGTTGTGTTTTAGTTTCAGTTTCTATTTCAGTCCTCATTTCTTTTTTTAATTTTTCCAGCCCGGATATTAGCTCCGCCCCCAGCCAGAACGGCGCCTCCCGGCCCGCCCACTTTAGATTAAAAGGCAACTCGTGAGGCAAATGTAGTTCAGCAAAGGGGGTGGAGTCAGTTATGGGAAAGGGTGGAGGCATCAATATTTTCAGTTAAATTGTAATTCCCTTCATGGGCAGCAGAGGGCTCCAAAACGTCCTAATTGCCACTTTAAAATTTTAAATATTAAATATAAAGCAATTTTCTGCAATATCATGAACACACTCATGAGAACTGACTTTAGATTTTTTTAAAACCTTTGACCAGTGGGTGTGTAACAAAACCACGCATCACTAACACACACACACACACACACACACACACACACTTACAGACAGCCGCTCTTCCGGATGTGTTTCCTCCCGTTTGGATCCATCCAGTCTCTCTATAAATCCCATAAACCCCTGCAGCTCGTTTCTGAACTCGTTCATCTGCGTGCCGATGCGATGGAGCAGCTGCCGTTCACGTGTCCTCACATCTTCATCATCAGCTCCATCACCATCATCTCCTCCAGCCTGCTCTCCGTCAGCCACAAACTCCTGCGTGTGAGCGATGAGGAGCTCGATGGTGTGCGTCAGACGCTCTGCCTCGGCTCGGATCTCCGTCACGCGCTGGCGCTCGCGAGGTGAGCGAGGGAGGAGTGGTGGAGTGGAGCGACGGATGGGGGGATAAGAAGAGATAGACGAGTGCAGCATGTCCTCTGAGTCGCTTTCACCTCCAATGGGGCCTTCACGCTTCTGATGGAGAGGGAGGAGTGAGGAAGAGGAGGAATCATCGCTTTCTCCTTCCCTTCCTCCTCTTTCTTCTCCTCCACTTTTTTCTCTTTCTATTTTACCTCCATCAGCTGTTTCTCCTCTTCCTTGCCGTTCTACTCCTCTTCCGCCTTTCTCTTCCTCACTTCCCCCTCCTTCCTGTTCTCCAATTTTTCCTCCTTCTTTTCTTTCTTTCACTGCTTCTTCTGCTCTAGATCCTTCTTCTAAATTTCCCCCTCCTCCTTTTTCTTGTCCGACTTCCTCATCTTCTGTTCTTCCTCTGCGTTCTTTTCCTCCTTCTCCTTCTTCACTTCTTATTGCTCCTCCTGCTCCACCTCCTCCTCCATCTCTTCTTCCTTCTGCTCCATCATCAGTCCGTTTACTAAGCATCACTCTCTTTTCATACTGCAGCTGCATCACTTTCCCGCTCAGCTCATTCACCTGCAGCCGTGCTGCTTTTAGCTCCTCCTTCAACATCTCCATAGCCATAGCCCCGCCCTCTGACGATAAAGCTCCGCCCTCTGCTGCATGCCTCGACGCCTCTTTAAACCGCAGCTTCTTCAGCTCGCTCTTCACTTTCCTGTTCTGCTCCTCCACGTCTGCCAAATTTCGCCGCAAAAATTCTGCCTCGTCTTCTACCAGCTGCAGCTGCTGCCTCAGTTCAGAAAGCCCCTCCCCTTGATTTACATCAGCCACACCCCCTGTCGCTCCTGGAGACAGCTCTTCTCCTCCTCTCATGTTGTCCAGCTCCGCCCTCAGAGCTCGGTTCTCCAACTCCAGCTCGACGATCTTGCGTCCCAGGATGTTGGCCTCCTCCGATACCAGTCGTAGGCGGAGCTTTAGCTCTGAATGACGGGCAGTGGGCGGGCCAACGGCTTCACCTTTAAACTGGAGGCTGTCGAAGTCACCGTAAAAGGAGCGATATTTCTGGAGCTCGCGCTCTGCGTCATCCTTCTCCTTGTCGAGCTTCGCCATCTTCTTCCTCATGAGCGTCATCTCCTCATTAATGAAGGACAGCTGGCACTTCAGATCCTCACTGTCCTCCTGACAACAGTGTTTAAGGTTTAGTGTAAAAAAAGTGCAGCTTTACTTTTTACTGAGTGAGCATTGTGTACTCACGTCACTGAGGGTCTGACTGCTCTTCCTGTCACTCCTCTGAGCATCCTTACTGCCTCTCCTCTTCTGACACTACACACACACACACACACACACACACACACACATTAAAGCAGTGAACATGCACTGCAAGCATAATGATAAAATGTTTTGACCAAAAAAGCTCATATATTGAAATGATAGCCGTGTGCGTGTGTGTGTGTGTGCGTGTGCATGTGTGTGTGTGCGTATGTGTGTGCGTGTGTGTGTGTGTGCGTATGTGTGTACCTCTCTGGCTCTCTCCAGCTCATTCTGCAGTGTCTCTTTGTTGACCTCCAGCTCAATGAGTTTCTCTCTCAGTCTCTCGTTCTCTTCCTCCGTCTTTGTGCGTTTCTCCTCCACGTTCTTCAGCTCATTGTGGAGCCTCACTGACACGTCCTTCGCCACCTGATACAATCCACACACTCATGAAGCTTACTGTGTGTGTGTGTGTGTGTGTGAGTGTGTGTTTTCAGGTTTCAGTTTGAATTTAGTGCGCTACTAACCCTACATTCACACCAGCAGCAACAAAGCAGCAGATGACTGTTCATGTTCCACGTGCGTACGCGACACAAGGCTGAGATTTCAGCAGTAGCAACATTTTAACTCAGATTTAATAAATCCTAAATTTATCCTGTCGTGAAGTGTGTACAGGGACATGAGGAGAAAAAGCTAAAGCTGAGAAGGAAGTAGCAGAGATCGCTGGTGCCTCTGGTGGGTGTGCGGAGCTATTACAGTTAGCTCGCTTTGTCATTCTAACGTGAGAACAAAGTTAGCACCAATCACGTAACACGTAAAACACAAAAACAATTGATTAGTGCGTTACTTCATTTATGTCTAAGTAGTTAGCTTTAATATAGAGCTGCTAATGTTTCTCAAACCCGCATGTAACAGTAGTAACAGTCGCTACACGCCTGCACGTACAGAGTCACGGGTGACGTGTCGCCTGCTGCTGTGAAGGCGGGGTAATACTGTGATGATGTAATAGAATGCAGAATCATCAGAACCTGCTGTGGATTGTAAATTTCTCACCTTCAGGTCTTGCTCCAGGTTCCTCAGCAGCTCCTCGTTGATCTCTCCTCCTGATGTGTATTGCAGATGTTTGCGCTCTGCTTTGCGCACACGGTACTGCAGGATCCTGCAGTTTTTATTAGCTCGCTCGAGCTCTCGGCGCAGCTCGTGTAGCCGACAGGTGTCTTCCTCATAAAACGCATCGTGCATCTCCTCCATCTCCACGCGCATCTCCTGAATCTCACTCTGCACAAACACACAACGTGATTGGTCCTCGTCGTGTAGTGAAAAAGCTGTGATGAAGTAAACTATTGTTGCAATTTCTCCCCGATTCCTTTCCCACCCGCCAGTCGGCTCCCCCATCACACATCAGCTACGGGCCGGGGGGTGAAGGCTAGCACGCGCTGAAGCCAGGCACTCACACCTTTTCAAACTGCTGCTCATGCTGCATCACAGGGCGGCGTAACACACGCAGAAGAAAGATTTTTCCACCTTCCTGACATGAGCTCACAGATGCACATGATTGGCTAGTGTCGCCGTGATTGACAGGGGAGAGAATAAGCCCCTCCCATATTCAAATTTGCTCTCTAAACTACTGTGGCATTTTTGTGAAGTTTTTTCATATTTAGATTCTAGACTTTGTGTGTTGAAAATTTTTTAAAATGTTTACATTTTGATTTAAAAAATAAATTTTAGGGTGCGTCAAGAAAACAAAAGTAAAATAGAAAGCTGTTTCGCTTTTTCCAATGTTCGAAACAAAAACCCATGTGTCAGGTGACAGCTTGTACAGAGCGCGGGACATTCTTACATCACACAAATTTTTATTTATTTATAATTTGATATATACAGGCTGTTAATATACATGTATATGTACTTTTCATCCAATTGGTTCTTGTTTTTTTTAGACATCCTGTATTTACACAGTCCCTTTTTGCACAATTCAGTAAATCATGATATGATTATGTGGTGTCACCCTTTAGTGTACCCCAGTGTCTAAACATCTGCACACACCACTGCAATAACACAACAACACTGGATGTGTGTGTGTGTGTGTGTGTGTGTGTGTGTGTGTGTGTGTGTGTGAGCATGAAACGCACTCTGAGAGCTTCATTCTCATCCTGTAACCTCTGGAGCTGCTCGTGCAGCTCTTCATCCCGGCCTGGTTCCGGTTCCGCCGGTTCGCTTTGCATGTTGCTGCTGTTTGAGTGTTTGGGTCGCTCTCTGTAGCCGGTGTGTGTGTGATGATACCGGATCCTCCCATAAACCGGAAGCGCTACCGGGAGGTTGCCAGGTTAGACTCACCATTATTCCTCATGGCAGTTTTAAAATTCTCATTTTAATAATCTCATCCTTACACAGGGATTGAGTGTTAAATCATTACGAAATAAACATAATAATAAATTACCAACACAAATCAATATAATCTACATTTTATTGCATTGTAAGATTACTGAAGAACAGGGTTGCCAGGTCTATTTTGCTCTGATTTTAATGAGTTCAACGTATTTGCCTTTATATATATATATATACACTCAGCCAAAAAAGAAACGTCCTCTGACTGTCAACTGTTTTTACTTTCAGTAAACTTAATGTGTAAATATTTGTATGAACACTA
>JAQMYM010000015.1:20703251-20714778 GCA_030014255.1 Parauchenoglanis ngamensis
TTGATGCTGTGGTTGTTACTATTATTATTATTATTATTATTATTATTATTATTATAATTCCACAGATGGATATAGAGAGAGATTTTCATGAAAATAAAGAATACCCCAGCTCACTCACAAAGTGTGCTATTAACACACACACACACACACACATGTTAAATGTGTATATTACTGTAAAGTTGTGTACAAACATAAGAAAATACGTTTTATACAGAATAACCGCTAGCCAGTGTGCCATATACGCGCGAGTATGAGAAAATGGCGACGTGAACAGTGTAACCATAGCAACGCTCTTAGCAGTCCTGGCTAGTAAAGGCTAACTAAATAGCCTAGTTAGCTCTGTAGGTTAGATTATCATCAGTAATGCAGATGAAATAAAGGCTGGTGTAACCGTGATGAGGAGGAGGATGTTTGCTTTGGAGGAAGAAAGTGAGAATTAATCCGAGTCACAGAGACGTCACTGTCTTTCCTTCACAGTGGGACTAAAACATTGGTGTTTTTTGTCTTTTGCTTATGATTTTGTTCCTTATGGTGAGTAAAGTGTGTGTTTGTGTGTGAGAGATATTTGCTGTTGCTTGGTCATTGTTTCTGTAAAACGAAACACGAGTTTTCTTGATGTGAAACACTGCAGCTCTTTTGATGAGGCGACGGACTCGTTCCTTGGATTCGGTACAAAAGAGTCGATACAAAAGAACCGATTCGTTTCCAAATCACGCGCCTGACAGTGACGCCTGTTGCGTTATCTCCGCCGAAATCTGCGGTTCAACGCAACTCCGAGGTACGTGTTTAACTTCTGTTATTCATCCTGTACAACTCTGTCTTGCGAGAATCAGACAGTTTAACATAGCGATGAATTGAAACAGTTTGCTGGATGCAGTGAGAGAGCAGAGGCTGTGCCCTG
The DNA here is from genome assembly GCA_030014255.1 of Parauchenoglanis ngamensis. Classification (NCBI taxonomy): domain Eukaryota; kingdom Metazoa; phylum Chordata; class Actinopteri; order Siluriformes; family Auchenoglanididae; genus Parauchenoglanis; species Parauchenoglanis ngamensis. Next base: position 20,704,153 of record JAQMYM010000015.1, read on the forward strand.
TACACGGGGTGCTGCAGCTGCATGAGGAGTCTCAGCCTCACACAAGCCCACTTTATAGGCATCTACAAATACATATCATATCATGTCATATCAAGACTGCACATTTAACTGCTGTAATGTTACTTTAGATCTCAGAAGTTCCCTTACAGAAAAGGCACGTGAACGTAATGCTATCCATCACTAATCGATAATCAGATCCTTTCCAACACGTGTGAATTCTATACGTGCATTTCAGACATCTTTGAACAATTTTTTCACACGTGGTGGTGATGTTACCCATCTGATTACTCACGCAGTACTTTTACATGGGCCCACATTGTTCACGTGATGTCACATGTGTTAACGTGTGCAGTTTCAGAGCATGACATGGTTAAATTCACCTTTGCATGTTTTTCACGTGCGTAAGCCTCATATTTAATGCACCTCTTATCTAATTCACACCAGAGTGCAGATCATCCTCTTAGACTGCATTCGCCAAAAGACCGCAAACATGAAGCCAGAAAAATGTTATTGTTTAATACAACTGACAAGCTCCAGCTTTTACTCCAGCTGCTCTGTGTGTGTGTGTGTGTGTGTGTGTGGTCACTTCTATTTACTTCTATTACTTCCTTTGTCATCCATTAACACATCTCGACTACACAGCACTTCTCTCAAACAGCTGCCAAATTCCTGATTTCACAATGAAACTTTTCCATGAATCCAACTAAAATAAAGTAAAATGTAAAAACTCAGACTGGACTTCAGTGAACAGCACAGTCGACATCCCAGCAACACAAACTCGACATAAAGCACACTGGTTTAGCTGGGGCTGCTTCGGGCGCTGTGGGAACTGCAGATAAACTGTGACATTATTGTCATAATCTCTTCAACTCTTACTGCTTTTAGCTAATTTATCACATCATCTTATCATGACATGTACGTTTGAAAAAGATGAAGCACAGACACGTGACGCGTCCCTGTAAACACCAGTCTAGCACACTTCAGGTCACATATTGAGACGTCTTCGCCTCGCCGTACTGCTTTTAATCATTCGGTGGACACTTTAATTCAGACATTTATACCTCGGGTCAAATCCGATCCTGCGGCACAGAGCCGAGCACACGTGCTGATATGAACTCTCAGCTTAGGTTAGGTTTCAACCAGCGTTCCACGACCTTTTAGGGAACTCTTAAAGAGAACCATGAGGTTCCTGGACGAGTTCTATTTAGGCAAAAACTACAACGTGAAACATCTGTGCTCTTATGGACATGTTGAGTCTGTTTCGCACTGTAGGCAACATTCGAAGAAGTGCACATTTGTGATGTTCAAAACACTTTAGACACAAGCAGGTTTTTATTGGCGATTCACTGACGTTTGAGTTTGACCAACTGCCAGTACACTTAGCTCCGCCCCCTGTACGTCCTGGAACAGCGTCCTGTGGTGAACGCTTGCACTCACTAACGTGATTTTAAACATGGAACCTAGGGTTTATAAGTAGGGTTTAACCTGCTTACATGTCATGTGGATTTGCTCTTCTCATGGTTTCTCTCTCTCTCGCTGCCTTGCAGGTTGAGGAAGAACAATGTTTCCTCTTCCTCTTTCTCTCCTGTTCACCATCACGCTCTGGGTTCCATTTTCATTAGCAGTAAATAAAGAGCTCCACAGCTGGCGTGACCGTAATGTGCCTCTGCTGGTGGACAGGAACACGGTGCGACTCCCGAGTCCCAAATTCAGCGATGGAGATTCTGGAGAACTGGACACTCTGTGCGGGATTGAATGCCAGAGGAACATTCCAGAACCTGGAACCAGGGAACTGGAGCATCTTCTCGCCTACGAGACGTTTTATGAGAACGGAACTCGGACTCTGACAGAGGTGGAGCTGCAGGATGTGAACACCTCGTCCGCTTCTCCCGCCATTCTCTCCCGCAGGAAACGGCAGGTGTATGGCACAGATGGCCGCTTTGTGATCACAGACAAGCGCTACGTCACCAACTTCCCGTTCTCCGCATCGGTGAAACTTTCAACAGGATGCTCTGGGATTTTAGTGTCTCCCAGACACGTGCTGACGGCGGCACACTGCGTTCACGATGGTCATGGATACCGAAGCGGGTTAAAGAGGCTGCGTGTGGGGGCGATCAAGCGGCGGAGAAATGCTGGGAGGAGGAGAAACAAAACTGAGGGAGAAAGCGAGAGGATTCAAAAGAAGAGAAAAGGGAAGCAGAGGAAGAATCGGCGTAAACGGAAAACCTTTGAAAATTCCGAGCAGCCGAATTTCCGTTGGACACGCGTCAAGCAAACGTACATACCACGAGGCTGGATGAGCAACGTGGGTAATGAGGTGACGCTCGATTACGACTACGCCCTTCTGGAGCTGAAGCGCAGACTCCAGGCGAGGCACATGGATCTGGGCGTGGTCCCGCAGGTCGCACGGATCCACTTCTCCGGTTTTGATGATGACCACGCAGGGAAGGTGGTGTACAGGTTCTGCACGGTGACTCAGGAGTCCAGCGATCTGATGTACCAGCACTGTGATGCACAGAGAGGCTCGAGTGGAGCAGGAGTGTACGTGAGACTCCGTAAGGGAGCGACGAATGCTAAGGGGACGTGGAGGAGAAAAGTGATCGGCGTGTTTTCGGGACACAGGAGCGTGAAGGAGGAGAACGGCACGCACACAGACTACAACGTAGCAGTGAGAATCACGCCGCCAAAGCTCGCCCAAATTTGCCTTTGGATCCACGGAGATGCTGAGCAGTGCGCTTCAGACTGAGACGACCTCCAAGTGACGCTAGTAATGTCTCGAATACCAAAACTTCCTCCAGGTGAAAAACAGAATTTATGCGGTATTCCACTGCATCGCAGTCCATCAACAACGTGTCTGAATTTGGTTCTTTAGTTTGGTACTAGGACCACGAGTCTTGCTAACCCACAATCTTTTTGGGGAAATTTATGGCCCAGCCTTCATATACTTGATCAAAATGATATAAAAGTAGAAATTTACTTAATATGTTTAAACTTGAAGTAGAACGTCTTCTGCATCCGTCCGTTAGCAAGCGACAGACGATTATTCTTTGTCTATTTACGTCGCTACACAGAGCCACAACAGCATGGGATTTGAGATTTTCTTGATTTCATGCAAGATATGACACAGTAAAGCAACAAAGCAAATAATTGGTCTGAATGAATCTAATCCAATTGCACATACGATCTGGCGTTTCTTCAGTTCCCCTCTCGTAACTTTAGCTCCTACCTACAATTCTCATTCCTGTTTGACGCAAAAATGGAAGAAAACCATGACCATGGTTTCATCTTATCTGGTCACATACAACCTCCCATTAGACATGTTACAAGAGGGGAAAAAAGCTTGGAAGGAAGTAGCAGAGTTCGTTGGTGGCTCTGGCAAATGTATGTTGCTAGTAAAGTTAGCTTGCTTTACTAATCTCCAAGTCCAACTTCTCACTTGCTAGCAGGTACGTTGGGTTAGAGACTTTAAGACTACAAGTATAATGTACGTGTTTGAACAACATGCAGTTTAGCTTCTGTTCATAGAGGACAGGAAGTACCACTGTGCCCTAAACCACAACATCTGAGGATGTTAGCTAAATTAGCATCATAGCTTTAGTGCTAAACCAAAGAAGCAAACTTCAGACACTAGACAGGACAGATTGACTACATTTAAGGGACACACCAAACATTTTATTTTAAATCATGGGAGTCCTGTGTAGCACACAAATACAGAACACACAATGATCTCACAGAGCCACGAAGATTGCAGAATGGGTGTGCTTTGATTTGGGCCACGCCCACGCTGCGGCGCACTGACGGTTTACACGTCTGCGCAGTGTCCCCTGTATTAGTGTGCTACATAGTGCCCTTGATTCTTCAGTGCATCATTTTGAACAGCATGCAGCGTAGCTCTACTTCCTGTTCAAACAGGAAGACTAGTTAACATTTTTGTTGCTAATCTCAGACTGATCATTATTTTAATGCATTTACGAATAAAAGTTGTTTTTAAATAATTAACATCATCCCTGTTCACAATATGATTAGCAAGTTGTACACAAGCAACAGTTTGGTCCTTCCTTGATTTTTTTACTTTCATAGAACCCCCTGGCTGGGGAATATTATGGGATTGCCTTTGCGGAGATGCACCTTAGAGCTTTGTTCCTAGGTCAGAAGTGCTGCCTACATAGGGAGCCTCTTCAAGCTGAACACAGGTGGTGATCTTTTGTTTACAATAACCATATACTCAAACATATCACGAAATGGTGCTAAAGAATAGGATTTAATTTCAGAATAGATGAAATTGTGTGTAACGGTTACATTTTAGGTCTGGTAAAGAGCTTCTGTTTTAAACAAACGAACTGCGTGAACAGACGAATCAGTCGAACACAACCACTTCCTGTTTATTTCCTTAAACAGATCAGAGAACATGAACTACAGGCCGTTTATCAGCAAGCCGTGTTGCTGCAGTAGCAAAAACAAATACAAGCTAAGTGCATGGGCTAAGCTACAACCGCTATAACAGGGTGAGATGTTAATAAATATGGAGTGGGCGGGGCTTTACTCCTCCAGAGAGCCCGACTTGACGGCGTCCTGGTATGAAGGCCCGCCCTCTTTAGGCTCAGGGAAGAGTTTGATAAGGTCATCAATGCGCAGAATGGTAATGGCCGCCTCAGTGGCGAATTTCAGACTCTTGGTTTTGACCATCGTTGGCTCGTACACGCCCGCCTGCTTGCTATCCCTCGGCTTTCCATTCACCAGGTCCAAACCAATCCTACACACACACACGCGCGCACGCACACACACAGAGTTCTGTTTAGTTTTCACATTGCAGAAGTGTTTTCTAAACATGTCACAAATGCATGGAGCCATCCAAAACCCGTGTTAGTCCAAACAAGGACAAGGATAAAGCGCACACAGTTCACAGTGACATTCTGGTATCTATTAAAAAATGTTGCTGGCTTGTTCCTGTATCCGTAAGACTCCTTAAAATTACGAATGATCATTCTTGTCTTGTGTTTTGCCTACGATTCTCTCAACGTTTCTGTAAGAATCACTGCCTCTAGCCGAGGCTGTGTTTAACATGTTTAATGTAAAACTACCATAAAGCAGTAGAGTTGAAGAATCATAATGAAAGATTCAAAGAGTCAGTTAAAAAGATGGACTCCTTAAAAACAAATACTAATAAAGGCAATCAATTAGCTGTGATCTGAATGTGTTCTCAGAGCCAGATACAAACAGATCCAAATGTTCAATAATGTTTAAAGAATCACTTAGAATGAATCAAACACAAAAATGTTTGTATTTGATTGAGTATTAGCATATTTAAATATTTGGATCCATTTTTACACAACTCTGAATTTATCTGCATTTGTTCCTTTGAGTCACCGCTGAAAATGTGCGACACTATTATTTCTGCATTAGACTATTTGGATGTGTATATTTACAATCTGTCCTGTTTGACTCTTTGCGCATTGTCCTACTTGATGTTGTCCTATCGATAGGAGACTCTGAATTGATAGGATTCTTTGAACAGATTCAAACAGTTCATTTACAGATTTAAAAGTCATACTCAAAGAATCAAACCGAGCCAATAAGAGTCATATATAAATAGAAGCAGACAGGAATGCATTAGATTTTATTAATATTATTGTATACAATTATATGCAACTCTGAACTGACTCAATGTATTAGTCTGATTATTTGAAAAGGTTTCAAAAGTCAAGTGAAAGCTGCATATAAACAAATTAAAATGGTCAAATAAAATATTTTCCAAAGAATCAAATAGAAATAGATACAAAGAGTCAAACACAAGAGGTTTGTATTTTATTCATGTAATTCTATATTTAGCCATTTGGCTCAGTTATTAAACAGTCTGCTTTTGAAAAGATTCAAAGAGTCGTTAGAAATGCCTTTAACGTGTCCAACAACTTTGATTCTTCATTGTTTTTCATATCCGAGTCTTTATCTGTGACTCTTCCAGTCTATGTCTATTTGATTCCTCGCGTATTCTGAGTCACTAATAAATAAAACCAAAACAGTAAAATACAACAGTGCTCAATGAATCAAATGGAAATTGCTTTAAAAAGTCGCTTAGAAACAGTTACAAGTGGTCAAATATGATAATATCCAAAGAACTGAACTGATTCAAAGTGTCAAACAGCTCGAGTATAATTTGTAAAACACACACAGTGATGAATAATGGCTCACCGACGTGTTCTCGGTGTTGTGTAACTCACCACTTGAGGTTTTTGCGTTCGGGGTTGACCTGCGCTTCATTGTGAAAAGCTCTCAGTTTGGCCACCAGATCAGTGGAATCCTGCGCTGCGTTCACTGCCAACGTTTTGGGGATGACGAGCAGCGAACGAGCAAACTCTGCAATTGCCAGCTGCTCCCGTGAACCCTACACACACACACACACACACACAATTACAAGACAAATTAACCTCACATTCATCTCAATTTCTAGCTTTAACTAAATACATGCAGGTTGCCACACAATCATGAAAACAGGCCTCAGGACTTAATGAAGGATAAATTCTTAAATAATGAAAACCCTTGGACATTCATCTCAGCAGCTTTCACTTCTACTAGACATTTTTATAATGAATGAAAATATTCAGACATGCAGACAGGTCATGACTTCTGTCACGTATTATTAAACAGTGCTTAAAGTGAAATACGAACCAAGTCAAAGCATCTAATCTCACACACACACACGGCTTGATGCTCACCATGCTGGTGGCATAGTTCTCCAGGTAGATGGACAGAGCCGCCTCTACAGCACCCCCTCCTGGAACGACAGATTTGGACTCCAGCACCCTCTTCACAACACACAGCGCATCGTGCAGTGAACGCTCCATCTCGTCACACATGAAGTCGTTCGCCCCACGCAGGATTATAGAGGCTGATGTGCGAGCCTTTGTACTAATACACAGGAAATGAGATCAGTGGTGAAATTATTTACACGTGTAGAGTGGAGGGAGCGGCGTGAACAAGACATCTGGCTCTTACTTCTTGATGAGGATGAGCTCGTCGTCGCACACCCTCTCCTGCACGACTTCCTCCGCCTGGCCCAGCATGGCCGCCTCGAACGACTCCTCACCCTCCAGGTTAGACAGAGACGAGCAGACGGTGGCTGCAGGAAAAGGAAAGCGATTCTCATTCAGATATTGCAGAGTGAAATTGAACGACTGACTTGAAAGCTTTTAAACTGAAAGCGTCGATAAAAATAAAGATACAATAAATGAAACTCATAATGAAGGCAAGCTAAAGAGTATAACTTTATGGACAAGCTTCAGTTGCAGCTCTAAAAGGAAATTAAATACTGAAGCCACAAAGCTACATACAGCTACAAACTAACACTGACTAATTTCTTAATGTTTAAGTTATATTTAAAGAATTATAAAGAAGAAAAAAGGCAAGAGAATTGGTGCTACACAAAAATAAATAAATTAATTAATTAAAAAATAGGTTTCGACGTAGCTAACCAAGGTTTTAAATTTCCTTAGCCAGCTAATATGATTTCTTTTTAAACAAAAAAAGTTGAGTGGGTGTGGCTTACCGCCGGTTGCCTTGGCGATACGTTTGAGGTCTTTCTTCAGCACACGGCGCACTGCCATGGCTCCAGCGTCCACAAAGTACTTCAGGCACATGTCGTCGATCCCACCGGTCGTCAGGACAACGGTCGCCCCCGCCAACAGGATCTTCTGGATGCGCTCCTTAGTGATGTCTGACTCTCTGAAGCGTAGAAACAGTCAACAAACGTAAACACTCTACAGGTAACACACAGCTTTGTTTTTATCTATGAGAAATTAAAGTCTGTTTTCTGAAAGGTTCTTTGTATTTTACCTTCACTATTAAAAGTATACACAAGAGCTAAGGCTGAATCTTAAAACTCAGTGTGCAAAGAACTAAAGTGTGTGTTCGGCCTTCAGACGCAACAGAAACACAACAGTGTGTGTATCTGCGCACAAGGCTTTGGGTCGACTCTGATTTATCCCACGCGTATAACTACACACACACGCGGTCAGTGTGGCAGCAATTGAAATGGGACACACACACACACACACACACACGTGTCTAAAATATTCTCACACACTCACCTCTGTCTGATCTGGTCCAGTTTCTCCGGGTCGTTGATGACGACTTGCACTCCCAGCTTCATCTTGGTTTTCTGCAGGCTGAAGTCCAAACACGCAATCTTGGCATTCTGCACCCTCTTCACCATCCCTACACACACACACACACACAGTTAAGATCACAATCTCACATGTATATGAAATTGCATTAATGTAAAATTTTCTTAATCACGCATTTATTTCCCGTGTTACTGCAACATGACAAGCACAACATTTCACAGTGATAAACTCTCCTGGTATTTATTTACTCCTCTAAAATGAGCAATGTTGACCCGAACAGAACAGAAGTGTTAATAAACGGCCATGTGTACGACTTTGAGCACAACAGAAGCACAGGACAGAGTGAGTCTGTCTGCGTGAGGCTTCGAGTCAGCTGTGTTTTATCCCACGCGTATAACTGCACACACACCCCGTCAGTGTGGCAGCAATTGAAATGGGAAGACGCGAGCTAACAGCGGGCGACGTGCTGATTAAGCACCTTGTGAGCCGACGGTGCAGTTGAGGGCGTAACCGCTGACGAGGACGCTCTCCTTCTGGCTGCGGCCGTGAGCCTTCAGCACGTTCACAGAGTTGATGGGGTAACGAGCCACGCCTTTAGGGTCCACAAACTTCACCGCCATGGCAGCGTCCACCACCATGTTAGCAAAGAAATCCGCATCACTGAAGGGTCGGGGTCAAGGGTCAAACAACTCACTGCATTTAGACACGGGGTACATCAACCTGCTTAATGATCAGCAGACTATAGCAGGACACTGTGGTGTGCGTGTGTGTGTGTTGGGAGCAGAGAGGATACACTCCGATGATCTTGGAGGACATGGAGGTCTTAGCAGCGTTGACCAAACACTCTCGGCCCAAATCATCTGTTCCAATGGTCAGATTCTCATTAATGTAGCGCACTGCCTCCCTGAAACACACACACACACCCCCAATAAAAAATGTGTTAAGACAAAGATGAAACAGAAATAAAAGAAAATTGGTTTAATCTTTTTAAACTAATATAATGAAAGAACAAGTGAAATAAACCTCAAAATAAGAAAAAGAGCAGAAAAAAAGAACTAATGATAACAGTGGAGAAATTAACACAATTAGAAAATCAGAAATGAGAGATTATGTAAAAAGCCGCGTGTGTGTGTGCGCTCTTACTTGCAGGCGAGTCTGTATCCGCTGATGATGGAGGTGGGATGGATCTTCTGCTTCACCAGTTCATCTGCACTTTTTAACAACTCTGCAGCGATGATCACCTACACACACACACACACACACACACACACAGTTAAATATAAAGCTAAGTTAAATTTCATGAGTTTGAACATGTTTGTGATTAATGTAGTATCAGTTCATATAGAGACAGCAGGAGAGACGCTGCAGCCTCTTCAGACGCCGATACGCTTCCTCTGTCCTGTTAGCATAGCCACACCCGCTGATTAGCGACAGGGGGAGGTACTAACACAGGACATACACAGTCTCACGGCGAACACCACCTGCCAACCGCGGGCGTGTCCCAAAGCAGGCTCGAGCAAACACACAGCGCACCGCTGAGGGAGCGTCTTACCACGGACGTCGTCCCGTCTCCGACCTCTTTGTCCTGCAGGTCTGCGAGTTCGCACAGAACTTTGGCGGCAGGATGTTCCACCTCCAGCAGCTTCAGGATGGTGGCGCCGTCGTTAGTGATGGTCACGTCCTGAAATCAAAATGTATTTTTGCATCATTATTATTTTGCTACAACGTTGCACAAAATACCTTCGTGTAGTTTTACGTTAATTAGAACCATGACGGTTTTTTACTGTGATGGAGTGCAAAGTGTACAAGGTGAACGCATTAAACACTCACTCCGATATCATCCACCAACATCTTGTCGAGTCCTACCGGCCCCAGCGAGCTCTTCACGATGTTGGCGATGGACGCCGCGGCCATCACTGCGACACAAACGGGTATTTAGTTTCACGGGACGGCCAGCACGTTCTCATTCCCCTTACACGCCCTGTACATGTAATTAACTCAGGGCTCCATATGATATGATAAAACTCTCATTTAAACGATGGAAGTGATGGAGCACCTATAAGCCTAAATATCAGGAAATATAATTAAACAAAGGGAATATTGTACATTTCAAAAGCATTTTCTGTCAAAACAGTTCTGCTGCCAAACTGCATAAAATACAGTAGAATACTCTCCTTTTGTGTTTATTCGGAGATTTATGTATTTTCTACTCCCATTTCCACCCACATTTTCCTCTTTCCACTCTCTTTAGGAGGAGCTTTAACAGTGCACAACATGTAACTTCATACACATCTTATATTCATCACGGTGTAAGGAGCTCATACCGGGGTTCAGTGCATTTTCCCCGCGACAATAAAACATCGCGATATTTCACGGTACTTGGGTGAACCTCACTGAACATGACTAAGCTAGCTCATTAGCCGCTACTTACAATAACGGGCGTAGCCTGCAAACACAGTGCCTAACTAGCTAACGGACTTGCTGACTAACTGACTAACTAACTAAC
>JAQMYM010000015.1:20715834-20728604 GCA_030014255.1 Parauchenoglanis ngamensis
CTGACTAACTGACTAACTAACTAACCCTCCACTACACAACATGTCAAAAAAAATATTAAATGATCTCTCCGCTTTATTTTTAGTCAACATGTATCGGTTTCTATGAAACCGCACGTGAGGCCGGCACGCGACTCTAGCAAGCTTAAAGTAAAACGTGAACTTTTTAAAATATTACTTCCATTCATTCATTAAAAATTAATAATTTAAGCACAGTGCGTGGTTAAACGTTACCGTTTTGAGTCCGCACGGACTCGCCGGTGCTTCTTTGCCCCAGCACGTTTAACGGACCCTCCAGCCCCGCCATGTTGATCCGAGAGAAGAAAGGAGGAGCCGCGCTGCATTATGGGTAAAGGCTAACCGGAAGCCTCCTTCTCTGGAACGTTCGAGATAATGACAAACCTGATAACGGAAAGAACTCACATTAATATCGTCGTGCTCGTATTTAAAATAAAATACATTGACACACCTTAAAAGTATATGTGCGCTTTAAAATAATGTATATTTTTGTCAAACGATAAGATTTATCACTACTCTTTATGTACCATGAACTACAATTCCCATTGAAAACGAAGACCTCCGTCTTCATTTTGTTGTCAGTATGATTTCTCAACTCATTAGCGCCTCTAGTGGGTTGGGGACCCTCTGGTTATCGCCCTAATCATTTTTAATTAGCGTTAACTTACAATTCAAGCGCCACTATTAGGATATTCAGTCCAACAACCACACAGGTACATGTATAATTATGTAACCACTCTGTACGAGTATAATTACTGATTTTGGTCCTTCTGCAGCACGCACAAAGTATTGGCACCGTATTGGCATCAGTGGAAAGGGAGCACTAAATAGGTGCGTCTAGTATGTAAAATATTCTGAAATGGTAAGTAAATGGAAATGCATGCGTGTTATCTTTCCCATTTTAGCTTTAAAGTGTGTAAACGTCATGCGTGTCAGACACGTCAGGGAGAGCGGTTTTTTTTCAACCACGTTCTTCTGTTAACTTACACTAGATGGCGCCAAATGCTACATTATAGCATGGCTATTTCTTGTTTCAGTACGGTACTAATTACTGCTAAGGCATTAATTATAGTATATAATTATTATATATAATTATTTTAAAAAAATGCAAGATGACCACAAACATATTTGAACTGAACATTTATTTATTGCCTCTGATACATTAGTTTCCTTGAACAGTTACAACTAGGCAGTTTTATAAAAACAAAGTACAGTACATTTAATTTAAAATGAAGACAGAGCAAATCTATGGCAACACTTACTGACATACTAAAATTTACATCTTAGCAAATAAAAAAATACCAATAAAAAATACAAATAAAAAAGTGCAAACCAGATGAACGAACGATAACAGTCCCCAGTGAAACAAGAATCAACATGTACAAATGAAAAAAAACTTATAAACATACTTCATTTATATTTTTAGCCAATTTGGAACATTTACACTAATAATAACAACTGGTTTTGAATAATTTTATATTTATGTATTTGTTTCAATATGGCAATATCCTTGATCAGTGCTCATGGGGGAAAATAATGAACAGTCACAGTAAACAGCTTAAACCAAATTATTGCAAACTATCAACGGTAGATAAATAAATATCATTATGTCAGACTTGGAATAGCTCAACAGGATGGTAATGAAAGCAAATAATAAATAGATAAAAATATCCGAAATATTTGAATGAGATTCTAAAAGTGTGTGACGAATGACGTGCGAGTGCAGAACCAGTGCTTTTTTGTTAACGTAGTTTAACTAGTGATAAATCTGGTGTGGTGTTTGACAGTAGTGAGAGCAAGTGATTGTGGGAAAATTGAACTGAACTAGAAAAATCTAAATGAAATATACATCTGATCTTACTGTGAGCCTGGAATTAGCCTGTGGCTAACATGGTCCTCTCAGTAATAATTAAAAATGAGCCTAAAATTACGATTTCTTATTTGTTTATGACAGTCTTAAATAATTTTTGTTGCTTACTGAAGTAGTCATCTCTATAGTGAAAATCTGAGGCAAACGAAAACATATCAAGGAAAAAAACTTTATCCAACCAGTGGCAAGCATGGCTAGGCCTCCTTTTTCAAACTTTCTAAAATAGATCTGTGACTTATATACAATATATAGATTCCTATTGATTCCTAGTAAAATATACATGTATTTTTAATGTATTTTTGGCCTTTGAGAAGAAAGAGTCATGCAGTAACTGTGGATATCAGCCTAATTTTCATTATGCAGCAATTGTAGAGGCAGCCTGATTAATTACAAACGGACATTAATATATCATTTGCGCGTCAATGGTTACATTGTCATGAAAACAACGTGCGTTAAAATTCTTCAAATGCTACCTTAAATGCTTTGCAGTGGAATTGTTAGGAAGGTAACGCTGGAGTATTGACAATGAACCGGTTGGAGCAACTAGAGAGTAAAAAGTAAGGGAATAAGTGTAAGTGACAAGGGAGCCATAAAACCCCAAAGCAGAAATCTGATGGAAAAACTTTAACACTTAAAAAGTCACTCTTTTTGACCGAGAGACGGTCCTCAGCCCAATCATGCAAGTTCAAGTCAAGAGCAATACCATGTCAAAAAAGAAGTTTAAATAGTTAAATTTTTATTTGAATCTATGCCTATGGCAAAATGGCCAAAGTTGTGTTTAGTGCATTATGAGTCATTATACGAATGAAAAATACAAAGTGTCATATTTGAGTGATTTGCGATAGTGCATATAGTGTTGGACTTAGATCCACTGAAGCTGTGATGTGAAACATTTAACCTAACTGCATGGTGTTATTGTTGTAATCCCGTAATCCCTAAATGTGCTTTGCACTATGTAACATTTTCCATGTGGTAATTTGCAATTGCCTTTATTATTGCAATCGAGTGCACGTTGGCTGTATGTCTGTTCCTTAAGCGAAGCTACTTGAACCCAGACACTGGAACTTCTCTCGCAGCGACTGCACAATTTTGGGCTGATTGAGCACTTGCTGACTGTCATTTGGGTTGTTCCAGATGTAGCCATGCAGAGCCGATTCTGAGCTCACTGTGCAGCCCTTTCCCATGCCGTCGCTCTCATCCTCAGAGCGTATTTCCACATAATCATCATCATCATCACCGTTGTCTTTGAAGTTGGCCAGGTAGTTCTGTGTGGCGCTGACTGCATTCAGATTTGACTGTCTGTTCAGCACCAGCACTTGCTGAGAGTCTCTTAGTGTGAGGTCACATGACTGGGAAAGGTCCGAGGACGTTTGGGCATGACACTCAGGAAGGCTGTGCTGCCGAGGTCCGAGACCACGGCCTGCGATCGCAGCCCCCGCTGGATGATCGGTGTGTCCCAGATTACCCTTGTTCCCGCTGTTCTCTTTCTCTTGCTGCTCAGCCAACGAGGACGAGGACTGACAGCGGCTATAGGGCGGAGCTTTGAAACTGTGCTGCCCAAATGTGCTGTAAATGTGTTCAGAGTCATCTTTGCTAGCTGGAGTCTCACAGACACTCCAGCGTTGATTGGATGGAGTGCTTAGAGGTGGTGGAAGGTTCTTCAAGGCAGGGACGGACATTGCAGGGGACAATTTTCGTTGAGGGGTTGAAGAGCTCCCTCCATCTTCAGCAGGCCAGGACACAAAGCCAGCAAGTTCTCCATTGCTGTAGGTGCAGTTCAACCAGTCAGTCTCTGGGAAGGTGCTCTCAGGCAGCGATGGGGAGGAAGCCAAGCCTGAACGTGAAGAAAATGGGTGAGGTCCTGACACACTGGCTGAAGATTTCAGCACTGGAGGAGTGGTAGGAGGCTCCTTAAACATCACCTGCTCGTATAAGTGGGAGTACTCAGCTATCCTTGCACCTGGAAAGATCCAAGGGGACACAAAAGAAAGAGAGAGGGAGAGAAATTAAAACAAATTCAGGGAAAAACAAAAAATAAAAAGCTTTTATTCTAGTTTATTCTATTCGTTTGAAAAGCCACAGGACATAAAAAGTAACTATACAAGCACACAGGGAGATGAACACCCACAGATATCCTGACAGCTCACCTATAGCTGCTCCACCTTGCTTCTTCTCTTCCAGAATATCAGCTAAATCTTTTGCCTTGTTGGTCCTGAGTCTTGCGCAGCTGGGCTCGTGGTCCATGCTCTTCATCTTCAACAGCTGATTAGCCTTCTTGATCTTCTGGCTGTACTGTCTGGCCATGAGAAAAACTCTGTTTCTACCTTTATCCCCCAATTCAAGCAGCTGGTCTCCAGCATCCCCGGCCATGAGAAGACCAGAGGATGCCAGAGGAAGGAATGAAGGGTCCAGACGACCAAATAGTGCATGTAGCTCAGGATCTTTCTGTATAGGAGGGTCCTCATCATCCATACGGAAGCTTCCACTGCTAAGCCTGGCTAGTTTGTTCCGGATACTCTTGACTGTGCCGGGTGGGGGTTCAGGGCTGGAGATTTGGATTTCAGGAATAGAGCTTGAGACTTGGACTTGGGAAACAGAGCTTGAGATTTGGCTGACAGGTACTTGGGGGAAAGGGCTTGAGACTTGTGTAACAACAGTGGAGACTTGGGAAACAGGGCTTGAGACTTGGTGAGTAGGGCTGGAGACCTGGGGGGCAGGGCTGGAGACCTGGGGGGCAGGGCTAGAGACCTGGGGGGCAGGGCTAGAGACCTGGGGGGCAGGGCTAGAGACCTGGGGGGCAGGGCTGGAGACCTGGGGGGCAGGGCTGGAGACCTGGGGGGCAGGGCTGGAGACCTGGGGAACAGGAGTAGCAGGAGGTGTAGATGGAGGAGATTCAGGCTCATCTATCTCAAATGTAGGCTCTCGTACAAGTTTGGGAATGCTGAGCACTGGGAATTTGAAAGTTGGAATAGGGTGGAAGGCTGGAGAACTGGGTGAAGATGCACTTTTCTTCACCTTCTTAGCACCATCTGTTTTGACATGAGAGTCACTAGTTTTGCGTCCTGAATTACATTTTTTGCTGGGAGATTGATGCGATTTTCTTGTCTTGTCTTGGGATTCTTGTGATTTTGGTTGAGATTTGGCTGCCTTTGTTGGAGAGCTGTGTAATTCATCTGAAGAACTTTCAGTTTTGCCTTGAGAATCACACATTTTACGTGGTGATTCTGGTCTATTGACAGGGAATGCAGCAGGAAGCTTATCTGCTTTCTTCTCATTATCCCGGATGTAGTTTTCCAGATCATTCCAGATCTCGTCAACTTGCTCTGACATATGATCAGCTGCGGACTCCTCAGAAGGTTTATCCAAATCATCAGTAAATGAAACAGTGGGGATCTCAGGAAGGGGTCGATTTGCTACTTTGTTGTAATCCAGATTTGGTCTTTCATCAAAAACATCGGTTGCTATGCTCTGGCTAACTGTCAAGTCTGTCTTGGGTGATTGCATATTATCCTGTTTGCCTGCTTGTCCATTTCCTCTTCCTGTTTCAGTTACAGGAGGTGGCAGTTCGCGGAACACAATGGTATCATAGACATTTTCCTCTTCCTCTGGTGTCTGCACATCGGCAGATTCAAAGGGTGCCCCCTCTTGGCCTGAGGACCTGTTGCTTTCAGATGAGCTCTCCACTTCAGCTGGAGAAACCAAGATTTGTGGAGGTTCAACTGGTTTTACCTCTGAAGAGGACTGGTTAACCTCCGGATCCTTCCGAATCAGTCCCATGGCCTGCAGTTCTTCATAACTAATATTATCATAAACATTTTCGATATCGTCAATTGTGAGCTGTTCTGCTGAGGACGATCCGGATATCTCATTACTTGATGACTCTGTATTATTGTGTACTTCTTCTTTGAGAACAGCTCTCTTTGTAGGACTTTGTCGCTCACTTTGTTGCTCTCCAACACTACTTGCCCTGCGTAACACTTTACCCCTGCTGGCTGGGAGGTCTAACTGCACGGACTGTGTCTGTTCAACATGCCAGCTGCATGGTCGTCCAGGACGATCATCAACTGTGTCATGATCGCTTTCTGCATCGTGCCCACTTGTATCATTCTCAGTGGGTACAAACATCTGATAAATGTCTTCATCGTCATCGATTTGGACAGTCTTTTGACGAGTAGGGAACATGGCTCGACGCACTCTGTGGTCTGCCCATATGTTTGGAACAGAATGTCCACTGCTTGTGCCCAGCAACTGAGAAAAGTGATCAGCCTGTGTTTCAGGAGGACAGGTCACCCGTAAGATGGGTGTGTGCACCGTCTCTTTCTGCAGAGACTCTTTGGCCGTCTGGGAAAGAAGAACCAGGGATTAATGTGCTTTTACTACTTTACTATTATTGTTTCTAATTTTTTGTGTGGTTCTCGGTTGTGTTTATCCCACCTGTAGATCAATAAGGTCAAGGCTGTGGTTCTTCCACTGGTCGATGCTATCCACTGACACCTGAGCATTTAGCCTTTTCCTGCTACTCTTTCCAGGTACACGTAGCTTGCTTCCAGAACCCTAAAAACCCCACAACATTTTGCAGAAGATTAGGCCTGGATTCAGAGTAACCCCCCCCATCTCTTTTTGAAATAAAAACAGATTTCAAAGCTATTGATCATCTTGCAAACTTACAACATGTTACTTTTGGGACAGTTGGCCCAGATAATTTAGGGTGCAAATTAGAAACAAGCCATATTTAATGTTTATGAACAATATATTTTTTTAAAAGACTAAGGCTACAAATAACCCACCAGTTTTGATGGTTGAAGGTTAGAGGTTAAAGCAGGGCTCACCAGACCACTGTCATCTTCATCATCAGCATCCTGTGGATGTAATCCCTCGTCTATATCACTGTGGTCTCCATGGTCACCAGGGTCCAGTGACTCCTGTGATTGGCTGACAAGGCTGCGGGATCGACCAATGGTGCCCAGATGGACTACAGGAGACAAAAGGGTTGCACCAAAACTGCTTCGCTGTAAGGAATCCAGGAAAAAAGATGAAGGTAAAAAGATAAAGAAAGAATAAATCACTTTCCTTTTCCCAATTTTATTATACTTTTTGCCTACTGCTTGAGTTTTATGGTTTAATGCGTGTTACAAAAAAGAACATACCTTTTGTATATCTGGACTAGATACTGTTAAAAAATTAAAAAAGGGAATTCTGTCAATAACCATATCAGATGCCAAGATACCATTATTAAGGTCAACCATTGGCTTTAAATTTTTCATACTTGGAGTCCTACTTACTTGCATGTTTGTTTTTGAGCAGTTTGGATAAGGGCTCTGGGAAAAAAGGTAAAGAATACAAGTTATATAGAGTAAATTCATAATGGAGCAAAAGCTGCTTATTCAACTTCCTGTGCATCGTACCGGTCTTCCTGCGTGCTCTTCTTGGGGAAGGACCTTCTTTCAGGTTGATTCTGTTCTGGCCCTCAGGGCTATACTGGTCTACAGGGATTGAAGGTGAACAAACGTTACACTACAAAAAAAAATAACAACCATCCATCCAACTTTTATGACCATCTCATTACAAATTTGACCAACGGAAACTAGATAGAAGGTTAGCTTTGTGATGTTTGTCATAGTACTAGCATCAGAAAAGTAATGATGCAGTTACAACCACAGAATTATTAATATTCAATGTTATACTTACGCACATCCATGTCCAGAATGGCCTGTTTGGCCTGCAGAAAGAAAGAACATCCGGTTACTTTTAATTTCTTCCCTTTTACAGGGTCAAAGTGATTCACTGTTAAAAATACCCATTGGCCTAATGCTAAGATTAGTCTGTAGCCTGGAAACTGGCCCCCGTGATGCAGTTTTGAGGGCATAATGTATCTTTTTTTTTTTTTTTTTTTTTTAAGTTTTAGAGGACATCGTTTATGTCAGGGGACAACTTCATTTAGAAGAGCTTCTTTTGAAGCCCTAAATTTATTTCGGGAATCAGGTCATATCAACTGGGTGAGCAGTGAGAAGTGAAAAGATCTGCTCAAACACTTAACAGTTAATGACACCTTTAAGCAAATTCTCAATAATAACTGTAATGTTCTGAACTGCTGCCTGAATGGTTTTGAGTTTAAGTCCCAGAGCCACTGAGAGCTACAGACCATAAACAAGGTCTTTAACTGCTTAACTTTGGGCCTGGATTTAGGTCTGCTTTCAATTGCCAGATACATGGCAAAAAGTCTGTCTTTATATTGTTAAATATAGTGAAATATCTGCAAAAGCAGTATGTTAAGTTTGTTGTTACATCAGTAGGCACAAACAAGTTATTTATATAATCATATTAACAACTTGCTGCAAAAAAGCTTGCTTAGTTAAAAGGTAACAAAGTGCAATCATTTTTTTCTTCTACTTAAATCCTGACTTTTACTTGCATTATAAGAAAATTCCTTACGTACTATTTGCTACATTTTCAAACTTCACAATAATCATATATTTGTAAATATATTTGTTATATTTGTAAAATCATAAGGTATATTTTTAGCATCAGGCAGCTTCAAGAAGTTGATCAGTAATCTATCTGCTGCTATGTACACTTAGTGTTTATCATGGCAGTTTGTATTTATTTTGTGATGGCTAGCTATTAGTATTAAGCTAATGTGTATGGAGTTATCATCATGCAACAGTTGAGACATTAGGAATTAAGATGAATAAAGGCCTAGCCAATGTCCTCCTATGGTCCTTGGTGAAAGTGGAAGTAATTTCGCATCAGGAACTAAATCTTGTAATTTTCTTTCATAATTTAAATAAATTTTAAAAGTTCATTCTTTACTGGTCTAAATGGATTACGCCCATGAGCACAAATAGTCTTAGAGAGCACTCGTTCTGGAGTTCCTGTTAAAGTCCCATTCAAGGTGATTTCAAGTGTAAAAGAGACTCAAGCAGCAGGTTTAACCTCACAGTGGAATTGTGGCTAATATTGGCTTCTTAAGTTTGGATCTCAAGATGATATAGTACCAGAATGGACAAGACAAAACACGGAAAAGTCTGTGTGAGAGTTTAAGTGCGAGTGTTGTCGAGTGTTCTGACCTTGGCTGGGATTTTTGCTGGATGGTTCTCGAGAATGAGCCTCTTCAGGTGCTGGATCCAGGTTCGCTTGTCCTGTTGGGACTTGGCCTACAAACGGAAGGTAGATGGCATTTACATGAACCTTCAGGATAATTTATCTTTATTTTGGGCATGTACAGTAGGTAATATAAAAGGTGGCTATACTCAATATATTATAGATATACGTTGGCATACATGGAATGCACGTAGAAATTCAGAGGTAATACAACATAAAATATCAATAAGTTTTAGTTAATTAGTTATTATAATTAAAATAAAAATTATGTAAAATCACATTTCAAAATACATATTTTACTTCTAAAATTAATAATTTAATTAGATTTTAATACTCATTTTAAAGGTAATGCATTTCACTTTAAAATGAGAATACATTTCTTGCTTAGGGATGAACCTGTATGTCTGTCAGTTTTAATTTGTGAGACATAAACTTGAGTGAAACTATAAACTGGGATTTGTAATTACAATATTGCTAAAACTCAATTATGTTATATCTGGAAATGAGGTCACATTTACTAATCTAATTAGAATTTTGTGTGTGCGTGCCTGTGATTCGTAAAATTAATGAAAATGAATAAACCAATGACTTTTGACACAAACAAACTCCATACAAAATCGGAACACACACCCAGCAAGTCAACCAAAAATTGTTAAAAACCAAAAATTGTAATACTACAGTTTATACCACAAACATTTAATATTGATAGAAATTTAAAGCCATACTCATAGATCAGTCTTCTAATCTGACAGATTTCACACTCATGTTTTAAAGCTGTCAAGTTGAGACCTGCAGGTCAGCTGTAACATAGCTGACCTTAGAGTGGGTTTACACATACACACACACACACACACACACACACACACACACACACACACACACACACACACAGGCATGTTGGGGCTCCTGTGTACAGGGTGTGGTGTTACTGGGCCAAAGTTCAGGCCCCGATCCATCCATCAAAACACTTCCCTCAGGCATGACATTCCAGTGTGCTTGTGTGTGTCTCTGTGTGTGTGTGTGTGTGTGTGTGTGTGTGTGTGTGTACGTGTGTGTGTGTGTGTGTGTGTGTGTGTGTGTACGTACCTGCACTGTGTGCTGCAGTTTGGGGTTCTTATAATGGAACACACTGAAGCTCAGCGGCTCCTTAGGAATGACCTCGACCAGCATTAGATTACAGCACTGCAGTAAAGAGACAGAAATAACACTTGCAATCATTCATGATCTACATGTAAAATATATTTGATTGAGTGGGTGTGTGTTTTCCTACCAGTATGTGTGCTTTGTAGGCATAGGTCTCCTCTCTTTTCTTGGTAATGAGGAGGAGTTTGTCGAAGAGGAAGAGCGTTCTCTCATTCTTCACCCTCTGGACCCGGAACGTTCCCTCCAAAACCAGCTCACCGTAACCGATCAGATCAGGACCCTGCCAGTTCGTCAACAAACTCTGGATCTCCTGATGGACAGATGGAGAGAGATAGAGCGAAAAAGAGAGAGTGAGACAGCGAGAGAGAGATGGAGAGAGAGAGAGAAAGAAAGAGAGATGGAGAGAGAGAGAGAGAGAGATAGAGATGGAGAGAGAGAGAGAGAGATGGAAAGAGATGGAGAGATAGAGATGGAGAGAGAGAGAGATGGAGAGAAAGAGAGATGTACCACCTTTTACCACAAAAAAAATCACATCCACCAGTTTTATTCCTTTCATAGCACAGCAAATTGCCAACAATTATTTATTTTTATTCATTAATTAATGACAAGTCTTACTTTTATCCATTTGTAGTTACATTTAATGTTGTGGAAAGTCACTGAAGCAAGTTCCCGTTCTCACTTACGTTACAGAAACTATAAACCATCGTTCACTCACCAGCCTCTCTTTATTCTCTCCACGTTAATAAGACCAAAAAACAAAAAAAAAAACGCAGCTTGTGTGAGTGTGTCTGTGAGTGTGTGTGCGTGTGCGTGTGTGTTACCTGCAGTCTGACGGTGTTCTCATGTTTCCTCTTCATGTCGTTGATGTGCCAGGCGACCCTCTGCATGGTGTCAATAGCCTCCTGAACCACTGCATGTCTCCCTGAGTCCTTCTCCAGATGAGTGGCGATCTCCTACACATACACACACACACACACACAAGATAAACTTACCAGAAATAATAGAACTTAATTCAACAAACACATTATGCTTGTAAAGATGAGAACACTGTTGCTAGGCCACTGGGAACCACAACCACTTAGCCTAAACTAGCTAGAGACTGAGTTTAGCGGTTTAGCTAGGGCACACATGGCGGCTAAATCCTTTATCATGACCAAATGAAACTGAAAATGAGAAAGAACCATTGGAACTAGCAAAATTTTCCTCAGACAAGTCATTAAATTATAAGGAAAGAGAGCACAACATAGAAAATTATACTTAGTGTCAACCTGCTAACCAAATTTCATACCGACTGCCACTTTAAGAAACATCAGCACATTGTGTCATGACACATGAACTTGCAGATCAGATATCTTTTAACATTTGAAAATTTGGATAGTTGTTGACTAAAGCTAGTTAGCATTACTAAACAAAAATAGCTAGCTAGGTAATAGCTAAATAAAATAAAGGCTTAAAATGAGTCAGGCGGTTAGCATTAGGCTAGCATGAAGGGTTGTCACAGGACTGGCTAAATATAAATAGCCAAACAGCTAACTACCCTGCTGATTAGCTACGATCAACAATAATTATAATATAAATGAAAGAACAAGAGTCACTTTGTCAAAAAGACGTCAAAGACTAGATCAATAAAACACTGAATTAAGGGTGTGTGTGTGTGTGTGTCGTACATGCAGCAGCAGGTGATATTTGAGGATCCTCTGTACAGGTTTGAGCAGGAATGAGCCGAGAGGCAGCGAGTGTTTCGCACACTCCTGACGCTCACGCAGAAACTTTGCCACCGCTTTATTCCTCATACACTCACTCAGGACGGCTACAGACCTGCACACACACACACACACACACACACACACAGTGAAAGAGAGTAGAGGTCACATCTGATTGTTAATGGCTTGGTTTTACAGCTTATTGGATCTACTGCACTGACTCAACACACTTCACTGTGTGCTGTGTGAATGCACGTGTGTGCGCGTGTGCGCGTGTGTGTGCACATTCCAGCATCATACACACAGGCCCCACATTGTCCCAGTTGGAAATCTGACCTGAGTCACTGTCTTCAGAACACTGCCATACTTGCCTGTGTGTGTGTTTGTGCGTGTTTGACTAGCTTCTTGTCTGGCCCTCTGAGATGGTCACCCCACACCCTTATACAGCTGGTCACCCCAAGCAGGGTCACATGTCACACACACACACACACACACACACACACACACACAGAACTGTTACTCATGCTGCTTCACAGGGCGGTGTAACACACTCGGAGGAAAGCGCTATCCGCCCTCTTCCTCATACATGAGCTCACAGATGACTATGAGTGTCTGTGTGATTGACAGGGAAGAGAGAGTAAGCCCCTCCCACTCAGAGAGCATGGCCAAGTGTATTCTTTGGAGTGGATGATGCAGCACAACAAATCATTTTTAAATAAAAATGTATTAAATAGAAATTAATAATGAACAAATGTAATTTTTTTTCAACACTACTGCAGTGCGGAGTTCAGTAACGGCACTCAGCCCGACTTTCACATCCTCACTCTGGGAACTTCTCTAGCTCCAAAAGCAGAAAATTATATATTTCACACACACACACACACACACACACACACACACACACACACACACACACACACACACACACACACACACAC
>JAQMYM010000015.1:20748127-20755627 GCA_030014255.1 Parauchenoglanis ngamensis
AAGGTGTGACTAAAAATGGATAAAAATATTTTACAGGAAAAGAGGAAGAGACGGGAAGAGAATCTGAAGAGACGAGCAGAAAATGAGAAGAAAGCAGAGATTGTTCAAGTGGTGAGTGTAATGGAAATTAATTTATCCCAGGGTGTGTTACATCGAGTGTTAAATTTCTCTTGTATGAGGTGTTTTCTTCTTCTGTATCTGTCTGCATTCCTGTGTGTTTTTCCACTCTTCTGTATCTGTCTGTATTTCTCTTCCCTGCAAGGACGTGGTGCATATCTGTAGTCAAAACCTGCTCAAGGGTAACTAGAAACTCTAAGCATTGTCCATATTCCATAGAGATATGGAACCGCATAAGATATCAGGGGTTTATAAAAACTGCCCCTAAGAGAGAGACGGGGCTTCTTTCTTTTTCTTCTTTCCAGATTGTAGCTGTACGTTGCTCTCTATTCTGTCTTATAGAATAAAGGAGATTCTCAAATGACTGCCTCAGTCTCCGTTTGTTCTGTAATTTCCACCACAAACCTTAGAGTCATAACAGTGGTACGTAGCAGATGGGGATATTTAGTGGGAGTCTGCAGCTGGAGGGTTTTTCAAAAAAAGTTAAAAAATCACAATTTTCAAACATTACAGATGTAGGAAATTGGGACATGTAATTTTCGCTTTGTTTAGTCTTATCAGCTTACCCTCTTCACAACACACACACTGACTTGAACTTACATATAAAAATCCATTCCGCATGAAAGCCTTGGCTACCTTCATTGTCATCACTGGAAAAAACAACGGT
Source organism: Parauchenoglanis ngamensis (assembly GCA_030014255.1). Taxonomy (NCBI): domain Eukaryota; kingdom Metazoa; phylum Chordata; class Actinopteri; order Siluriformes; family Auchenoglanididae; genus Parauchenoglanis; species Parauchenoglanis ngamensis. Next base: position 20,748,912 of record JAQMYM010000015.1, read on the forward strand.
CATGTATCTGCTACTGGAATTAAATGAAGTTATCCGAGTTCCAGTCACAGAACCCAAAAGTGGATACTCCTTAGACGGACCATCGTATACATAGATGAAGTCCCAGTTGGCCTCCAAACTGAAATGAAAAGTTTCAGCTTATCACAATCATGCATCTAGGATTATAGTGAACAGGCTAAACAGAAAGGTGCATTACAATAAACAGCCTGACCTCAAACCTGCATTATAATAAACAGGCTAACTAAAAAGTAGCATTATAGCAAACAGGTAAACATCTGAATAAGAACTGGTGTGAACACTCTATACAAAATACTCTATATACTAAATACTGTATATACTCGATACACTCTAAAAAAAATACAAAAAGTAATTTGTTACCTGACAGTTGTGAAGGTTAACAATATCAGCTGGTCCTCAGGACTCAGTATCCTCCATGTGCACTCTACATCATTGGGATATTTGCGGGGATAATTGGGGCTGAAAAATTCCCCTTGTGACTGAATCAGATTTCCACCACACAAAGTTACATCTGGAAAATATCACAGTTGTCCTTTCATGTGTTAATACTTTTCTCGGTATTTTCATGATGCAGGTAATGTTTTACCTTTACAGTTGTATATTTAGCCCACTTGTAAAGGTCCAGCCCACCACTGGAGAAAAACCACAGTGTGATCGTTCCTCCTCAAGCTGAACATCTAATTTGTTAACCTATTGTTTTTATACTGTATTTGAGTAATTATATCCATTATTTCTCTGGAATTGTAGAATTAATTGGAAAAGGTAGGGGTTGTGTTTTTAAGCCTTCAATTTTGCTTAGAGATCTGCACCACTGGCCTTGAACAGACGTAGGGATGGTGGTCACTACTTGTAAAATGGATCAACAGGTTTGACGGTGTGAATCAAAAGTTTTCCAAATGCAACTATGGCAACAGATTTCATTCAAATTGCCATAAGAGGTGAACTATTCCAATAAATGAGGTTTTATTTTACATCATGTGGATGGCCGGGTGCGTGTGCACCGTTTAACTGGGGAAGTGATGGCACCAAGACGCACTATGGGAAAAGGGCAAGCCTGTGGAGGAAGTGATGCTCTGGGAAACATTCTAATGTTCTGCTGGGAAAACGTGGGTCCTGGATTCATGTGGATGTTACTTTGACATGTATCACCTTCCTAAGCACTGTTGCAGACTAAGTACACCACTTAATGGCAACAGTATTCCCGAATGGCTATGGCATCTTTATGCAAGATATTGTGCCCTACAACAACGCAAAAAACATTTTACAATTTTTTGAGTAGCATGAAAAAAGAGTTCAAGGTGTTGACTTGGCCTCCAAAATCTGTGGTATGTCCTGGACAAACAAGTCCAATCCATGAAGGCCCCACCTCACAACTTACAAAACCTAAGGGATCTGCTTCTAATGTCTTGGTGCCAGATACCACAGTACACCTTCAGAGGTCCTGTGGAGTCCATGCCTTGACTGGTTAGAGCTGTTTTGGAAGCACAAGGAGACCTACACTATATTAGGCAGGTGGATTTAATGTTCTGGCTGATCACTGTAGTTAAGTGTGAAGTGGCTGGGATGAAAATCCCTCTGAACCCAGTCTGAGGCCGTGGTTCTCTTTTAGAAAACAGTGGGACGCTCCTTTCAGGTGAGAGGAGAGACCTTATAACTTGCAGACTGCATTAATTATGTTAAAATTAAGCTTTAACCTTACACAAGACAAATCTTTAACTTAAAATAAAGAATGCATCGCTCCAGAATGGTGCAATAGAAAGTGTTTGCCCCATCATCGTGAGCTTGTGAGTTCATTCTCAGTAGATACAAAAAAACAAACATAATCCCCAGATAGAAAAATCATTATCTCAGGTGTCCAGGACAAGCAGAACATCAAGGCTAGAAGTGTTTTATTCATAGTTGGACTGTCAACATGTTCAGTCGGTGGACCAGGACTAAAAAATATTTTCTTTCTCTTATCCAATAATCAAAGAAAGAAAACTTCTACTCAATATTGGATGTGACAGAATATTAATGTTTAATCCACTTCATTTATGTGAAGAGTTTAATGATTTGTTTATATGGGAGAAATATCTTGTGGACTATGTTCATATGGTCACTTCACAGAACACTGTTTGTAATGGCATTTAGAAACCTAAAGGATCACATGATAAATAAAAATAGGATATTTTATTATCAGGCAGAGCAACAAGCACTAAAGTGTCTGCACAAAATGTGATAAATTGAGATTATTGGCAAGGATAATTAAACCTTTTTTAATGTAATTATAGGAGGACTGAAAGGGACTACTACAGGAACATTCTGTGATAAGGAAAATATACTCCACTTCATCGTACTGCCCTGTCACTCATTTGTTTTTAATAACATCACCAGACCAAGTTTTATTATTTACTTAGCAGGTAAAATGTAATGATGGCGTATCAGGGACAGTTGTGGAACAGTAATCTGTTAGAGAGATCACATTAGGGAACTTTATTAAGCATTTTTGGTATTTTTAAATATGAATAGGTTAGGGTTATTCTGCTGCATATTATTTTAAGGGATTATATACAAGGTTGTATTTATGATCATTTTTAATCTTTAACTCTTTATTTTTTTCCCTTACCATTATAATCATAGCAGCATTTTCTGCTGTCCTGACAGTCGCTGGCGCAGGAACAAACACTGAAACCTTTAGCACAGTTAAACCTGCAGGATGGGGAATCTGTTCAAGGAACAAAATGTTTAAAACCAATAATTTATAAGCTGTAAAATCACATCACCACAAACTGTAAAGCAACCAGTTGGCCAAAATATCATTCTTTACAATGACCATTTGTCTCTGATGTTTACTTCTTTAGTTTTGCACTGGACATTTGAAGATCCGAAAAAGTGTGAGCATATGTGTGTGTTAGCAAAGTGAACATGAAAGAGAACAAGTCGTAAATCTGGCAGTTTTATTTACATGGATTTTTATTCTTTTTTTTGGTATTTTCCAACTACCATACCACAGGCACAAATCTGAATAAAAAGTTCACGTACATGCCATGTTCCTGGAAAATCTTTGAAAAATATCAGCTCTCAGTTCATGTGTCAATACAGTATTTTCACACTGTCATAAATATTTCACTTTTATGATATCACAAAAAAAATATTAAATTATAACATATAAATGACTAATATTAATGAGTGTCTATTTCGTCCACTTTTAAAGGTCCGGCATTCAACAAATTACAAAAATATTATGAAAAGATTCACTTGCTATTGCAGGAGAACACTACAATGACTTTGTTCCTTTACTAACCTTTATGGTATTATCACTATCATATTTTAGTAATGATGTAGTTTGGGCTGGAGTTCTTAAAGGCGCTGGTAAAGGTTAACATGGGAAGGTGGCCTCAAACTGATGAACTGGGAAGCGTGGTAACAAGATTTAAAAAAGGGTACCAGAGGTTGTGTTCCAATTATAGGCAAATCACATTCCTTAACCTCCCATTAAAGGGCTATGCCAGGGTTCAGGGGTCTCATGTATCAACTGTTTATGCATATTATAGGATTAAATAAATATAAATAATGAACTAAAATTAATCTTCACCGTGACCTAAACTCATGAGTATTGTATGATTAGACCTTCAACTGTCAAAAAATGGGCAGCACGTCATCTCTAAAAAGTTAAACCACCACAGCTCTAGCGCCCCTGCTGGCTGGCTGCAGTACAATTATTAGCCCCGCCCATCCCCTTGTGTTTCAATGTCAATACAGACAATACAGACAAAAACTATTTTTCATGTCACTTTTCTCATCTAATCTGTCTTTCCATCTACAGTGTCTAATTTGAACAGTTAGTTTTCCCAATGCTGATGTCTGCACATTTTTTTATTTTTCCGCAGAAATTAGTTTTGAAAACTTTATTCTCCTATAAAGTATAAAGGCGTGGCTACACCTATCTCACAGATTTCCTGGAAGAGAGCGGTTAACTTCACCCCACAATTTACCATCATATTCCTACCTACTGTAGTTGCACTTTTATGAATACATGCATAAATACAAACTGTTTTTAATTTATTAAGTATATTGATAACATTTGAAACATTGAGAGGTTTCATAGGAAAAGGTCAGTGTAATCACACTTGCAACCTAGCCATATAGCCGTTGCGCTAGCTACCTAGTCATATAGCCATACATAACCCAATCCTTAAGGCTGTTATCAAATCTCTGACATAACCTCCATCCTGACAGCCAGGTATCAAAATATGTGCTAAAGTCATTTGTGCATCAGTGCACACACACTGTACCAATAACATTAGTGGTCAGTACAGTCACATAAGTTGTTAGTTAGTTTACAGAGCACTTGTAATAGCCACGCATTCCAAGATGCACCTGTGTTAATGATATATCTCCAGCTGAAACTATTTAATCTCTCTGTATAGAGAATTTGAGAATGTGACCGTATTCGTCTGATCATGATCAGAAGGGGGCGGGACTAGCAAACAAATGACCTCTGTCTCCTACTGCGCAGACTCCGGCTGCAAATCTGACAACATAGTGGAAGAATTTAGGCTTCATTTCTATAGAGTGGGAGTGAGTGGGAGCACGCGGTCCATTTTTTATACAGTGGATGGATTACAGCATCTGTGAAGATCCAGCGTGTAATGAATCCTCTGCAGCTCACAGAACCATTGTGTTATAACTTTAAATCACATTACATTAAAATTAAATAAATTATTTTTGTTTTATTTCTTTCCTCTGCATTTCTTCGTTCCTTTCTCTTCCTTTCTTACCACTTCCTTTTTTTCCTTCTTCCTCTCTTAGAAATGTCTGAAATGTATGTAGTGCACTAATGATTTATCCACAACCTTATTGGTAATTAACATTAATGAATGTCCTTAATTACCACCATTCCATTAATAATTAATAGTAGGACACTTGTTCTTGTTTCCAATATTAATTGTGTTCATCCAAAATAACATATAAAACGTTTGCCATGTTACAGAGATGCTGCAAAGCAAAACTATTCTACACCACATCAACGCTACACTACAGTGTGAGGTGCTGTTATAGGAAATGAATCAGCACTTTCTGACCAATCAAAATCCCGAAGTAATGTATTTATTTTATGTAATTCATAAAATACCACACTAAGAGTAACAGGAGTTCAATAATTCGGCTCAGCCACAAGAAATATCTGCTTATATATATTTACTGTATATATATCTATATAATGTTATATCTGATTACATGTTTATTATTATCGGGATATTATGGGATTGTAAAGTCTGAAACAAAGGCCCTGAATGCAGATACTCTCACTGTGATTTACTTTATTATTATAGTAAAATAAATTGAACTGGTACATACTTATGAAACTCCATTCTGCATGAAAGCCTTGCTGTGTCCACACTGAATCACTCCGGAAAACAACCGTCATGTATCTGCTGCTGGAGTTAAACGAATTTCTCTGATTTCCTGTCACAATACCCAGCTGTGGATCCTGATCAGTCTGACCATCATACACATGGATTAAGTCCCAGCTCATTTCCAATCTAAAGAGAAACATAAAAAAATACAACAAAATTTGCATTATAGTAAAGTGACTGACCTCAGACTAGCATTAAGCAGGATAACCACATGTGTATATTTACAAGCGTAATTTATCAGCAAGTAAAAAATGAAGGAAAGTAATTTCTTACGCAACAAACTTGAAGCTTAAGGAAACCGTCTGCCGCCTGGGACTCTGCAGCCTCCATATGCAATATGCATTATCAGGATAATTATTGGGATAATTAGGGCTGAAAAATTCCCCTGAACGAGTCAGATTGCCACCACAAGGAGCTCCACCTGAAAAATATCACATTTCTTATTGAATTGTTGTACAATATCCATAATGGTTTTATTTCCAAGGACTCAGAGAACCATCCGTGTAGTTCACATCCCCACACATGCTTAAACAGCAAACTCTCTGCTATTTCATCAGACACTCACATATGATATACGAAGTACACGTAAGAAGTTCCAAGGCTGTTCCTGTAGTGAAAGAACGGAGCACGGCGCAATCATATGCACACAGCAGGAGTGAGAAGTAACTTTTGTGAGCCAGTATGACGCATGCAGTGTTAATTTTAACAAAAACATTTGAAATGAGTTTTAGTTACTTACTGAAAATTGTAGTTATATTTTGTAGTTATATTACCTAACAGATAGTGATGACCGAGATTTTCATTTAAAGATGGTACTTTGTTTGTTAGGAATGTGAAACAGGGTAGGTAATATATTATAAAAATATTATTCATATAAAAATTATGCAGAAGGATATTTCTGTCAGTTATAAAAATTCCCTTTGAGAACTTAGCTAGGGTGTCCAATCAGACGTCAATGACTATTTGAGATTAACACTGGCTGCATGACATTGCACTGTCAACATCGGGACCTGTGGTACACAGTTTTGTGTGACAATGTGTGTCACAGAATTCTGTGTTTGCTCTCTGATCAAGTTTGAGGTCCATAGTACAATAATGTTACGCGGCATACTGACTCATGAAGATTATTGCTCAGTCCTGCTGCATGCGCCTGACGGTGCTGCAATAGGAACAGTCCATGAACTTTCTGATCACACCTCGTATGGCACTTACGCACGCTTCATTCCCTGCTTTTCACAAAACTTGTCCTGGACCAACTGACCACAGATAATATTCCATCCAATGCTCTATTATCAGAGTTAG
>JAQMYM010000015.1:20766285-20776285 GCA_030014255.1 Parauchenoglanis ngamensis
CACACACACACAAAGATATAGATATATATATATATATATATATATATATATATATATATATATATATCGACAGTGTGCAATTATTATTATAATTATTATTATTATTATTATTATTATTGCTTCTGAAGTATTACAAAGTAGCGTCTCTGACTAGAAAGAGAGGTTAGCTAAGCTAGCACAGTTAGCCTAGCTGCTACAGTACTCACTGCTGTCAGAATTCTGCCCAGAGAGCGCTGACTTACACACACCGTCATCTCAAAAACTGCACACAGCTCATTAATAACAGATTATTCACATAAAGAAATCTCTGTAGAGAAGCACAGCTACAACCAAGCAATCCGCGTCGCCATGACAACAGGCGGAAGTAAGATGAACAACAAGCGGAAGAGTTGCGCCCCCACGTGGACACGTGGTGCTTAAACGTGACTCTTCCGTGAAAAAATATACTACTTACAAAAAAGGAAATATTAAGCTTAAAATAGACTTTCCAAATAAGATCAATTAAATCTCAGTTTGTCAAAAACAAAATACTTGGATGCAAGATTCAATAAATAATGGCATATAGGCAATGACAAATAAAAGAAAAAGAGCAATAAATATCATTCAATTTAAAATAAATAAAATATAATAATAAAATTATAAATCACAAAATCAGCCAGAGGCAGATATGGTTTTACATGATTTTTAAAAATATTTCTCTACAGAATGTTCAAGTTGGAGCTATTTATTTCATCGTATTTAATTGCACCTCCCGGCCACTAGGGTGCGCATGCGCGTTTCGTTTCTTCTGATATCCGGCTTTCTTCTGTTGGTGTCACTCGATGGTTTTTCCTCTGTGGCAGAACTGGACAACGAGCGAAACTATGCCATTATTAAAGTTATTAACTGTTTCTGATGATCGTGGGATAAGTGTGATGTTTCGATCTGGGTGGATGTGTGTAACAACGCGTCTTTAAAAGCTTTACTGTCGCAGAAGCTCGCGCAGGAGCTGCGGTCTGAGGTAAGAGAGCTAACAGGCTAACAAGCTAGCTTCCAATTTGCCTGGCTAATTATTCTCGCCATGTTACTGTTTTAATTCTGTAAAATGTTACGGGTTTACTGCTGGTTCACTTCTTACAGTGGGAATCCGTAAATCCGTAAGATGCAGCTGATGTCGGCAGAATTGTTTATTTGTGCCCATAATTTCCGAAATAACTTGTTTTTATTACGAAACATTTTAACACCGGTGTTTATGTGAAGGTTTAAGCAGCTCAGGATGGATTTGTGCTTCATTAAATTTGATCATCAGGATGAACTAAAGTGATTAATGAAAAGTGAGCTAAAATGGTGGGAAGAGTCCGATTGGTCAGCTGCAGGTCAGGAAGTGAACAGGCTGGATCTGCGTTGTTATGTGTTTATGCAGTAAAGCTGCTGTGTCTCAGTCCCAGCTTTACAGACCTCATGTTAGTGTAAAAAAATATATATATATATTAAAATCCAGTCAAAACAATATTTGTGTGTGAAAGTGACAATGTAGCTGGATGTGTTAAAAGTACCTTAATAATCCTCTTATAAGCTTATATTTTCAGAGAATTTAACTCAATGTCAAAATTAGAGCCAAGTGCAAGAGATCTGCAAATACCTAAGACCGAACGGACGCTTAGAAGTACTAACGAGACATTTAAGAAACCGGTACACGATCCCAGCTCCATGTTAATGTACAGTGGAACTTCCTGTTTGAGGTGGTCATGTGATTTGATGTTTTTTAATCTCCGTTAGTAAGCGTTAAACCCTGTCTGCCTGAACAGCCGGGTGGTGCTGCTGCAGTTTCTCAGCATTCCCAGCCTATTGCGTTCAGTATTCCTAAAGTAGTCTGTTAGTCCAGCTCTGTCTAACCCAGACTGGGGAAAAGAACGCTGCAGAATGAGCATTATAGAATTGATATATTTAGCATAATAGAAGTGTTGCTGATGTACATGAGAGGTGACATGGTGTGTGATTTGATCTTGTAGATGATGGCGCCCACAAAGATGAAGCTGCGTGTGAGGAACAAGGAGAAAGGCTCAGTGAAGTCATCTCGGCAGCAGCAGCAGCCGCTCCGTCCGGAGACGTCCCCCGACTCGAAGTGTCCGATCTGCCTGGACCGCTTTGTGAACGTGGCGTCTGTGGAGCGCTGCCTGCACCGTTTCTGCTTCCGCTGCATCCGCGAGTGGGCCAAGAACAAAGCGGAGTGTCCACTGTGCAAGCAGCCGTTCCGCTCCATCTTCCACTCGGTGAGGGCCGAGAACGACTTCAAAGAGTTTGTGGTGCTGGAGGACAACGCGCAGAGCGCAACCACATCGGCGTCAGCGACGGTTACAATGACTGCAGCAGCCCCTGCTGGCCAAAACGATGCTGAGAGCACTGCGACACGAACTCTGCGTTCCGGAGCGACTAGGCCCAGGCAGAGGCGGAGTCAGAGAGCACAAGACCCCGCCCCTTCTGCTTCCTCGATGGATGGCATGGCACTGGACCACGCGTCGTTGATGCAGCGAGATCCAGCATGCCTGCGGCAGCTGCTGCCATGGCTACGCCGAGAGCGGGTCATGGGAGCCAATCCCAGTGAGCTCCGCCCCTTCCTGCTGGCGCGCACTGACCACATCCTGCACGAGCTGGTGAGCTTTGCACGCTCCATCGAGGCCATGCAGTGCCCCCCGACCCCAAGCTATGAGGAGGACAGCGGCTCCCAGTCCTCTATAATCAACATCTCGGAGGTCTCTCTCTAACACACACACACACACACACACGCACGCATTTTGGAGTGGACATTAAATTTATTATATTGAGCATTATAAATTAAACTTACGTACGCTGTAAACATACAGGCAGGGGAGTTAGGTGGATTGATGATGGATGGATGTTGGTGGTTGAGTGGATGGATGGGTGAAGGAATGGAAGGATGGAATGGTGGATGGACAAGGGTTGGGTGGATGGATGGATAAATCGTTGGCGGAGGACTGACGGATGGGTACCGTGTGGCTGTATGATGGGTGGACGAATGATCGGCTGGGTGTTGGGGTAATGGGTGGATGCTGTGTGGACAGTGGATGGATGGAGTGGGGGATGAAGGATTAGTGAGTGAAATGATGCATGTTGTGGATGGATGCATATTTTATATACCATATCACCCTCTCTTTACAGGATGATGATGATAGCGAGGAAGCAGTCGTTACAGAGGACACCACCCGTGATCACGCACCCCCGGTTCCCATGGCAACCAGCAGCGAGATCTCTCTCAGCCAGTCCGCCTGGGACGACGAGACTCCAGGCCCCTCCTACTCCACCCTCAGCCATCCTCAAACGGAGGAAGTGGAGCCTGAGGGGAACCAGTTGGGAGGAACCAGTGCTGCCACAGAACAGCATGAGCACAACGATGACGGCAACGATGAAGAGGAAGACTGCATGATCGTGGGTTATGTGAAGCCGATGGCTGAACGAACTCCAGAACTCGTGCAGCTCTCCTCTGACTCCACCGAGGAAGAGGAGGGGGGGAACCAGGCGGCTGCCACGGAGACCGTAATGAAGGCAGAGTCGTCAGTGCCATCTCACGAGCAGGCGCCACTTTCTCCGAAGCCGTATCCCTCCACCTCACACACGGAGAGAGGAGAGGACCTGCAGCAGTCGCGAGAGCAACATGCTGGGAAGCACTCGCATCACAGGAGGAAGGAACACACTCCGAGGCGTGGCTCTAGGAAACCATCACACTCGCTTTCAGGGTCACGTTCTCAGACGAGTAGTGAGAGTTCTCCCCAGAGTGGACATTCTGTGAAAATCGGCAGATCCCATTTAAGATTGAACTGTCGAGAACCAAGGAGGCAGGCTCACCATTTGTTAGGGCGGAGCCGCACCGTTTTCACCGCAAGAGACGGTTCCTCTTCAGAGGAACTCATTCCGACTCGTTCCATTTCTGCACGAGACAAATCATCCAAGTCTTTCTCCCCGTGGGATTCGCCCGGTCACGACGGCGAGCGCAAAAAGAAGAAGAGGAAGAGGAGGCGAGAGAGAGAAACCGAGAGGAGTAGATCTCCCCATCGGGAGTCACGGCATTGCCATGGTGACCGTGAGCTCTGGCTTCGCAGCAGCAGCAGCAGCGATGCGGATTCACGTCGGGAAAAACCTGCTGGGAAACGCAAATACAAAACGCGGCACCTAGAGAGAACGGCTCGCCGGCGGAGCAGAAGGAAATCGCGGGAACGGGAGACGGAGCGAAGTCCGAGTGTGGAGATCGTCTTCGAGCGCCGGGCCTCCAACACACACTTCAGGGGCAGAAGGCACAAAAAGAGGAGTCGGAGAAAAGAGAGAGCGCAGAACTCGCCTACCATCATCACTATAGACAGCGACAGCAGCAGCCATCACACCACTGACTGTCAGAACCGTCACTCGGAGGCTAACAGTCACACCGCTGACTATCAGAACCGGCTTATGGACGGAGATAAAGAAGACGTAGCTAATGATCACAAAGTCGACTGTCAGGATCGCACTGCTGACGACAGCGAGCGTGTTACAGACTTCAGCGATCACACCATTGATTATCAGGAACATTTTGCCAAGCTCAGCGATCGTACCACTGATGATAAAGACTGCATTTCAGACGCTAGACATTGCACCACTGACGTTAAAGATCCCGTTAGCGATCAGAACTGCGGAACAGTGTTTAGTGATCATATGGCTGAGTATAGAGACAGTGTTGCAGGTGTTAGCAGTCAAACCTCCGATTATAAAGACAACGTTATGGAAGTTGGCGATTACACTCCTGACTACAAGCTTGGTGTTCAAAAGGTTAGTGATCAGGCTGCTGAGCATCAAGACCACGCTGCAGGTGTTAGCAATCACGCTTATAAACACAGTGTTACGAGGGTTAACAGTAACAGTGCTAACTATAAAGGTCATGTTAAAGAGGTAAGTGGTTACACAGCTGATTCTAAACCGTGTGACGCAGAGGTTAACCATGGCACCACTGACTATCAGGAATCACTTCTGGACATTGACGACAGTCCAGATGATCTTCTGGACTCTGTTACGGATATCAGGAACCGAGATGAGCCGAACGTGAGTGTTCTGGACATGCTGAACCTGGAGCACTGCTTGGTGGACGTGGTGCAGCCAAACAGGAGGGTCGATGAGAACAGCTGCAGGGCAGCGACTCCGCTCTCCGACACGCGGCTGCTGGAACTAGAGGACAGTCTGTTGGAGGAAGGGCAAGGGATGCTAGGGAACGTTACTGTGGACCAACGGGAGGCGGGGCTCGGGGCTCGCAGGGACCAATCGGAGGCAGAGGCGGAGCAAGCTGATGTGCCGAGGGACTCGTGCGTTAGTGCAGAGCTGAGCCCTGATGTATAGACGCCCAAACACGTTCGTATGGGACGATGTCGACGCACATTATTTGCAAACCTGGTTTGTTTGTTTTTTTTCCATAATTTTTTTCTCTTTTTCATGATTTTTGCTTGATGATTTTTAAAGTTAAACCAAGTGTGCAGGATACTTTCATTTTTTTATTGTTGTCATTATTTTAGTATTTATAATGCCTGTGCTGAAGTGAATAAAAGAAAACCTACTGTGCCACCACACACGCACACACATCTACATTACACAGTACACATTTGTCTGTCTTAAGCTCAGGGAAATTCTGGCAAATGTCCATTTCCTAATAATCACCATGCCTCTTACACTGTGTGTGTGTGTGTGTGTGTGTGTGTGTGTGTGTGTGTGTGTGTGTGTGTGTGTGTGTGTCTGCCTCTTCGACAATATAATGGAGAAATGAACAACACAAATGGTGCAAACAATAAAACCCAAAACAAATGAGTTTCTGACTGCTGGGGTGTGTGTGAGAGCTCAGGAAGAGTTCTGTATGATGTGCGATACGGAACAAAGGTAGCTAACAAGTAATTATCTCTAATGTACAGTTTCGCTGAGCTTCTGCTTCTACGCTGGCGTTTTTCGTAATAAGGCGTTGAACATGAAAATACATGAGAAAAGTAAAAACTACATGAGAATATTTAGCTTTTGGGCGCTTACGGTGAAACCTGATGGAGATCGTTGAAAAGTTTTCTCCTGTAAATCGCCATCGTAACGGTGCTAATAAGAAGAATAACAGTGTCCCTGTGTGACATCCACGCAACCGCTAACTTCCCACAGGAATAACAAACAACTACAGCAAGCTGGGGTCAGAATCACTGACACCTCCCAAAGCTGTGTGTTTGAGGTGGAGGTCAGCTTCATCGTGTGTCTGGGTTTAGTCAGAATAAACATTTTAGGATCAGGATGTCAGCATGGCTGTTCATCAGGATGACCGTGAGTACAGTCAGACGCCGTTTTCTTGAGTTTTGTTTCATGTGCAGGTCCTCAGCTTTCCTAATCCAATTCTCTTTCGTTTCTTCGCTACTCTGAGTTTCAGTTTCGTTTCTGTCAGCTGCTTTGTCCTGCACATATCCGTGTGTGTGTGTGTGTGTGTGTGTGAGTGTGTGTGGAAGCTCAGTGTCGGTGTGAGGCAGTGAATCATGTCCGAGCTGGAGAAAGAGTCTCTGCGGCGCTACAGCCAGTACATCGTCCACTTTTTACGACCCTCTTACATCCGGGGATTTTTGACAACCTACCTGGATGAAGGTAACGTTTGTCGGTGGTGCAGCCGCTGTGTGTACTGCTTCACTTCATGCTGAGCCGCTTTCAGCTGACTGAACGAGGCTGTGCTAATGGACAATACTCAAGTCTGTTCCTGATATAAAACAGAAGTGTTAAGATTAGTGTTCGGGTATTAATGACTATTTGTGTGTACAAAGCCGCAACACTGACTTCATATTTTTTTATATATAAGAATATAGTTAAATTTATAAGATCATATTCAGGATTTATACACTTCTGTGAAGCTGGTTTGTTATTAAAAGCGCTATACTACTAAAATCGAATTGAATATTTCTGAAGTTGAGTGGAGTTATTATCAGGGGGCGTGGCCTGTCGTCCAGGTGAGCGTAACGTCCGCACTTTGTGCTCGGGCTTTACAGGGAGTTCCGGTTCCAACATGGCGGCGCCCGTTGTTTAAAATAAAAACAAGCTGCAGTAGCATGTTTTAAGGCTTTTAGAACAGACTCTGAGTTTGTGTGTGTGTTTGATTTGCTTTATGATCACCAGGCACATGAGAATAGTTTGGTAATTGAAAGGTTCATTCGTTTTGTGATCTTTTTCCCCCAGCTATGCTAAACAAACAAAAACAAAAACCCACATGTAGTGGAAATTGGCTTAATGATCTCCATTGGGGATTTTGGGATAGTATCGCGTGCCACCAGACCACTATAGGATGCTCAGTTAGTGAGAAGCTATTTACTTTCACAATAAAATTTAGCACATTCCATTAAACTTCCACTGCAAACCAATATGATGAATCCTATTAGGTACCAGTAGAATGATATTAATGGTAGATGTAATACTTTAGATCTTATTTGTCATGATTTGAAATGTACAGTATTTAACTGGTGTGCAATCCAATGTGTATTCCTGTCTTGCACTCAGTGTTCCCAGGATAGGATCTGGATCCACGGCCACCCTGACTGGGATTAAGTGCTTATTAAAGAAAAATTAATGAATAGCTACTTATCTCACCTTGGTGTATTTTATTAACCATTGTAGAGCTTTTCGTATCTGGAAGGAGGTTAAAACATGCTGTGAACCTTCACCCTTAATACCTTATTCAGGATGGTGAAGAGTTGGAAAATACTCATTCCCTGTTGTTATGAACTTTATGGGAATTTCTTTTTCTAAAACTTTAAACCCATTGCACCAGTCACTTTAATATAATTGTCTCAAACGATACAAACTGGAGCCATCTGCTGGCCAGTATCTGTATCTGCAGTGTACATCATGAACAGCCTACATAAACTGAATCATGGAGATTCATAAAGGGGATACAACTGAATAATGGATTTAGGCAAACACTAAAAACAAGTGACCAGTGAGATTTACAACTTCAGTATAGATAAGATATTAAAATACATTAAAAAGTCAGTAGAATGCCAATGCAAGTTTCTGAGACTGATTTTGATTTGGGAATTAGTGTGCTTAAAAATTTCCACACTAAAATGATCTGAATCTTGAATATAAAACGATTTTTATGAAAGTGGTTTGTGTGTGCGTGTGTGTGTGTGTGTGTGTGTGTGTATGAATAAACCCTTGCATTATCCCTGAACAGAGTCTGTAGAGAAGATCATATCGGAGGAGAAGTTGTCACAGACGGCAGCAGCTCAGATGCTGCTGGACAAGATGTTGGACTTGGTGGCAGATGGCTGGTTTCAGTACTTCCTGGACATGCTGAAGGCTTCAGGTCAGTCCACCAGGGTAGACTGAAGCTCTCTGTATATCTATTTAACAGTTTATATTTAATAAATTAAAATTACAAGAAGTTCATTACCTCCTGACACACCTGTTAGGACTTTCTGCAGCTTTAATTAGTCACATTTAACATGCAGCGGGTGATAATTTCAGAGGCTTTAACGTGTGTGTGTGTGTGTGTGTGTGTGTGTAGAGTATACAGGTCTCCACATGGCGATCTGTAAATGGGACTTTGGGGAGCTGGAAGCTCTGTGTCCTTATAGGAAACTGCTGGAGCAAGTTGAGATGTCAATCACCAAAAATATGAAACCCAGAGAGCTGCTGCCACACATGAGCGACTGTCTCACACAGCGCGAGTGTGAAGAGATCAGAGCGGTGAGCAACATGTGCATGCACACACACACACACATACACACACAAAAAGCACAAAGTGTTTCTTTCTAATTAAGACAACCTTCATCACTGTGTGGTTGAAGTCTCAGGCTGGGCAAACAGAAACCCTGGATGGGGAGAGGAAGAGTATTGCGTTAACCGAGTGTGAAGTGTGTGTTAGAGCAGGAAATAGCACACTGAAACACACTAACACATACTGTTTAAAGCAAGTTGTTGACCTGCATGTGTGTGTGTGTGTGTCAGGTGGAGGAGCAGAAGGGGTGTGTTGCAGCAAGTGAGCGGTTAGTGTACAGCCTGAGACATTGCGATAAATCAAACTGGTTTAAAGTGTTTAAACTCGCACTGGAGAACTGCAGCCAGAATCTCGCTCTACAGCTGCTTGAGCCCGGTACACACACACACACACACACTCACACACACACATATACACACACACAGATACATACCTGACCTATACAAACACATACTATACACACATGCTTTATACACACAGTTTGAACACCCCCCCACACACACACACACACCATACACACATACTGTAGACACAACAAATGAATCACAGCACCACAGTTAGTGAACTTAACAAAATTTAAATCATTGTTAATGTTGTACAGTGGTCTTTATAAACTTTTTAAACTTCAGACTGTTTACATTGATGCTGTGTGTGTGTGTTACAGATGAGAATGGGAATTCTGCTCAGGACAGTGAGATGAATGATGTAGAAATGGCAACGGTGTGTTTCGAGTACAGAGAGGACAGTGAGAGTGACAACCTGATGAGCAGCAACAGTGAGATGAGTGTGACTGAACAGTGTGTCGAGGGGGCGGAGGGTACACACACACACACATACACACACAAATTTACACACAGCAACAATTATACACGTACACACATACAGTTCTCCAGTGTGGTTCCTGGTGACCTGGTAACCTCTGTGCAGGGGGTGTGGCCAGTGTGTGTGAGAGACCAACAGAGAAGAAGTTGAGAGAGTATCAGAAAGAGCTCGCTTCAGCTGCATACAGCGGCCTCAACACCATCATCTGTGCTCCAACAGGTACCTGTGTGTGGGTGTGTGGGGGTGTGTGTGTGTGTGTGTGTGTGTAAAATAATTCTGTATGCTTGTGTTTCCAGGCTGTGGTAAAACCATTGTTGCCATAGCAATCTGTGAACATCACCTGAAGAAATATCCTGAGAAGGCCAAAGTGGTTTTCATGGCAACCAAAGTGGAGGTTTATGAACAACAGTACAAACTGTTCAAGGAGCACTTCAG
>JAQMYM010000015.1:20779725-20782225 GCA_030014255.1 Parauchenoglanis ngamensis
ATGACACAATACAATATATCTTAAAAGATAAAACTTGCTCTGTGTGTGTGTGCGTGTGTGTGTGTGTGTGTGCGTGTGTGTGTGTGTGTGTGTGTGTGTGTGTGTGTGTGTCAGGCTCTAAAAAACTGGATAGAGGAGACAGATTCACTGAAGTTTCTGAAGCCTGGAGTTCTGATTGGAAGAGGAAGAAAATCACAACTGACAGGCTCAGGTACACACACATACACACAGACTCTCACACATACACTTCACTATATTGTGGTACTAAAATGCCCTGTGTGTGTTTGTGTGTGTGTGTAGGTATGACTCTGACAGGACAGAAGGGTGTGCTTGAGTCCTTTAAGAGCTCTGACCAGAGTAAGATTCTCATCGCCACCTCTGTCGCTGATGAGGGCATCGATATCCCACAATGCAACGTGGTGGTCATGTATGAGTACATCGGCAATGTCGTCAAGATGGTGCAGGTTCGAGGTACTGTAGCACACACGCACACTCACGCACACGCTCTCTCTCACACACACTCACGGTGCTACATTCACACACTTATTTTTATGCATATTTGTAGTAGATTATGTTAAAACCTTGTAACTATACTGTATGTATAATGCGCTGTCACACAGTGCCACTAGGTGGCAGCATCGTTCTGCAGGATTTGATTAAAACACATTTTGTGTGTTTGTGCATGTATGTGTGTGTGTGTGTGTGTGTGTGTGTGTGTGTGTGTGTGTGTGTGTGTGTGTAAAGGTCGGGGCAGAGCTCAGGGCAGCAGGTGTTATCTGATCTCCAGCAAGCAGGAGCGCATTGATAAAGAGAAACAGAACATGGTCAGAGAGAAGCTAGTGGAGACGGCCATTAAACAACTGCAGAACTCACCTGAACGCCTGCGTGCCAAGGTGTCTCACCCGTCTCACCTCACCTGTCTCACCTCACCAGTCTCACCTGCCCTCAGTTACTTGTCTTACATCATCTCACCTGTCTCATCTGCCCCAGCCATACAAGTAGATTCTCACACATGTTCTGTGTGTGTGTTTGTAGGTGGAACATTTCCAGAAGAGGGACATGGCCCTGAGAGCCCATCAGAACTCGAGTGCAGAGAAACCTCGGACTGAGGGAAGTTACCTGTTCCTGTGTGGAAAGTGCAAGAAGAATGCCTTTTGTAGTGATGACCTGCGTGTGCTACAGGTACCCTACACCCTGTAATCCTACACTCTACAACCTACATCTTAAATCTTAATTCCTGCACCCTACACCTTAAATTCTACACTCTAACCCCTATACTCTACACCCTAAACTTTACACCTTACACCATACATAATACACCCTATACCCTACATCTCAAACCCTCCATCCTACACCATATATCTTAAACCTTCCACCTAAACCATAAACCCTATACCCTGTATCATTTTTCCTAAACTCTACAGCCTACACACTATACCCTAAACCCTACACCCTACATAATACACCCTAAACTTTCCACCTACACCCTAAATCATATACCCTACACCCTAAATGCTACACCCTTTACAGGTAACCCCAAACCCCTTACTCTAAACTGTAATATCTAATAGAGAGAGATAGGGATATACATGCACAGATTAATAAACTATAGAATAAAAATGGAATAATACAATATTTAAAGTGAAAATGTGCTGAGGCGTAAATTCCAAACTGAATGGATGTTTCAGGAATGTCACCACATCGTGCTGAATCGCTCCATATTCAATCGCTGTACCACTGAACCTCACAATAAAGTCAAGACCTTCAACAACATCACCAAAAAGGATAAGATGTATTGTTCTGACTGTAAACACGACTGGGGCATCACTGCCACCTACATGAATATACAGGTACATCACACACACACGTGCACACACACACTGGCACTTATTGTTTATCACACATCGACACTTACTTTGTCTCCATCTCTCATCTGCTCAGAGAATAATAAATAATACTATGACCAGGAATTTATACTGCAATTATGACTCCACTTGCTACTGACTTGATGGATTGAGCTGTAGCAGCGTGACGCAATCAGATGTATGTGCAGAATCACTTAATTAGCAACAGACACTGCTACCATCCTGATTCTTGACCAATGATTCAGCAAGCTAGCATAAAACTCTTAAATGTCTTTTATACAGACAATGTGAAGACCCAGCTACAGAGGAAAACACACAGAATTATCAGGAACATCAACATTTACCTCAGCTGTGCTGGTAGATTACTAAAAAAAGGCTCAGTTTGACTACAGTTACACTCTGACTGCACTGTAGTATCATGCGCTAACTGATTTCCATGGGCTGTGCAACACTGAAATGTAAAGCTGACGGAAGATTTCAGTGGGAGATTCATTCTGTACTCATCAATAGCCTTAGAGCTAAATATGGATTGTTTGTTTATCAGTGCCTTACATTTGCATCAAGCTAGCTGACAACTGCAATTTAACACTAATGGGGGCCGGCCATTTAATTTTATTTAATAGCGTGAAAGTACA
>JAQMYM010000015.1:20787225-20793182 GCA_030014255.1 Parauchenoglanis ngamensis
AAGGATGTGGCGAGATTTTGGAGTTTCAACAATGAATAAATATTAAGTATATCTCATTATATTGTGTTATTAGCGATTAACACACACACACACACAACCACACTTGGCCTACAGTTGTAAAGTTCCACCTTTAGGAACGGAAGACCCAATTCAATATACCCCTCCCTCCACACCATATTACCCCACCCCATACCAAAATACCCCACATCAAAATACCCCCATACCAAAATGCCCCTCCCCCACATCAAAAACCCCTCCCCCCTGTCAAAAGACCCCTCCCCCACACCAATATACCCCCATACCAAAATGCCCCTGCCCCACATCAAATACTCCTCCCCATATGAAAATACCCCTCCCCATGTCAAAATACCCACCCTCACGTCCGGCAAAATTCTCCCAACAAACACACAGCAATAAGTCGAGGATCTTCTGTCTTGTGTATGTGAAAGGGTCTCTGGCTCTCTGATTGAACATTACAGCCAGCTTACAGCATATTGCCTCATCACAGCACACACACACACACACACACACACACACAGTCCTCCTCCTCCCTGTGTGTGTGAGACAGACGCAGAGAAAGGCGGGAGCTAGTGTGTGTGAGGAGAGTGGAAGTGTGTGCCGGCAGTGATCCAGCTTTAAAGGCCTTCAGGGAAAACGTCCTAGTCATCCACTTGTGCCCTCAACACACACACACACACACACACACACACATACACACACACAGTGAATGTCTGGGGGTTAATTAGCGCCCGGGCTGTGTTCCAAACCCACAGCATCGCCGCAAGCAATTATAAGGCCGCAGGAGAAGGAGTGTGTGTGTGTGTGTGTGTGTGTGTGTGTGTGTGTGTGTGTGTGATTGAGCGTAACTGAGGAAGTTTCATGTCTATCGAGGTTCTTCCTAATCAGAGGGCAGCTTCTAACACTTATAAAATAAAATAAAAACTTTCAATCAAGTCCACTTAGGGTTCTTCTTTCTAGAGGCTTTTTGGGGTAAATGAGACAGCAGCATCACGCATTTTCTTCACACATTAGCAATCTCATAATTTAAGAAAGTTTTGACAAATATTCCTAACCTGAACAGAGACTGATGAATGTGATTCAGTGTTTTTGCTGTACACTTAAAAGATAACCAGACAAACTACTTCAGTTCTTCGGGTTCTTCAGGTACAGCAGTTCACCACAATAACCAAAAATCTCCAAAGAGCATTTTGATTATTTTGACAGATGATTCTACAGCAATTTTTGGTAAAATTGCACACAACCAAAGAATTGTAGCTCTGACAACAAAGAGTTGTCTATCTATGCACTGAGAGATTTTTCTATGTCCAACACTGTTGAAAGAAACAAGTGTCAGTTGGCTGTAGTTCAGGATCCGTCCTCAGGTAATCGCTTATAGCTAGCGAGCGATGGTGAATCAATACATTTTGTGTGCAGCACGAGAAGCCATGACTGAAAAGGTTATAGTTTCCTACTTGGTATGGACCCTACAGAATGGAGCATAGCACAAAATGATATTTATTTACACACACATACTCATACACAAATATATGTGCATGTATATGTGTGCGCGTGTGTGTGTGTGTGTGTTTGTGTGCGCGTGTGTGTGTTTGTGTGTGTGTGTGTGTGCGCGTGTGTGTGTGTGTGTGTGTGTGTGTGTGTTTGTGTGTGTGTGTTTGTGTGTGTGTGTGTGTGCTTACCTCCACTGTGCTCCCTGGTTTCTTCTTCAGCTCTTCACACTTCCTGAACTTGCAGATCTGATGACCTGTCTTCCTGTTCCGGCAAGAACTGCACACGCCACAGTTGATGAGCCGCCTGCAGGGGGCGCAGACACCGCACCGCTTCCTCTTCCTCTTTGCTGCTCCACCGCTGCAGCTGCTGTTAGCGCTGACGGTAGCATTAGTGCTTGCGTTAGAGCCGGAGCAGGATGCTGAGTTGCTGTGCTGGCAGTCGGCGGCGATCTGAAAGGCGCTGTCTGTCATCGTTGCTACCGATGAGCCTGCCCCTGAGTGCAGCGTCGTCATAACGATAACCCCAGGAGGTAGCGTGAACCCTCCAAATGTGGCCCCACCCCTTTCTGCCTCACCGGCTCCGCCCCCTCCACCACTCCCGCTGCTCTGTGGTGGCACCTTGAGGCGATTCATGCACTCAGCTCCACCCACCTGACTGAGTGGAGACAGGAAGTTGTCAGCAGACATCTTGGAGGGCATGTGCACGTTAAGTGGCTCCGCCCGAGGCATGGCGGTCCGGTGTGCATGAGCATGTGCATGAGCCCCATTGACATTCACGTTGACGTTGACGTTCACCGCAGGTGGTTTACGGCCCCAGAGCATTCCATTGTCGCACGACCAGGGTGTCATCGGTGATGGGAAAATGGGTGTGGCCAAGCGAGCAATTTTTGCTGCCTGAGGAAATGGAGCAGCGCCATTTTTGTAAAAGTTAGCGAAGGAGCGGTAACGTTCCATCTGAGCGCTGTAGTCCAGCACTGGGTTCATGCACGAGTCCATCTGCAGGGAAAAGTCCCGCCCTGTGGTGGGCGTGTAGCTGTGGGTGTGGCCGTGAGTGTGTGGAGTCTCCATGCACACACTGCTGCTCATGTTCGCCATGGGAAACGGAACACATATACACACACAGAAACACACATGCACACACACACCTACACACTCACACTAACAACACAACCATCCAGGAAAGTGTTTCTGCAGAGAGAGAGAGAGAGAGAGAGAGAGAGAGAGAGAGACATAGAGTTGGAGAGAGAGAGAGAGAGAGAGAGAGAGACGGAGAGAGAAGGAGGGGGGGAGAGAGGGAAAGTTTTTTTGATTACTTTTTTGATTAAAACATTTCCACCAAAAAAAGAAAGTGAAGAACTCTATACAATTTAACTAAAAGTTTATACAATTATCATACAGTTATTATTATTATTATTATTATTATTATTATTATTATTATTATTAATAATAATAATAATAATAAGCTGGAGCCAATCCCAGCTGACTGCAGGTGAGAGGCGGGGTTACACCCTGGGCAGGTCACTAATGTATCACAGGGCTAACACAGACACACACAGACATTCACACTCACACACACACAGGTGGGCAGTTTAGAGCAGCCGGATGACCTAATCTGCATGTGTTTGGGCTGTGGGAGGAAATCGGAGCACCCGGAGGAAACCCACACAGGCACGCGGAGAACATGTAAGCTCCACACAGAAAGGCCCCAGTCGAACCCAGGGATCAAGCCCAGAACCTTCTCTCTGTGAGGTAACAATGCTAACTGCTGCAGCACCATACTCCCCTAAAATATGAATATACTTTATATATTAGTTAACTATAAACAGATAAAAACATGATTATGACCAAATAATAATATTAATAGAGCATTTAAACATGAATAGTTTTTTAGTATTTGTATTACGAGTTTATTGGTTAGTATTTCTGTAGCTCTTGTGTGAATAAATGAATAAGTGCCTGTAGTCTGGAGTACACAGCGTGTTCGGGTCACTTCCTGTCTCTGGGATTAATCAGACTGAGCTGATCCCTGTTGGTCAGTGGCCTGATCTCTCAGATGGGTGTTTCACTGCTCATTGCTGTGTTCTTGTTGTTGCACCATGTCAAATTCCTAGCATGTGTGTCTGGCCAATAAATAAAACTGACTGATTCATATCACACTGAAATTAGCACATTTATTCATTTACCCCAGAAATGTTGTGTTCATGAAAATCCACTTAGTTGGGAAAAATATTCCTCTGCTGAATGTGTGTAAATTAGTGTATGTTTTTTCCTGTAGAATTCCTGCTTCATTATAAACAGATTGCGCTGTCAAGTTTAATCACTTCTTTGATATTTTGTGAAGCTCAATTGCTTAATGACCTGAAAGAAAGGAATTCCAAAGCTGACCTAGAAATTAATATAAATAAAAGAAACCATTAATTAATGGGAGGAGTTGGTGTGTGTCTATGGTAGCCGAAGCGCTGCAGTGGCTGAGCTGCATTACTGGAAGATTTAGCGCACACTGTGCTTAGGAGGCGTTCTTTCACTGTTTACTCACCATTTTTGTCATTTATGCATTTTGTGCATGTGGCTAAATGTAAATCAGCTGTCCTGGGAACACGCTTGGGTAATTTACAGCTGATAAACGTTGACGTTTGTCAACATATGCACAAAAATCAGTGTTACTAAAACTTCTGTAAATCTGACAGGAATGTTTAATTTGATCTGACCATGAAAAAAAGATTTAAACACAACTTTAATTGTGAAAAGATTGATGTATAAATGGCCTTATGTAGAGTACAGGTTACAGGAATGCACAGCGAGAGAGAGAATAACCATCAACAGAAATAAATGTGAGTACGACTGGATGTAATAAAACAACAGGACGTAATCAGTATGAGTGATCACACACTGTCCTGACACACTTATACACTGATATAATGATGATAGGAAATATTATAGGAGTGATATTTGTATTATGTACATCATGACGACATTACAACTTCCTGTCTAATACTTATTGTTTACGGAGAGCAGGCCTCAAAAACGAGAGAGAGAGAGAGAGAGAGAGAGAAATAGCAGTTGCGGCCAAATCTCTCCCTCCTCCTCGCGCTGCCCCGCTCCCGTCGCCTCGAGCATCAATTACGGTAATTACTCTCCGCCTGCTGCGGCACGAGGGGGGGTGGAGGACACGCGCGCGCGGATCAGAGGTCATTAACGGGGAGCGCCGGGGAGGGCGCGAGGCCGGACACCGCTAACACGCGCGCAATTAAAGGCGACGGATTAATTCGCCAGCCTCACGAGAGAGAGAGAGAGAGAGAGAGAGAGAGAGAGAGAGAGAGAGAGCATGAAAAACAGCGGGAGAAAGAGGAGGAGGAGGAGGGAGCGGGAGGAGGGAGAGGGAGGGGAGATGGAGGAGGGGGGGTGTGAGGGAAAATGGACGAGCTGCTTCACCTACCGGACTCCCGACGCCTCGCGATCAAAGCCTCTTTAACGCAGAGCATCGGTGCGCTCCGGCCGCGGGAAAACTCACACACGCACACACACTCACATTCACACTCACCCGCGCAAACACGCTCACACACACAAATTAAACGCACAAAACAACAACAACACACAATAAACGGATGTGAGATTTTTTTTAGCGCGCGCATCAGTGGCGGCGGCGGCGGCGCTAAAACCCACCGAGAGGCTCCTAACGGGGATCATAAATAATATTGACGCTGCCAACGACACGACGCACCGTCCTCCGGGGGGCGGGCACGGGTGACGGAAGGGTAGACGGCTCCTCCCGGTGTGTGTGTGTGTGTGTGTGTGTGTGTGTGCGTGCGTGCGTGTCAGTGTGTGTGTGTGTGCGTGTGTGTGTGTGTGTGTGTGTGTGTGAGGTGAGGAAGCGCCGATGCGGACACCTACAGCTGATCATTGGCTGTAAATCACGCCGGAGGCACGCGGGGAGGCGCGAGGTGACAAGCGCCCGGGGTGGGGGGCTGCGGGGGGGGCTGCGGGGGGTGTTTTTTTCAGGAAACCGTGAAGAAAACGAGCTCTCAAGGAGGGAGGGAAAATCGCCTCCCAATTTTATTCTCTCGGTTTATATTTTTCTCTCCTTTCCTGCTGGATTCGGAAATCACGGACAGATTAATCAGGGCTCCGAGGCGCGCGGAGCTGGGGGAGGGTTTTTTATTTTGGGATTTTGTGGTTCATTACGGCCCTTTTAGCGCCTCGTTACCGTAATTAGCCACGGGGCACCGGGAGGCTAATTAAGGGAAAAGCGGTGCAGAGGCGTTTTCCCACTGGGGATTCTGTGTGTGTGTGTGTGTGTGTGTGTGTGTGCAGGCGAGCGCATATGTGTGCGGCCCTCATATCTATTCCCATAGATAAGATTTACTTGAAATATAACAACAACAACAACAACAACAACAACAACAATAATAATAATAATAACAATAATAATAACAATAATAATAATAATTT
>JAQMYM010000015.1:20820695-20838231 GCA_030014255.1 Parauchenoglanis ngamensis
CACACTGGAGACTCCTTCATACAGGACACACACACACACACACACACACACACACACACACACACACACACACACTCCTCCTGACTTCACCATATTCATAATTTTATAATTAGTTTATGATCAGTGGAGCGCGCGCTGTACACGTCCCTGTCAGCTGTTACTATAGCAACCATGAGGCATCAGAGCGAGAGCATTAATATAAAGCTGCGCTGCTGTCAGAGCCGCTGTTAGAGAGAATTAATCACCACCTGAATGACCAATCAGAGTCCAGAACTCAGCAGCGCTGTGGTACAAAGCCTAATGACACACACTCACACACATTCACAATTAATCACAATCATGTACTAAATCACCTGCAGTGCAAATTATAGCACAGAAAAACACTCAAAAACGCACACAAACAGAGAGAGAGAGAGAGAAAACGTGATAGTGACGTCATCGCCACACATGGCGTCACAACTCTTTCCGTGAAGGTCGCGGTGTACGTGGCGCCTCATTCCGCGCTGCAACTCTCTCTCTCTCTCTCTCTCTCTCTCCTCCCCAACAAACCAACAACAACAACGACAAATGACCAACAATACAAATGTCAAATGTCTGCTTGAGCGCGTGCAGCGTCGGAGCTGCTTATTGGGAATCCGTGTCACTTCCGGTTTGCGACGTCAAGTTACAGAGGAAGAAATACAACAAAACAGAACCAAAAGGAAAATAGCAGTGTGTGTGTGTGTGTGTGTGTGACATATATTGTTTGGTGGTGATGAAAACTGCGTCTGAATCCGCGAGTTACACGGAACACGGTGGAAATGTGGTTACTATGGTAACCGACACTGCTGTACTATTCTGGGATGCGCTTATTGCGTTACTGCGGTATTGCGGGCGCGCGCGCGCGCGTGTGTTTGTGTTTGTGTGAGTGTGTGTGTGTGTGTGTGTGTGTGTGACACCGGTTTCTGCGCGCGCACTCACCTCGGTAGTGTCGGTGCTTTCTGCTCCGTTTCCGCGTGCAGCCATGTCGCCGAGTCCCGCGAGCTTACAGGATGAGAGGAAGTAAACGCAGACCGCTTCAGCATTACCACTCACAAGAAGAGTGAGTGAGTGAGTGAGTGTGTATGTGTGTCAGTCCGCCCTAAAACCAGGGGACACCGGCGTGACGTCACCGAGTAGGCCACGCCCACCACGGGCAGCTTTACCTCTAAGCCAATAAACCCAATCTAAGAACCTAAAAGATGAGGAGTAATGATGGAGCAATGATAGAGGGATGCATTTCAGGGATAAAAGGAAAGAAACAGGAAATAAAAAAATCAAAAGAAAACAAAAAATTCAGTGAAAAAAGAAAGAAAAGAAAGAGTGGGAAATTAAAAGGAAAAAATAGAAAAGTGGAAAAGAAACAAGAAAGAAGGATGGAGTGAAAGAGAGGCTGTGAGAAAAGGTGAGAAAAAGTCAGAATGCAAAGAATGAAGGAAGAAAATGAATGTTAGAGAATCAGAAAGAGGATGAAAAAAGCTCATTAGAATAGACAGAATGAAAGAAATAGAAAATGAAAAGGTAGAAAGAACAAAAAGAAGGACAGCAGAAGTGAAAGCAAAGAAATAGAGTGGGGTTTGGGACAGTGTGGAACAGCGGGAAAAAAGAAAGGAGAAAGTGCAAGTGTGAAAAGAACTAGTGAAAATAAAGAAGAGTAGAGTGATGAAGAGTGATCGGTTGATTAACAGGGTGTGGAGCTGAGACCCTGACACGGGGACAGAGCTTGGGAACGTCCTGTTCCCTCAGGGTTCTCCGGTTTCCTCCCGCTGATCTGTGACGCTACATTTGCCCCGGTGTGGACGAGTGTACTCCTGCTCCACCGCCAGCGCTGCACTCTGACCGGGATGAAGCTCCCGCTGATGATGAATGAACGTGTACAGGAACGCAAATTACGCGTGTGTAAGTAGAGCCGGGTGTGTAACAGTATTTCAAGGTGTGAGATTAGATGTTCGAGCAGTTGTCATTATGAAAAGAAAAGCAGAGATGAATTGTTCTGTCACTCTGCCTCGACTCGCCCGGGATAATCTCACCCCTCAGCAGGACGAAGTGGAGTTCCACAGACGTGCCAGCATCCTAATGAACCTGTCTGTCTGATTTAGCCTGCGGACTTGTTCCTGTGCGTGCATGTGCTCATATCAGCAGTGCTGCTAAACTTCCTCGCCACGCTTTAGCGTTATAAATGCCCCACAGTTAACACTGCACTCTTTCACCACACACTGGAGCATTTCCTGCGCTGCGCAGTGCACCGTCACTCCCACAGTGTTACTGGGTTCACTGGTTTCTCATCAACATTACTGGGCTAATTTTAAAACACAGCAATGAGGGTCATGACATTTGACCTTAAAAACAGCGTACAGGGTTCTGCGTACAGGGTTCTGCGTACAGGGTTCAGCGTACAGGGTTCAGCGTACAGGGTACTGCGTACAGGGTTCTGCGTACAGGGTTCTGCGTACAGGGTACTGCGTACAGGGTTCTGCGTACAGGGTTCTGCGTACAGGGTTCGGGATAAGCTGCACTAACACGCACTGCTTAGAACAAACGTCACGTTTCAGTGGGAGAGTAAATGAATTCACCACAAGGGCATTCTGCCCAGAAAGCTTTTAGCCATCTTTGCCAAGGGGGCTAATAATTATGGGGCTGATTGTGTTTGGGGTTTCAACTCTGATTGATGTTAGAGATGTGAAACATAAAGACTAAAAAACAATGTTAAATATTTCTCAGATACAGTCACACGCTCATTACACTTTACATACACACTTAACATTCTGTACATTACTTGCTTTATTGATTTAAACTTACATTAATGCTTATGTCACTCACTTCACACACTTCTTATTTATATTACTTTATTTACTTAAACTTTACATTAATGTTACTTCACTCACCTAATCTCACTTACTTACTAACTTTATTTATTTTATGTAATTTGCATCACCGTTTTATTTGCACACTGAGAGCAAGTTCTCTCTTAATTACATCAAGATGTTTCCGCATCAAGTCAGTTTTCTCATGTTAGGCCTTGTTCTCACCAAAACTCTCTCACACACACACATACACACACACGCACACGCGCGCACACGCACACGCACACCCCTCAGAGAGAACAGTTGTCCCTCACTACAGCACACTACAGACCTGAAGCTGCTCTGGAGCTCAGTGCGAACACACTTCATGCAGGACCTGTAATTTGCCACCTGACTGAACACTATAAGCTGCTACAGGGGAGGCAAAGCAGGCAAGAGCCCGGGGCCCGAGCTGGAGCTGGCCCCTGAGCATGGCTGATTACATTTAACCCACAGCGACAACTTCATGAAAGCCCCTTTAAACTGACTTTGTCACCTGACGGGTTGGCTGTCAGCTCATTTCTCACAGCTAGCTGCTCGGTAGCGTAGCTTATTCTCTCTAAACGGTTATTAATGCTATGGCTGTCCAAAGTGTCTAATGCATCAATAACACATTAACCATGCATGCATTAACGCCTTAAATGAGCGCCGTTCATCGAATACACTCATATTTCTGGTTAAATCAGTTTGATCGCATGAAATCAGTTTGCGTGAACGTGGACGTGAGCGTTGTGGACTCGGGTGAGAGAGAACGGCGTCGCGCTCACGTTCAGTAGTGGTAAACTGCTTCAAACGGGCGGCACCTGAGGATTTACAGCACCCAGCAGGGCTCATTGAAAAAGTCTGAAGAAATGAAGGTGAACTGGTTCAGTTTAGTCAGTGTGAAGTGAACTTCGAGCTAGCTCCTGCTAAGTGTGAACTTGCACAACGCTGGCATTAACACTTATGCTAGGGCTGTTGAAGTTAGCACTGCTGTCAATCAGACATGATGTTTGAAGGTCTGTGGACATGGCAGGCAATGCTGAGCCCCACGCAGCAGGCGGAAAAGATCTCCACTACACATTTAAGCAAATGTGCATTTAAGGCTAAGAAGTCCAAAACTAGAGTTTTTGGCCCGGAGTCTCTAGAAACACCTCTCGCTGTGAGGAGAAAAGTGTAAACAGCGGGAGAGGGGTGCTGTACTAACTCTGCCCTCTAGTGATGAAAAGAGGAAGCTTCCGGTCCGCAGGACATGCCGAACATTTCACATAAAACAGTAAAACACACAAGAATACTGGAATGCACGATACATCATGATGAAAGTCATAATGGCCGCGACAACCACAGTTTTTTAAAGTTATATAATAATAACATGTTTAAAAGTACACACAAATGTACATACAATGAAGAAAAACTAGCTTGGATTAAATGCTAAGATGGAAAAAACTATTTTTTAAAAAAAATCTGTTTAGGCAGATCCTGAAAAACAGTGATGTTCCAGATCATTAGATATTCAGTAATGTATATTTTAATTATATTAACATAATTTAGAGAAGTTTAGGATCTCGTACACACACCTCTTATACACTCCCCCTCATTAATAAACAACAGATTGTGACAATAAACAGTTTTATTCACAACAAGCAGAAACAAAGTGGATTTACAATGTGAAAAACACACACTCACACACACACACACTCACTCACACACTCATATTTACATAATCTTAAACGCCTGTAAAAACACAGCTGAACCATTTCACTATAAAGCAGTGTGTAGGTGTGTATAGCAGATTCAGAATAAATACACACTTGAGTTGATTAATCTGAGGATTTAAATCAGTTTATAAATCTGAGTCTTAAAGCTGCAATAATCAATTTAACATTTCTTACTTGTACAGATAATCTGGAATACACCTGGAGTAACCCACCTACTTCACCACTAATCTTACTTAATGCACGTTTACACACCACCCATGTCCACTTCAGAACACACACACACACACACACACACACACAGACAGACAGACAGACAGACACAGACACACACACACACACACAGTGTGAACCAGTGAATCAGAAAAAGAAGTAAAAACATTAAATAACTAAGATGAACATCTCACGTCACACTGATAAAGTAAATGAAGATGGTGGACGAGGGTTCACTTCATTATTCATCTCCAATCATAATTGGAACACTGCATGCTTATAAAAGGTGTGTAGTTTTAATATCAGTAACATTTAATATACACTTCATACAGGCCGGGTGGGGTGGGGTGGGGTGGGGTGGGGTGGGGTGATCCCTTACACGTGTAATTAATAACGTACTGCAGGATACGCGTGTAGAAGAACAGAAGAGAAAAGAGAGAAGAAAAGCAGCTGCTGTAGTGGGAGATCTGATGCGTCTCTAATGCACAATGTGTCTAAAAATGGAACCCGGAGCAAAAATGCAGTGAAAGTTCTGGGAATAATCTGATCGTAAACGCTAGAGTGAGATTAAAACATCAACACTAACACACCGACATTTACACAGGAAACGCTGTGTGTGTGTGTGTGTGTGTGTGAGAGAGAGACTGACAACAGGAAATGACCTGCAGTGTGTGCGGAGCTGTGCTGTTTCCATGGTAATCACATCTGCTGATAATCAGTTGAAAGAGATGATGCAGAGTGACTGCTGTGTGTGTTTCAGTCAGGAGGAGGAGCTGTCTGTCTGAAGAACTGGCTGTCTGCTGAGCCATTAACCTGTCTGTCTGTCTGAAGAACTGGCTGTCTGCTGAGCCATTAACCTGTGTCTATTTACTGTACATATTTGATTAACTGTCTGTCTGTTATTCTATTTGCCCATATGTCTGTTCACCTAGGTGTCTTTCTGTCTGACTTCCTGCCGGTCTTACATTATCTATCCTTCAGTCATTCTGTCATACTATTTGCCCCACCTGTCTGTCCATCTATTTGTCAGGTAGACATATTTAGAAAGAAAAGCAATCGTTCTGTCTCTCTACTCAGTGGTCTGTCTGTCTGTCGGTCTTCCTGTCTGATGTTGGTGGTGATGTGGAGAAGTGAGAGCAGGATGTTTCCCTGTCGGTTCCTCTCCTCCGCTCACATGCCACCATGTTAGATCAGTGGAATGTCATAATGCTGTAACACTGATGAAACGTTAGTGTGTAAATCCCAGAACACGTCCAACAGAGACGTCCCGTGCGTGTGCGTGCGTGTGTACACGTCCACTTGGCCCATCAGTAGTGACTTTACAGTGCAGCAGATTTAAATATAAAGCATGTTTAAGGTTAAAACATGGTACATGATGTAGGTCTAAAACACAAACACGGGCTCCCCTTAACGAAAGGGCCCTTAATGCTGTAAAAGGGACAGAGCCGCAGTCCAGCCGTCCCGAGCAGGGGTTAGCGTGCGTCCCTACAGACGTGTGGAGATGATAACGTACAATAGCGCTGAAGATGATTATAAAGAGGAAAACCCGGGCTAACGGTGAAAGGAGCCTGGACATTCATTAGCACAACGCCATTTGCATAATGCTAATCAGGTCACTGTTAGCAGCTTAGCATTCTGTAAGAACTGTTCCTTTCATATTCTCAGAGCAAGCAGGAGAAATGCGTACTGCCTGTGTGTGTGTGTGAGATACTAAGCTTATTGTTGATCATCATGGAGCACCGATTAATATCTGGACATCCATAAAGGACGCCAGACGTGTGTGTGTGTGTGTGTGTGTGTGTGTGTGTTTCAGCTCTTCTCTGCTGCAGAGTCACTACAGAGAAACACAGAGATGAGAGGAGATTAGACTATACTATCGGTGCCATTATAAATAAATAATAAAAACATACTGTGGAATGAACACGTTATAATCTATAATGTATAAGCTGTTATTCAAACTTCATGGCTTTTGCACACGACTCCTATTCCCTCAGCAGGGTTCCTCAACTCTATTGCTTCTTCAGGTGGGCTCCAGGAACTCCCATTTCCTAACAGGGTTCTAGAATTCTACAGATCCTGAGGGAGTTCAGGAACTATTAATACTAAAACTAAACAGTTCCAGGACTCTTTCATGTTCTTGAAGTTATGGAACTTATTATTCTCCCCCACAGGGTACTGAGCTCTTTAGGATCTCTGGAAAGTTCCTCATAGGTAGTGATGTGCTGTCTGAAGCTGAGGCGCCGAAGCGCGCATCTAGTAGAAGGGGGCGCGTCAGATGAATCCCCACTTCGAGGTGTGGATCATTTGGCAGAAAACCCCGTTGACGTTACCGATGACCAGCGACGCCTCGGTTTGTTTGGTAGCCTACATGACAGTTTCATCCCAGGTGTCCCTTTCCGTATAAACGCGGGCAAATCCCGCCGGCACCTGCTGGGTTATTATGTTGGAGAGTGTAGGAGTGTATATCAGACAGAACTTTTCTTTCCTTTATTTTTTGACCCAAGTTATATATCAGGACATCTCAACATACATCATGTTTATGTGGACCTTTTCATTGTGTAGACAAATTCATAGAGAGAGAGTGTGTGTGTGTGTGTGTGTGTGTGTGTGTGTGTGTGTGAAAATAGTAGACAGCAAATAAAATATAAGCTCATATAAAAACGTATTACGCAAGCAATTGTAAAATGGAACACTGTGCAAAGAACATGAACATAATGCAAAGTGGCAGAACACTGACGCCATGAAGAAATTAAAACATGCTGTACACTTCGCTCAGCAGCAGGTGTCGCTAGTGAACTCTGTTGAATGATACGAGTAATGAACCGTAGCGAATCCCAACAGAGGATTCGTTTGTCATCGCTCACGTGGTTTTCTACTTAAATGATACATGCCTCGAAGCTGGGCTTCACTTGGCATGCGCCCTTACACCAGATACGCGCTTCAGAGCTTCATTTGGCTGTCACTACTCACAGGGTTCTAGAGCTCAGGGTTTTCCAAGCTTTAGCTAAAGTTTAAGTTTTTAGTTTAGGGTGTTCTGGGAACTCTTCTGTTCTCTCAACAGGTTTTGGAACTCATTAGCTGTTTGGGAAGTGGAGGATCATGGATTATGAGGAATTGTGTGTGTGTGGTAAAGTTTGAATAACAGCCTGAACTCTCACACACTCCTACCTGTGCTGGATAAAATCGCTGGGGTGGGAATGGTTCTCCTCTACTATGGGTTTACATTCAACACACACACACACACACACACACAAGCTTATTACACACAGTGCAGTATAAGGAGTGTGATATGGAAATGTGAAGACCGTAAACATGGCAACTATTTACATTCATCACTAGTTATTCGTTTTGATTTTATATGGATATAATGTAGCAAATAACATGTGGGGTGTGTGTGTGTGTGCGTGCACTTACTGGCAGCAGTCTGAGGTGTGTGTGGCTCCTCGTGTCTCTCTCTCTCCTCCTGCAGTGAGTGGATGTACTCGGGGCTGAGTGTGTCCTCTGGTTCTCCGATCAGATAAATGTTCTTAAAGCGGTAGTACAGCATGGATGCTTTAAACATGATCGCCTCACTGCCCCGGAACCACCGCATCTACACACACACACACACACACACACACACACACACACACACACACACACACACTATATACATTAATATATGCATATTACTGGACATTACTGGTTACACCAGTAATCGATCATAGCTCTGGTATGTTGTGTGTACTCGCATGTGTGTGTGTACCTTGCGGAGTGTGTCGATGAGCTCACTGTGGTTCTGAATGTGTCGCGAGGAAACAGATACTGAACTCAACTCATCCAACGCCGACAAACACTTATTTACATCCTACAGAGAGGAACAAACACATAGGTACACACTAATCTGTGTATATTGTATTCACACACACGAGATGTAGGATTTTTGTATTATGTAAGGAGCTGTAACACACTGGTGTGGAGTTACTGTTACCACCCTGGAGTTGATTACTTTCCTATAACAGCACGTCCCCAGGTTTTATTCCTCTTACACCAAAACTAAAATTCATCGTTTTTTTCCGTTTATAGTTAGTTCAAGTAAGTTCCTGTGAATGAACTGTTGCTATAGAAACGATAATGTATTAGCAGGAGTGCATTGATCTAAAGCTGCGATGTGCAGCTGCACTACAGAGAACTAACCAACACCTTCTGACCAATCAGGAGGCTGAACAGTGTTCAGGTCTTACAGGCTTTTCAAGGGTCATGGAGATCCTGATATCACCATGCAGTCTGTACAGCAGAGAGTCTGTGACTGACAGAGCAGGAGCTGGAACACACACACGCACACACGCACGCACGCACACACGCAGTCAGAGAGCCACTCCATAAACTCCAGAACCCATGTCTAAACATTAAAGATGATTATGATGTCATAGGGTGTCACCTCTTCGTTTGTCCACTCTGTCCTCTTCTCCTTTATGTTTACTCAGCCTGCGCACACACGCACACACACACACACACACACACACACACACACACACACACACACACACACACACACACAGTTTGTGCTGATATATCTCTCTAACCATCATATAGTATTTAAATGCTAAAACACCAGACTCCTGGGTTCACTCACTCATCTGTCTGCTCTGTCTCTCCTCTCCTCTCTCTCTCCGTCTCCTCCTTTCCATCGCTCGGTTTGTCCTTCTCCTCTTGGTCTGTGCCCTGTTTCTGAGTTCTGCTTCTGGTGGACGTGACCAACCCCTGAAGAGACTTTAACACACTCATCCTCTTCTCCGCCAAGACTCTACTCCTCTAACAGAGAGAGAGAGAGAGAGAGAGAGAGAGAGAGAGAGAGAGAGAGAGATTTAATACACATGTATTTAATATAATGTATCTGTTCACTAGTGTTTCTAGACTAATTTATTTCTCCTACTTGCTTCCTCTTTTCATCCTCCAAGTCTTTCTGTATTGCAGACTCCTCCTCTCCCTTCTTCACCCACGACTCCTCCTCTCTCTTCTTCTCCCGCGTCTCCTCCTCTCTCTTCTTTTCCCTCGCTTCCTCCTCTCCCTTCTTCTCCTCCATCTCCTGTCTCTTCTTGGTCTCTTCCTCTCCTGCATCTTCATTCCTTTGCTTCTTCTCCTGCATCTCCTCCTCTCTCCGCTTCTTCGCTTTCGTCTCCTCCTCTCGCCGCTTCTTCTCCTTCGTCTCCTCCTCTCTCCGCTTCTTCTCCTTCCTCTCCTCCTCTCTCCGCTTCTTCTCTTTCGTCTCCTCCTCTCTCCGCTTCTTCTCTTTCGTCTCCTCCTCTTTCCGCTTCTTCTCTTTCGTCTCCTCCTCTCTCCGCTTCTCCTCCCGCGTCTCCTCCTCTCTCTTCGTCTCCTCCTCTCTCTTCTTTTCCCTCGCGTCCTCCTCTCTCTTCTCCTCCCGCGTCTCCTCCTCTCTCTTCATCTTCTCCTCCTCTCTTTTCTTCTCCCATTTCTCCTCCTCTCTCCTCTTCTTCTGCGTCTCCTCCTCTCTCTTCTTCTCAGTCACCTTCTCTACTGAATCTTCGATCTTCTGCTGCTTCTTCTTCTCCCTTGTTTCCACCTCGCCCTCCTTCTCCTCTCTCTTCCTCTTCTCTCCCTTGTACTCCTTTCCTCCCTCCTTCTCTCCATCCTTCTGCTCGACTGCCAGTTGCTTCTTCATTTCTTCCTCTGCCTCTCTCTTTCCCTTCTGTTCTTCTGTCCTGTGTCTCAGCACTCTGTGTCCTCCTTCATCCGCCTCTCGTGGTTTCCTCTTCCCTACCTCGCTGTTTCCTGGCTCTGGGGGGCGGAGTTTTTCTTCCTGTCGGGTTCTTCTCAAGGCTGAAGATACACAAACACAAACACACTCGTTCACACACACACACTATAGAAACACGGCTGTACTTAGCACAGTTCTCTCAATTCCACTAACATCACTGAGCCATCTCGCTGTGGGAAAAGACGCCACTAAGAATCTGATCGATGTAAGTTTTGAAGAACAAATAATTATTTGATATTAAAACGTGCGTGTTGTTGTCTAAGGACCGAATGCCTAAGTAATCGCACCCCACTACCACTGTAACCAATCAGACCTCAGTTCCCGCCCCAGTGCCATGGTAACCAGTGTGTTTACCTGCAGGGCTGGAGCCAGGGTCAGTGATGGCCGAGACGACCTCCTCCTTCCTCTTCCTTCGCCCCTCTCGATCCTTCAATTCATCCTCTGGGGGATTCTTCTCGGTCTCATTCTTCTGTCCCTTTTCCACTCTATCCTTCTGATCTTCTGTCCTCCGTCTCAGCACTCTCTGTTCTCCATCACCTCCCTCTTTCCGCTTTCTCGATGGCACATCATTCAGAGCAGCACTATGGGGTTCAACGGGAGCAGTGCCTTGAGGTTTAACCGGATCAACAGCTTTGCGTTCTCCTGGAGGTTCCTGGGGTTCAGCAGGAGTGGTGCCTTGAGGCTCCCCGGGAGTTGCATCTAGGTGCTCAGGACTTTCATCTCGGGATTTATTAGCAGCATCTTGGGGTTTAACTGAAGAGTTATTTAGGGGTTCGGGAGCTGAGGTTTTGTTTCTAAAGGCTGAGATTTTGAGGTTTCTAAGCTGAATCTCAGGGTTGAGGAGGTGAGTGTCAGTGCTCTGGAGCCGTGGCACTGTGACCCTCAGCCAAGTGTTGGGCTTCAGGAGCCGAGCGTCTGGGCTCTGGAGGCGTGATACCGGGGTTTGTACCTGAGTTTCTGTGACCCTCAGCCGAATATCTGTGGTTTTCAGTTGGGTCTCTGAGGTCTTGAGACAAGTCTCCGGCGTTCGGAGCGGAGTCTCAGGGGCATGGAGCCGAGGCTCTGTGATCTGGAGCTGAATCTCTGGAGTTCTGAGCCGAGTCCGCAGCTGTGGCTCTGCGACCTTCTTGGTATCCTGAAGCTGGGCCTCTGATCTCCGCAGCCGAGTCTCAGGGATGTGGTGGCGGGTACCTGGGGGCTTCAGCCCGGTCTCTGGAGCTCGGAGCGGAATTCCAGCAGTCAGCAGCTGTGGCTCTGTGACCTGCACGCAACCCCTGGAGTTCTGAGACCGTGGCTCTGGGGTATGGCGCGGCGTCTCTGGGGTTCGGGACGGAGCGTCAGGGTTACAGAACTGTGGACTGGTGACTTTCACCGTACTCTTGGATGGTCTGGACTGAGTCTCAGGCTTCTGGACTGGTGGCTCTGTGATCTTCACCCAACCTTTGGATCGCCGGGGCTTAGTCTGAGGGGTCTGTACCAGTGGATCTGTGATCTTCACCCAGCCCTTGGATCGCCGGTGCCGGATCGCTGGGGTTCGGAGTCGATTCTCTAGGTTTGGCTGCAGTGTAATACACAGGCATGTGGTGATAACTGGTTATTAAACTGCGA
Source organism: Parauchenoglanis ngamensis (assembly GCA_030014255.1). NCBI lineage: Eukaryota > Metazoa > Chordata > Actinopteri > Siluriformes > Auchenoglanididae > Parauchenoglanis > Parauchenoglanis ngamensis. Next base: position 20,832,833 of record JAQMYM010000015.1, read on the forward strand.
TATTTGACAAACATCACTCATGTCCAAACAGGATGTAAGATCAAATCAGGGAAGTGATTAAAAAAAAGCACAGTAAACACTACAAATAGCTGCTGAGCAGTGAAATGTAAATAATTAAACACATTAGCTAAACGTAATTCATTATTATGAAAAACTCGGTACATACCTTGCTCCTCTCCTCCCTGATGGGTAGCTTTGCCTTCCGATAGGTCAGTGCCGTATTTTTGGCTTTGACCATCTTGGCTTTTGTAAGGATCTTCTTCTTGGCAGCGTCCTGCTTCTTCGCTGCACTCGTGGTCTTAGCCACGATGGCTTTCTTGGCCAGGACGACCTTTTTGGGCGGAGCAGGTTTTTTAGTTTGTGTTGTGGTTTCAGCAGACGTTGTTGAGTTTGTCGATGTTGGAGTGGCAGCAGACGCTTTTTCAGGTGGTGTTGCAGTCTTCTGTTGGCCATCTTTCCCCCGGCTCGCCGTCTGGGTCCTAGTCAAGCTCTCTGAGGTAGACGGCTTGTTTGGAGTGGTGCTGGTTTTCACAGGTGTTTTATCATGCTTTATCACAGCTGCAGCTTTAGGGGGCGTGCTAGCCTCGGTTTTATTCTGAGCGTTCTTCTTTTCCACGCTCCTCGCCTTCCTATGCGTCTCCTGCACCTTCCTCTCTACGTCCGCTTTCTGTCAGAGACACAACAACCAATGAAAAGATGTTTCTCTCCAATGTAATAGATGTGGTGGAAATGCACCCAACAAATGCAAAACACATCATTCTGCCTTCCTTTTTGCCTTTCCGATAAAAAGACGGGAGGATGAGACGGCACTAACACAGATGCTGGGAATCATTCACAGTACATACATGCATACACACACACCCCTACACCGGGATATGGTGAACTCTGACCTTTTGACCTTTGAGGCCGACCCCTGGGTCATTTTCGATCTCCCACATGGCCTGCTCAAAACCTCCTCGTTTGAAGGGCTTCCCATATTTCTCTTTGTTGGGCCAGTAATGCACGATGTCCTTAGCGACTAGACAAGTTCTGTAAGAACAACAACAAGTCATCACTGACAATGTTTTATTACATTATATATCATACACAATACAGTAACAAAAAAACTATATAAACACTGACAATTATTAATAAACAAACTACAGTTACAATAATTTTACAATTTAAACCTATTTTACAAAATATATTAAATGAACTATACATAAGTGTACATAAGCGTGAATGTGTGCACGCACAGATTATAAAACATAGTTACACTGTATGGTAAAGACGTTGGACTAGAAATCAGAAGGTTGTGAGTTCAGATCCCAGCACTGCCGAGCTGCCCCCGCTGGGCCCCTGAGCAGGGCCCCTAACCCTCAACTGCTCACGTGTATAAATGAGATAACTGTAAATGCATAGTTACCACTTTTTGCAGATGCCGTGTGTGTGTGTGTGTACTCACGTTTGGTGTGTTCCATAAAAGAAGATTGGGATCTTATTCCTCGGAGCTCTCCCAACAGCAATCTGTCCATGGAAAAGAAAAACTGTCATTTTGTGTGTCTGGGTCTCTCTCTCTGTGTGTGTGTGTGTGTGTGTGTGTGTGTGTGTTAGTTACCCGGGCAGGCCAGAAAGGATACCCCTTCATTTTGGCAAACACGACGTCACCAGGACTGAAGTCATGCTGCAGCGACACACACTTCATCTTACACTGTAACACACACACAAAGTTGTAATGTCTGCTGTATACACACCAGCAAATCACACTTACACCCGCTTTAAAAGAGGACTAGAGAGCAAATTACGAGCTGAATCTTAAATAAGTATCTCTACTCTAGACGTGTACACTTACAGCAGCTTAAATACAAAGGCTCTCATGCACTACCTAGTGCACTTTATACTGAACAGGAAACTGTTTGGGATGCAGCAGCTAACATGCTAACGAGAGGAACAACAAAACACAGCACAGGAATGTCGCTAGCTATGCGGCTAAAACACACGCGCGCGTACAGACATAAACCGTATAAAGAGCAGAAGTGTGTGCACATTTAGCCTTGATTCACTTACCGACTCTGCTCTACAGCACCACCGTGTTCATAAAAACTAGTTATTTCTTTACTCTCGCGCTCTGTGCCATTGAAAGATATGCCCCCTTACCAGCTTTCCGACAAGCCCCGCCTCGAGCGCGAGGATTGGCTCGTTAGTATCCCCCTTTACACAATGAACCTCTCCGATTGGTGAGTGCGAGTAAATATACGTGACTTAGCCAATCGCAGCACAGGAGGCGGGGTTTATCATCCCACGGACGCTTTCTCGACTTGTTCGCGATTGCTAGGGATCAACATGGCGGCTCGCTAAACGCACTCACTGGACTAGCGCCACCTGCTGTGCTGGAGTGTGAGCACGAAAATCTTTTTAAATACGAACAATAACAATAAACGATTTGTCAGCTTTAAGCACAACTGAAGGACATTTTCCTCCTCAGTAACTCATTATGAAGTAAATCCTTTCTTTACAGCCCTGTGCTTAAAAAACACCGGCTACATCCACATGCACTTGTGTAAACCATTCTAACACAATTCCTAATATTTACACACAATTTTACAAAAGGCTACATAAGACAAAACACAGTCCATGCATTTAACTTACATTTCCTTAGACACTTGCTGATGTAATTCTGTGTTAATCTGATTGGTCAGAAGGTGTTGATTAGTTTTCTGTAACAGCGGCTCTGACAGTTTTGCAGCTGTATATTAATGCCTTTGCCCTAATACATTACCGTTTCCATAGTAACAGCTCATTCACTGTACAGCGCTCACCACCGATAATAAACACATTCAAATGTATGTACGGTGAAGTTTTCTGTAAGGAGAAATCTGTCTGTTTATAGCTGCTATAATGTAAGTGACAACAAGAACTAACTTTTTTCACAGACATTAAATGTAACTATAAACAACTAAAAATAATAAAATGTAAAGTTGTTGGTAAGCTGCTGTGGTGTAAGAGGAATAAAACACTAGGTGTTGTGCTGTTATAGAAAAATCATCAACTTCATGGAAGTAACAATAACTCCATTTCATCACAGTATTTTACTGTAACACACACACACACACACACACACAGAGTGCTTAATGCTTATTTATGTTTACAGAAAGAGGATAGCTTTTGTTTATTGTAATAATAATATTGCACGGTTATTTATTTATGTATTATTATATTCATGATCAGGTTTTCGGGATTCTTGATTTTTGCATAAACACAAAACAGATGTTTACGGTACACACCACGACGCCTGTTACACTGCACTTAGTACAAGATGAACCAAGCTAAAGCACAACAACCAACATCATCACATGTCACCAACAAAGGTCATATCCCGGGTGCAGGATGTCACCGCTACATCAATCACACTTCCTCTTCATCACATTTCTCCCTTTTGATCTTCACTGGCGTTGTGGACTTTCGTGATTTTTTTCTGGCTGTTACACCAGTGACTCCTTTACAACACCCCTTCTGATTGGTCCAGAGATGAGTGGAAGCCCCGCCCTCTGCACTATTAGCACCGTAAATGGACAGTTTATGTTGATCGATCATTTCAGTGTAATTATTTAAGTTAGCAAAAGCGTAGCCGCTTGATGTGGTAACAGCTGCTAGCACAGCCGTGTCGGATATTTTCATTTGATGTATAATTTTCACCGGAGACGTGGAGGATTGGGACGAAGTCCACTGACTTGCCATGGAGTGTGTGTGTGTTGAGTGTGTGTGGTGTGTGCTGTGTAGGCGTGGGTTGGGATTAGCGCTGTGTCTGTTGCGGCTCCTCAGCGAGCTGAACAGCATGTCGCAGCCCTCGACGGTGCAGCGGTGTTTGATTTTAAGATGCACGGCGTTGTAGTGGATCTTCAGTGTTCCCCTGTCGTAGAACGTTTTCCCGCAGGAGCCGCAGCTCACACGAGACTTTTGCACAGAAGGCGAGCACAAGTGCTGATCCCTCGCTCCTGAGGAAAATGAGGAAAAGCAAGAACGACATGGGTGTGGAGTTTCAGCGTTGCTAATCGGCTAATACACAGCACTTTAAGTAGGTTTAATGCTACGGTTGCTAATGCTAAGAAGATGTGCATGAGCATGAACACTGCTGTGTAGGATTTGCTACTTCACTGAAGGTTATTATCTCAAAAATATTTTTCTTCTCATCTCCTGCTACTGTGAGATTCACTTTCATGCTAGCATGCTAATACAGTGGCCATTACTTAGCTCTGATTTAGCGCTACTTTCAACAAAACGCCTGAAATTTCATTTTTCATTTAAATCCAAAATGCTGTGGAAGAGTTTGCTAAGAAAGAAACCTTTTTGGTTTAATTTTTCATTACCTGGGTTTTTCCTCGGTGGATCAGTTCCGATCGCTGCTGCACATTCTGCGTTTACGCCACGTTTTGTCTCTCGGTCTCGGTCTTGCTGAAATGTACAAACTTCTGATGGAACCTTGTAGAGAAGTGAGGCGGAAGGCTCGCTGCACTCCGGTATGCCTCCCGAAAGATTTTCTAAATGGCTCATACTGGGTGACCTTTGACCTCTGATGGTTCCATTCATCTGTAGATTATGACTTGTGTTGAAAAAGCAATCGTTTGTAGTCGTTTTGGAGGCGTTTGTTGAAAGCAGATGCTGCTCGTGCTGGGAGATCATGAGCTCTGCGCTGGATTTAGTTTCACCGAAACGTAGAAACTGATGCAGGGTCACGAGTTCATCTTCAGGAGTCATGATCGCCCAGCGATCCAAAACCTTCCCTGATGAGTCCTGCACAAAGCAGAGCAGAAGCAAGAAATCAACATTTAAAGAGATTTGACGAGAAAAAAAAGTCGTCCGGTTTGTGGGGTTCCTCAGAGCTCAGCACTCAGACCACTCGTATTCTGTTTTTACACTTCTCATCCTTTAATAGGGTGCAATATAAATCAGCTGTTTCCCTGTGTGTGTGTGTTTCAGGTGTGTGTACCTGCAGCTTGTATCCTCGGACGTAATCGTGCAGTGTCCAGCCGTGTGTGTGTAGGACATCGAGGACGTGTTGGTGTGTGAGGACACTGAAGAGCCGGTCCAGGAGAATCTTCATCCTGATGGGGAAAGCGTGTGTGCCGAACAGGATCAGAGTGCTGAGGTCACACACAACGCCCGAGTGAACAACCTCCACCTGATCTGAACACACATGCAGCTTACTGAGAGCTACACACACACGCACACACACACACACACACGCACACACACGCACACACACACATACACACACACACGAGAAAGAGAGAGAAATACAAAAAGAAAACAAGTTTATGTTTGTTTGTGATGGAGATTGCATCACTCACACACACACACACACACACACACACAAACACACACACACACACACACACACACACACACACACACACACACAC
>JAQMYM010000015.1:20935265-20949297 GCA_030014255.1 Parauchenoglanis ngamensis
TCTCCCCCTTTCTCTTTCACTCTCTCTCCCTTTCTCTCTCTCTCTCTCTCTCTCTCTCCCTTTCTCTCTCTCTCTCTCTCCCTCTCTCCCCCTTTCTCTCTCACTCTCTCTCCCTTGTCTCTCAGTCATAAGTCACTTTGGATAAAAGCATCTGCCAAATGAATAATAAAACATAAATAAGGTGAATGTGAATCTGTATGTAGCTTTAAATTTATGGCTGCATTACTGGAGATGACCAGAAGAGGGCAGCGCATCAACAAATCAGTACAATGCAGAGTGAACACACGTTTTAAACATTCATCTTCAGTAATTTATTTATCTTGCTCAGGGTCACGCTTCATCCATAGCCAGTCCATCACAGGGCACCACACACACACACACACACACACACACACACACACACACACACACACACAATGTTAGGGTTTTGTCATTGCTCATTTTCTGACCAAAATGTCCCAGAATATACGACACGCAGGAAACACACACACATAAAGGTTTTACATCAGGCTACATGTCATTTGTGCAGAGAGACAACACACACTTACACTTACACACACACACACAAACACACACACACACTTGGAGCATGGACGGATGGATTAAAGAGAACATCTGAATGACAGACACGTTCATTTTGAGGAAAGACTGAAGAAGAATAAAGACGGTGGATTATTTCTGACTGTGTTTTCAGTGTGTATTCGTCTGATTCCTCAGCTGTGTCAGTGTGTGTGAGTGTGTATGTATGAGTTGGAGATGAAGCCAGTTGTTCTCCTGCTCTCCGTCGTGCTCCTGACCTGCGCTGCTCCTGTAAGGAAACTTGTCACATCCACATTCATATATTTACGTTCTGATTGTTTATTGACACGCTGTGGAGTTTCTTTAATTCATTAATAACTCACTCTGCTGTCTGATTGGTTAATCTGCGTCTTATTAGATTTTATAATTATGTATTTTCATTTCCTGCACTAATGTTGAGGTTCAGTATTATACAAGCTGCATTAGTGGTTGAACTTTGAGCAATGGTCTCATTTTAAATAATCAAACAGTGGAAATTTGTATTAATTGGAAATCATCAAAATGAATTAAAATGAATTAAAGACACTGTAAATTAAACAGTGTTGAGATCGTAATCACTATAATGTGACAATCTAATCTGTAAATTCTACATTACAGGTGCAATGTAAATATAAGAATATATATATTCTGGAAATATGTCTTTAATATCTTTACATCTACACATGTATGGTTGAATAGTGTTAATAATTATAATGTGTTTGTGTGTGTGTGTGTGTGTGTGTGTGTGTGTGTGTGTGTGTGTGTGTGTGTGTGGTAGCTACACAAGAATAATGAGTTGAGCAGTTCACAGGAATCCCAGGTAAGTTATATAATTAGGGGGATTTGTAGTATTTGTTAAATAAACTGCGTGTGCAGCAGATCAGTATCATGATCACGACACGTTTCCCAGCGCTCTGTACACTTTTCCACACAGGAAGCCCAAACATATCATTTAAAAAAAATAATTTCTCCTTCTCTCTTACGCTGCTATTTTTGGGTTATTTTTTGTATATGCCTTTCACTGGGCTTCTTAACATCTTTAACCTCAAAGTATAGATACTGTGGACAGAATGTTTAAAGTTGTAAAAATAAGAATGAGTAATTGGGATATTTTACATGCTGTTGTGGTTGGGTTTAGACAGATCACAGTCAGTTTTTAGTCATGATCAGTGTGTAAAATTGGCCCAAATGCAACCACTCATTTACATAGGATATATAGACAGGGTTAGGGTTAGGGTATATATAGGATAAATAGACAGAGAAAGATTGGCTGAAAGAAAGAAAGAAAGAAAGAAAGAAAAAGAAAGAAAGAAAGAAATGATATAGGGGTGAAAGAAGGGATAGTGCAAATGAGATGAAGTGTAGATATATTGTTATAATTACTGCAGTTGTACTGATATAAAACTATAGAAAGTTTATGTAATTATTAATATATTAATAAATAAAATGAGTCCAGGTGACATGGGCCAAATTTGAGGTGACCTTTCACAAAAGCATGAAACTTGGTACACTTGTACACTCTGAGTGTCAGGATCTGCCCCTCGCTGCAAACGTGGCATGCATTGTGGACTCGGTCACGTGCGCTGTGCTTTCAGTGTCTCCATCGCGCTTATCACGGAAGCACGCACTTCCGCATATCGGCGTGAACTACAAGGACTACAGTTCCCATGAGCGCCTGCAGTCCAACATGTGACTGTCAATGGGATGAAAGTGCATCTTATTCACGCACACTCACGCTGTGTATATAAGGACTCTCAGTTGCGCTAAGCTTTGCGAAGCATTAGACTAGCCTCCGTGTGTGTTATTGCCGAGCCTTAATTCCCGTATTTATATGTCTGGTTTTTAGACTCTGTTTCTTTGTTTTGGTTTATTGTTTTTTGCCTAGTTTGTGATACTCTGTTTGCCGATCGCTCGACCCCAGCCTGTTATTGGATTAGTCTTCTGCCTTCTGTTTCTGTACCTCTGCCATTGTGTATTTAAATAAACACTTTGGTTTTACTATGCCATCTCCTAACCTGCGCATGTGCCCAGCTATCACCCAGTTACATAACACTGAGACCCTGAACTTTTTCATAAATAGAGGCATCACAAAAAGGCCTCGTGGTGGCCACGGTGGCCATTTTACTGTCTGCCATATTAAACAATTTGGCTATGGTGGAAAGTAAAACGGTCACCATGGCTGCCACAATGTGTTTTTGCAATGACTCAGATTTTAAAATGTTCAGGGCTTCAGAGTGTACAAGTGTACAAAGTTTCATGCTTTTATGAAAAAGTGATCATCTTTTTCACCTGGACTAAATACTAAATAACGCTGTATGTGTGATGTATTGTATATGGGATATTAAATTGTAAGTTATATAACATGTATATGTGTAATTACAGAACTTCTTTTTGAATCAGTGTTTATGTCTTTTGTCAGGTTACGTCACGTGTCACTCAGTTTAGGGGAACCTCAGGAAGTGACATCATAATCAGGGCACCTGCAGGTTTTGGAATACCCAATAAGAATGGTCAGAGCACTGTAACAGTCAGTTTACGAGATGAGACTACCAATGTTTCCATCGATGTGGTGAGCTTCATCTTCTCTGTCAGAAGTGAGGAAACGTTTAGTGCTAAGCTTGGTGAAAGCAATGGAGGCTTCAGTGATGAAGGAATGCAGGATAATGGGGCTGGACCTGGCAAACCCGAAGAGAAAAACAACAAGGATAATGATGACGAGGCAAGTGAAGAGGGATTTGAACCAACAGCAGGAGCTGTGGTGCTAAACAGTGATGAAGAGTTGGACAAAAGCAAAGAGGAAACATCAAATCCAACAGAGGATAAGCATGATGAAGATCAGTTACGCAGCACAAGTTCCCAGTCTGACACCAAAGTTGACTCTGAAGAATTTGACCCAGACCATCCAAAAGTCTTTGAAACTCCAACCACCTCAGATACATCCAGCTTATGGGAGGACTCAAATGAGTCTGATCCTGAGTTAGGATTAGAGTACCAAAAGACCAAGGTTCATATTGATCAACCGAGCAGGGCAGAACCTTCTGTCTTACACCATCTCCCCAGACAACTCACAGGTCTCAGATCAGCCCTTGCATCTGCCTTATTGCAAGGGGAAACCAATTCAGCAGAAGCAAATGGCAAAGGAGTTGAGCCCAGAACAGATATCTCTTCTGTAGAAGGTCAAACTGTTCACACAAACTCAAAACCCATGTTAGGATCTTTTCAGACTGCTTCAGCACTCAGCTCCAGCTCGGAGGAGAAAGCAGATGATGAATGTCAGAATAGTGTCACTGATCCAACACCGAGCAAGAGCCCATATTTCAATTCGGGTCCAGAGTCCATGGTAAATACAGAAGAGGTGAAGAAGAATGAAGGTCCTCCAACACTTTTCTCGTCTGGTTCAGACTTTTATCCTGAGTATGTTAATGATGACTGGCAGTATGATCCCAGATATTATGACCCATACAGGAACCATCCTGGGTATGATGCAGGGTATGACCCCTATGGTGCAGGTTATGACCCATATGGTGCAGGGTATGACCCCTATGGTGCAGGGTATGACCCCTATGGTGAAGCTTATGACCCATATCATGCAGGATATGACCCCTATGGTGCAGGTTACGACCCCTATGGAACAAGGTATGACCCCTATCAGGCAGGATATGACAACCAGGACCCATATCATGAAACAGAGAGTGAAGATACAAAACATGATGTAGAGCAAGAGCCCACTCCAGCATACTCAGAGGAAGAAAATGAGAGCCATCCTACAGAGATTTCAAACAGCCAGGATAACTCACACAGCGAAGAACAACGTCAGTCACTCTCCATTTCACCATCAAGTACCCCAGTATCACTTCCTGAAGGTTCAGAGAACATGGATTCGGCATACAACATGCCATCAGAAGAACCATCAAACTCCAGCTCTATTGAAACCAGCAGAGAACTGGGACTGCAGCCTTCCAAAGGTCCAAGGGATTCTAACAGTCCTCCTGATCCTGCTGTGTCCAACAGTGAAGAGGGTACTGAAACCAGAGCTGATGCTGTTGGCAAGAAAATGGTTTTGACAGGGAGCTCCAGCAGTGAGGAGAGCGTTGAGACCACAGACTACGAACAAGAGAGCCAGAATCCTATGGACCAGGCAGGAAACCAGGGAACTCCTGATCCAGTGATTCAGACATCTTCCCATATGTCTGTGGTTCAGATCAGTCATAACACCCATGAGATACACAAAGAAGGAGAACATCAGAGTCAGTCACCCGTAGATCTGATTCCTGCATTTAGCTCAGAAGAAGAAAATCCACTGGTTAACACAATCGAGCACGTCATGGCTTTTGCATTCAATGGTGGATCCAGTGAAGAAGGTACTGTTGTTGGGATGAATCCTGATTCTACCCCCTCAGACAACACCATTTCTGAAAACAACCAGAATGAAGACTCAAATGAATCCACAACCCATAGCCCAGGAATCAGTGCAGAAGTGACTCGTGAATCAGTTCACCTCACCGCAGAGAGCCCAACATTCAATTCTGAATTAGTGCCAACAAGTGATTTACTTGTTAGCAACGAAGACGCCTCCAGTGAGAATACAACGCCAAATCCGAGCGCTAACCTGCACATTACAGCTCAGAGCAGTGGAGGATTAGATAACAGCACAGAAGGTAATGCTCACACTGCTAATGACAGTGAGGAGTCTCAGGAATCTCAGATCTTTACCCCATCCAAAGTGTTCCCCATTGCTCGCCAGTCAAGCCATGTGCAAAACACTGATAGCAGCAGCGATGAGGAAAACACACGAGACAGGAAGTCCAACCAGGGGATAATCAGTCAATTTCCTGTAGAGACACCCGCTAAAATAATAGCCACCAATCTCTGGACGTCTTTCCTCCAAGCCCTGAAAGTTCCCATAGCTAATCAAAGTGGACAATCGGGTCAGAAATATGTCCGAAGGCCACAAAGTACCAGACGTTATCATCAGCAGAGCAACAGGAGACAAAAAGCCAACAGCAGTGAGGAAAGTAAATAAAATTAAATAATATGTGTAAGCTTAGCACATTTTTAACAAAGACCGAGTCAGAAACTGCTAATGGAAGGTTGGTGCTTGATACTGCAACATAGGCAGTTTATTATAGTATAGAAAGTTAGCTTGTTAGCATTCATACATACTATTAGTAATCATATTCCTGTTAGCAGTCATCTTCTCTGTTAGCAAACTGCATATTGTTAGCAAATTATTTTCATCATAGATCTCTAGAACATCCCTGACACTGTTCTAGCAGGTTTTACTGATTGGAGCTTTAATGGGTTTTTTTTACCTCCACATGTGATTGATGTAGTTGCTGTAGGTCTGTTTTCTCCTCTCAGGAATAATTTGCTGTATTTTTCGAATGGAAATGTGATCCAGATTTAACACAAACTTCTTTTACCTCGAATAAAACTAGCTGTAATGATACTGATAGTTTAAAAAAAAATCTGTATTGAAAATGTATCAATATAACAATGATAGAAAAGTCTTTTTTTTTTCAGATTGATCTTGTACTCCAAAAGCATGATTTCTATTTAGGTCATAAATAAATTAAATGAATAAATCTCATAATACAATGGTTCATGCAGCTGTAACAGTTTCCTGTGTCTTTATTCACCATGTATTTCAAATGGATTACTTTAAAGGTGCAGTTTGTCATTAACATTTCTGTGCATTGGGTGTGGTACATTCTGTACAGATAATGGATAGATGGATGGATGGATGGATGGATGGATGCTGGCAGTTTCTTAAATTCTGGCTTCTGCTTAAATTTGCTGTGCTGCAATTCAGCTAACAGCCAGCAGAGGGCATTAACTGTTCCTTTAAACATTATACTGTTATAATACATTATTATAAAGGAACAGTTTAGGCAAAAGAACAATGTATACCATTTATGAAAAACTTGAGGCTATGATATTTCTTTACTTGTTAGCTACATTAGCATTGCAGCAGAACTAAACAAGCAAACCTCAGACGTTTGTGGTGATGGAGATGTTGTGTAATATGAAACGCTGTGTGTTTGTCTTATGAAGTTCAAGAGAGTGAATAAAGAGACTCTGCTGATGGAACGACTACTTATAGCCGCTACAATGTGATGACAGGAAGTAACTTCTTTCATGAGCATTAAATGAAAAAATATATGGATAAAAAGTATGGATAATAGTATGGTGTAGAGTAGTGTATCCTTTTTTAATAAGTAAAAACTGTAATAGTTGGTAAGTTGCTGTGGTGCAAGAGGAATAAAACACTTGGGGACGTGCTGTTACAGGAAAATAATCAACAGTAACTCATCACACCATCCTGAAACCCTGAAGTTGATTATTTTCCGATAACAGCACGACTCAGACGTTCCTCACCACACACTGTTTAATTCCTTAGTTACGTTTTAGTTATGGATTTATAACTGAATTTAAAAACTGACTAATTCAGTATCTGATGTGGTACCACACACACACACTCACACACACACTCACACACACACTCACACACTCACACACACACACTTTACCTGATGCTGCAGTGATCCATGTCCAGTCACACAGCATGAGGAAGAGAGAAAAAAAATGTTGCATTACAAAGTGAACATGCACACACACAAGTCTTATAAATCACACACTCCAGCATACATACTTCATATAAAACTCTACACTCTTCACTAAAACGTCACACCTCACTTTCTTTTTTCCCCTGACCTTTATCCCTCATTTTTTCCTCTTCTCCTGTCTTTCCCTTCCTTCTTGTTCTTATCTTTCTATCCATTTTGTCACATTTCTTTTTCTTTCGTCACTAATTTCGCCTTTCTTTCTGTTTACCCGCACTTGTTCCTCCTCTTGTGTATCCGTTTTTTCTTCTCTTTCTTCCTACCCTTTTTCTCTCCGATTTCTCCCCTGACTGTCTCTCTTCTCCATCACTGCACTCCTCTTTCCCCTGCTACTCATTATCCTCTCGGGTGTGTTGTTCTGGTGCTTAGCACTCACTCTGCTGTGTGCTTCACTTCACTGCTGTGATCACAGACACCTAAACTCTTACCGAGGCTTGTTGTCATGGTTACACAGCCATACAGGAAGTGCGATGAAATTGTGATGAATAAATCCTGATAAAGGAGCTGAACAACACAGCAGGCAGCCAATCAGAAGCGAGTGTGTAGGAGGATGGGAGGAGTTTACCTGACCCTTAATGCCCTGCTGCGTAATAAACGTCTTCAGTGCTCCGGTCTCCGAGTTCTGAGGATATCCAAAATCCAGGATCTCTGCGTGTACACACACACACACACACACTTGTCTTTCTTGCATTTCTCTCCCTCCCTCTAGCTCTGTGATCACACTAGCAGTTCCATCATGACCATTAATTTGCCTCCCCCTTTATTATTTATGAATGATGTTTACCGTCTAGGAGCTCGTAGATGAGGACGAAGTTGTTCTTGATGTTCTCCTCGCTGATCTTGCCGAAGTAGGCCGCCATCACGTCGCACATCTTGTAGAGGAACTCGAACACCATGGCGGCGTTGACGTTCTGCTTGGTGACGGCCGCCAGCCAGATGTTGGAGCGCTTCACATGGAAGAAGCTTGTGCGTGCGATGTTGGTGACGGGCGAGCGCACCTGCTGGCGGGCGTGGATCACGTTCACACGGAACGCGTCCACCGCATTTCTCCTGCGGGCCAGCGGAGGAGAGAGAGACAGGAAGTGCATCAGAACAAATTTCTCACCAGTCCTCAACCGATCTCTATCTCTCACCGTCACTAGCTTTATATTAGCAAGCTATGTGATGCTAGTTACAGCGGTAACATCTATTTCAGCTAAACTAGCTTTTTAGCATCACGCTGCGTTTAGTACTACATTACATCTGCGATTAATCTGATTAAGTTAAGCTCCGCCCCCACTGAACCCCAAACCTTCTCCTTCTGAGGAGAATATATATCGCTAATATATCGTTCACCATGATATAAAATTGTGCTATTGTTCCCTAATCCTTTTTTTTACTTTTTAAACTTGTATAAAACCTTAACATAATTAGCATATGTAGAAGAGCAGCTTTTGATTTTATATTAGATCTTTTTTTAGATTTTCTGGCTCAGACTGAGATCTTGGCAAACAGGAATCTCTCTCTCACTCACACACACACAAGTTTTGTGAGCTCATTAAACACTAATCCCTTAATTACACACAGAGAATTCAGCAAGCTCTCTCACTCTCTCTCACACACACACACACACACAGCTGAACATGAAATTAACATGGAGATGATTAGCTAGGGTATGTTTTGTGTCTACACTCACATACACACACAGTAAATAAAGATGATCCCCCAAGACGGTGTTTATAAAAACATCTGCTATTCAGTGGAGTCTGTGCTCATGGGAATAAAGAGGGGCGAACAACACTGCTGGCACAGCTAAATCAGAAGCAGATGCAGGATCTTCTCCTATCTGCACTTCCTGTGCTCCTTCCTGTGTCACCGCTGCAGCCGGATGGCCGCTCTGTGTGAGAACAATAGAGCTGATAACCGTGAAAAAGCCCGGGGAAGAGCCTGCATCACATAAGTCTGATCACCAGATTTACAGAGCAGTGATCTCCGAGCAAGCATGAGGATCTCGTTCAGAAACTAATTTTACATGAATAAATCTTTAAACGCCAGGATGTCTTATTTATTACGCTGCAATGAAACGGTGAGGACAGACAACAAAAACGTAGCCTTGAGCTAATCTAATTTCACCAAGAGAACTCACCCTATGTCATCGCGGTACACGCGGGAGATCAGTACCTCCCCCTTGTGGTTATAGATGAACAGTCCTCCAATCATGGTGGCTGCTCCTCACGCCTCACATGCCATGGCAGATTCTCACACCTGCAAACGGAAATTCATTAAAAGTGTTACACGCTCAACACAAACATAAAATCACACTAAAAAAACAGATTTCCCTTTGTACGGAATGGATTTGGGGGCGGAGCTACACATCAGTACAGTTTGTAAGGTCAACCCATCATGTCAGATATGCAAATTGATACCTAATGACGAGGTACCAAAATCCACACCCAAATCGGCAAGATTATATTTCAGCACATACTTACTAGCTTACTAGCAGTTAACTAGCTGACTAGCAACTAAGGGTGGGAAAAGTTCACAGGGGCGTTTCCAATTTGCATATTCATTAAAATCCTTGCACCTTTAATGACAGTAAGGTATATGTTCTTAGTAGCTTCTTAACAAGTTTAACAAGTATAAATGATACATATCGCTATATCATAATCAATGTAATTTTGAATTGTTGAATTACACAGATTAGTTGTATAGGAATTACATAAATTAGAACAACATAGTAATGTTGGCATCAAAAATGTAAGTCCACACCAAGAACAGACGTTCAGAGAGAACTGTAATTATTTCTACGTCACTTCCGGTCAAACAAACCGTTAAAACGAAGACGATAAGCCCAACGGTTTGATATATTAATCAGGACATGGCGTCCGTCTTTATGGAAAAACAAGTGCATTAAATATTAATATAATTCCCACCTTAAGATCTAGAACATTCCTTTTCACGCTTCATATTCATCATCTTCAACTGTTTTTATTTATCACACAGCAACCTGTACATTTGATAACGCTTCCTGTCTCCTCAGTCGTCAGGGGTGCACGCGCCAAATTAGCTATCAGCTAAACAACGACAAATTATGCGGTTATTTTATTTGTTAGTTTAATGTGATTGGTTTAATTTAAATATAATCATACCTCAGTAGGATCCGCTAGAGCTAAGTGCGGAACAACCCGATTTCCTTCTTTTTCTGGGGCTGCTAAAGGATTAGCGGAGACATTAGACTCCTTTTACCTCAGGATGACTCCCTCTCTCCGGCCCTCCTTCGGCCTGGAAGTCAGCTGACCGCCTCAGCGCAGTGCGCATGCGCCTAGGCGAGAACCCGGAAGCAGGACTGAGTTAAATATATCTAGTCAATACCTACTTTAGGGCACTTGATAGGGTGTGCTATAACGGCTTGATAGCGTTATAGCTAGTGCGCTATATACACATTTGGGATTCAGCCAAGGTCAAAATTTGGGCACGAAATATCATGCAGCCGTTTGTATGTTGTATCATAATAAATAATTAATATTTTAAAGCAATAAGATATTTATTTTGTAAAGTTTTCGCACTTTTTAAAATTAAGAATAAAAATTAAAATATTAAAATGCATTTTGAGAGTTCAAAAGGTTAACTGAAACAAATTTGTTACTATAAAAGTAAAACGTATGTTATAAATATTATTGTATTTATACAATATATAATTATCAACATTACCTATTATTAATTTTAAAACTGTTATATTTATTTAATATGTAATTATATTATAATATTATATATAATTATATATAAATTATTATATTTAATATATAATTAAAAATGTGATTTATTTCTTATTTGTATTATTTTTATGTCTAATATACAGAGTAAGTATTTTATGTATGTTTTAATTTTACATTTTGAGTTTTATAAAATATATTGCATTATTAAAAAAACTCAAACAAATCTGTATTAATAATCTCCCAAAAATTTTTTATATATTATTGGTATTTTTATATTCATATAACAGTGTTATTATTGCCATTTAATAATATATAATTATTCAAATAATAATAATAAAAAAAAACTAAATGTAAAACTGTATTATTAAAACAATATTTTAAGTATTTATTTTAGGAGTTACAGTCATGAAAAGTCAACCTTATGAAAACCATCTGAAGTCATAAACTTAAACTAGGTTCAGTAAAGAATGTTGTTAATGTTAATATTCAATAAAGAGATGTTTTATTTCTAATATACATATGTATATGTTAGCAAAACTTTTTTTTTTGATTATGTAAACTTCCTACACCATAAAGCTTCAAACTGATTGTTGAGTTTTTATATCATGGTTAGGTCTTTGTAAAAAAAGTTAATACAATATTATTGTTTAAAATGATTTACAGATGATGTAATGTTATAGAAAGCACGTGATTGGAGCTGGACACTGTGGGCGGTTCTGTGGAGTAGGACTCTGTGTGTGATGAGTGTGTGATGAGTGTGTGGGTCGAAACTATTTCATCCCAACAAAGACAGTTTGTGTAAAAATAAATTCCTCTTGGAGTCATGTTACAGAAATACAGGCTATTGTTTAGACTCAGGGCTTTTATTAGAGTGTAAATTGTAAATAAATGCTTAATAAACATAATCATCAGAGATAAACAGTTACAGCTACACAGAAGCAGAATTATTGGCACCTTTTATTAAAACAAATACAAATTAATATTAAAAAATGATCGAAATACATTGAGTTATATTTTACCTGAAGCTTATCGGGATGCTGTATAGTTTGTTTAAAACTGTTTTTTTCCAAACTTAAAGGCTTATCTTAGGAAATGTGTTTTTTTGCATTAGTATTGGCACCCACAATTAATGTTTCTGTCACACCTCTAATGAGATCAGTAGTCTGAGAAATTGTTTTCCCTCTCAAGTATATGTTCTTAATATTTAGATGACTACTACTAATAACAACAACAACAACAACAACTACAACAACAATAATAATAAACATATTACATGGGGAATATTTTTGTCTGTTTAACATAAACAGCTTGATCATTAATAAAAAAAAATTTTTTTTAAATGAATTAGGTATATAAAATACATAAACAAACAAACACATCATTAATGCAGAAACAGCAAGTAAAGAAGTTAAAAATGAAATCTGAATTTGGCCTTTATATTTAAATTCATTATAAACTTAACAATACAAAGCATGCCTCCATTTTGTCCATCCTGCAGGAGGGTGGAGGTAAACAGATGACGTCAGAGGAGTGAGTGTGCAGGTCGGAGCGCGCGCGCAGGACGCAGTGAGAGAGAACGCGTGCACTCGGGATCAGCGCGCGATAAAGATGGGCAACGTTCAAGTGAGTACAGATTTCATTCCTGAAGTGACTGTATTTCAGCATGTTTTTACACTTTTAAGATTTCCTTACACCTCCTGCTCTGAGCATCAGCACGTGCACTTTTATTTTATATACTTTAATTATTATTATTATTATTATTATTATTATTGGTCCAGTTTCTCTCTCACGCGCTTCTCCTATACTTTTATCATAGAATGGTTATTTTCTTATGATTTCCGGTTTTCTTATTTGCTGCATTTCTTTATACTGCTTGTTCACTCCATCACACACACACACACACACACACACACACACAGACACTCCCTTCCTCCTAATGGACCTGATCCTGTACAGTCACTGCAGAGGAGACAGATCATGACTCAGCACTCCAAACGAAAATACATTTTGATTTCGATGACAAATGTCATCTTTACAAACTTTCTTTCTGTAGCACTGCTCATTTTAGTCAAATAAAATGATATACAACAAATTGAAGAAGAAAAAAGACATTAAAAAAAATCTAATACATTCTATTTGGAGCACTTTTCTTTTTATTATTTATCATTTTATTCATTTTATTTTTAAGTTTATTCTGCTTAATTGAGAAAAAAATAATATCAAATAACAAAGGGGAAAAGGGAGATTAAAATATCAAGCATTTATATCAGTAATCAGCTATTTAAAAATCAACAACAACAACAATAATAATAATAATAATAACTCAGTTTTCTAGCTTACATCAAAAATATATCAGACATCATGTAATTAAAATATTAAAAGTGTTGCAAATATAAGACCTAATAACCAAAGCATGGGTTTATAATGTATATTACAGTACAGTATAATTAGCATGGTGTTATATCTATACTATATAAGCTATAAATCTAGTATCTCTTGTATTTGTAACATTAAACCCTACATTTAAAGTTTAAAGTTTACAGTTTCTCCTTTATATGATGTCTTTATCCTGCAGTAAAGTGACGTCTGAGTTTTACAGAGCTGTGAATATGATATATTGTGTTTTGAATGTATGCATCATGACCACGTGTGGTTGTTTGCTCTCAGCCCACAGTTGTTCCCTGTGAGGACTTTGACGTGGTGGCGGATATTAAGGAGATCCGCAAAGCCTGCAAGGGAATGGGTATGTGCACACACACACACACACACACACACACACACACACACATCCTCCCATAACGAACATGCAGAGCTGAGACACACAGCTTCAGGACATCTTATAAATTTAATATTTGCATCCCTGGAAAAACTGCATGTGTTTGTTTAACAATACGTGACGTCTCGTTGCTCTGTGCAGGCACCGATGAGGAGACCATCATCTCCATCTTAGCTAACCGCTGCTCGGCCCAGCGCATGGAGATTAAAGAAGCGTACTTTGAGAAATATGATGATGTATGACGATGCACACACACACACACACGGCTGTCAGCTATCTGGAGTGTAATAGGATCTGTCTGCATGCTTGGCTTTCAGCCCATATATGGAAATGAGTGCAGTTCTGAGCCATATATAGAATTGTGGGCGGGTCCTTTGATC
>JAQMYM010000015.1:21044733-21066807 GCA_030014255.1 Parauchenoglanis ngamensis
ACTTCTGTGAAGCTGCTTTGTGACAATGTCTGTTGTTAAAAGCGCTATACAAATAAAATTGAATTGAATTGAATTGACTTTAAGGAAAGCACTCACATTCTTGACAATTTTACTTATTTAGATGTAAATCTAAATAAATTTCACACACACACACACACACACCCCTCTGAGACAATGTTTAGGATGTTCTCCAGTGACAGGACATTCCAACATTCCAGAGGGGGTTATTCCAGCAAGACAAACACAGAGTTTTTTGTTTGATGGGCAGGACATGCCTAACAGACATTGTGTGTGTGTGTGAGTTAATTTGCATCTCCTCTGTTGGGTGCGGTGTGATTTGAAAGAAACGTCATTCGGTGCGTCTCTATTGTTTGACCACCGGGACATTCCACTGTGACATGAGCGGGGAGGCAGGGGGGTGGATCTCGAGTGACAGATTTAGTGATGAGCATTTACAAGCGCATTAGCTGTTTTTCTGAAAAATATCATCACCCCCTTTCCAAAGTGGCAGCAGAGCAGGAAGTGTGTGTCCATGCACAAACTCTTCATGGTGATCTGGATGAGTTTAGATGGTGCGCTCCACCCAGACCAAGGCAGCGGGAGGGGAAAACATCAGGATGCAGCAGTGAAGGTGATTAAACTCTATTCATCACACTCTTTAAAGCACCTTTGAAAGTATAAAGAGTCAATGCGTTCCTGGAGGTCTGTGAAGGTTCCTCCTGACCTTATTCCACTTTTACTGTTCCTGTGTCACTCTCTTCTGAATCCACTGTGCTATGGAACAGGAGTCATTCTTCTAAAACAGGCCATGATCTTTCCCTCTTTGACCCCATAGTTCTGGAAGCGATTCCACAACAGAGCGAAAGACATCTATCTAATTTTGTAATAGTAGTGAGTTCCATTTGCGACAGACTGCTACTCTGGGAAAAATGGACTTGGAGATGATTTAAAGTCCAGATTGCACAAATATCCTCCTGAAGTCAGGGGCAGTCATAGTAAACCTTGAGGAAAAGTTGATATCTTTATTTTGCTATTTATATTTCTGTTTCTATGTTAGATATCAAGCTATGAAACCCTGGATAAAGGTCCACTTCTACCATTCTGGACAACTTATACATGGACCATTCTCTGCAGTCTGTTCAATACCATCACCAAAACATTAAATACCATAAGATGGGATAAGATAGTCCTTATTGATCACGAAGGACATATTTGTGACAACTTCCTTGGCAATACAGATATAAAACTTGGTAATAAAAATAGAAATATTCTTTATCCTACTGACTCAATAGTAAGCAGCATTTAGGTTTAAAAGAATGTATCTATGAGCAAAAACTTAATCAATTTTGGCCAGGAACAGGAACAACTGTTTTCTGGAGCAGTCATGGCTCAAATAGAGGTATTTACATTTTTAATCCGAGACAAAAATGTGACAGTGTTCCAGGTACTGTCACAACAAGTTTGGGTTTCTTGCTACAGATAAGACCATCACAGTCATCCAAGATTGTACTTGGGTTAGGTAACTTGGTAAATGTGGGTCATTACTCCTTTGCTATCAGAGGTTCCTGTATCAGGAAGATGGCATGCTTCACACTGGGAAAAGATTGGAGACAATGATCCACGTAAAAGTTGTCCCGAATGGTGAGAACCTTTCTGAGGACCATCCTAACAGTTCGATAGGTTAAAGTCTGCTAAGCAGAAACGTTGGTCTCCATTGTTTTAAGAAATAAACCTCCCTCAATGTCCACCATGACTGTCACCAGTTTTTGATGGATTTTTTACTCCCATGAGGGCATTCATCCATTCTGGACCTTGAACCATCTCCAAGCCCAGGGAAGTGCCTTGAAATGATGAGGCGCAGTTGAATACCGCACAAATTACCCTTTTCCTCTTGTGGCAAACTCAACGACCGGGACTACGCCACACTCGTCCATCATCTCGAAAAAGCTAATCCCTTTTCCACATGTC
The DNA here is from genome assembly GCA_030014255.1 of Parauchenoglanis ngamensis. Lineage (NCBI taxonomy): Eukaryota > Metazoa > Chordata > Actinopteri > Siluriformes > Auchenoglanididae > Parauchenoglanis > Parauchenoglanis ngamensis. The sequence goes on from JAQMYM010000015.1 coordinate 21,046,702, forward strand.
CTTTCTCCATGACCTCACCCTTGAAGCGTTTGTTGCCTGCCAGGAATGCGTCATCTTTCCTAAACCTACTGAACGGATTTAAGGATTTTTCCTCTTGTACTTTGATGTTGTTTGGCAGGTGGATGTCTTTCATAGACTGGAACACATTTTTGATGTGTTTACAACTGCATAATAAGAGAAACGGATTCTTTTTAATGAGAAACTTGGACAACCATGCTTACAAATTTTGACCTGGGAGGCACAGCAACTCTATAAAGCTGTCAGTGCCAAGGCTGGTCTTTTCAAAACACTTAAACTTTTTTATACAAAGCAAAATGAAGGGACAAAATGCATCACGTGGCTACTCTGGAAACTGACAGTTCTTAGAGCACAAATCTTTTATTGTCTAAAAGCTTCCAAGCTGAGGACAGCAATAAAAATCACCTGCTAATTCAACAGGAAGTTTTTCAGACCAAGGTCTTGGTATCTTTGAAGTAGGTAAACCTGTTAATCAAGATAATTGCCAAGATAATGAACCGCCCTCCGTTTCTTCTACCTGCCAGGTGAAACAGAACTTTTCCCAAACATCCTGAATTTTCATAAATAGTAAACGAACATGCTGCGAGTTGGCAGTTGATGCGGTAAAAGAATGTCACTCACCCGTCCTGTGAGTGAGTGGTGTGTTTGAGGGAGGCGGGGTTTCGAATAAGCTTGTCGAGAGAGTTTACGAGGTCACAGAATCGGGGGCGCGACGCGCGCTCTCTTTGCCAACAATCCAACATCAGCTGATGCAGGGGGGCAGGGCAATCAGGGGGGCGGGGCAAACGGTAATCTTGTTCTATAGCATTGATCACCTGAGGAACACAAACACAGAAAATTGCACAAAAAATAGAATACAACGGCATTTTCCCATATTGCAATTATTATACCGTGATATTTTCCTGACTTTGTCAGGGCATTGTCATTTTCATACTGACATTTTCACAATTTATGTGCTACTACGTCAAACAGTCTCAGGGACACAACTGCTGCCCAAACGTTCTCACTACCTAGGGAACCCTATCATAAATAGGAGTGATAATGTCCACAATAACATCCACAATGTCTACAATAACATTATTATTGGTGCTGGATAACTGAGATTACACATCTGCATTGCAGCATTAAATACTTAGAGAGAGCATAAATGCTACATGCTTACACACACACACACACACTTACATCCTGGTTGCTCATGTCCCAATATGGCCGCTCTCCGAATGACATCACTTCCCACATGACGATGCCATAGCTCCAGACATCGGAGGCGGAGGTGAATTTACGGAAAGCAATCGCCTCGGGAGCCGTCCAGCGAATCGGAATCTTTCCACCCTGAGAAATGCAAGAGAGAGGGATTAACATGATAAATGACAGGGGAATTTCATAACATTGCTTAGTTATAATAGTCAACCTAACCTAAGCCTGTTACAATAATGCTGTGTGTGTGTGTGTGTGTGTGTGTTCTCACCAGCGAGCTGGTGTACGTTGGGTCTGAGGAACTCTCCGTGAGGAACCTGGACAGGCCGAAATCAGACACTTTACAAACCAGGTTGCTGTTAACGAGGATGTTGCGTGCAGCGAGGTCTCGGTGGACGAAGCCCATCTCACTCAGATACTTCATCCCACTGGCTATACCACGGAGCATACCGACACACTGCAGGGGGGTGAACTGAGCATCGTTCATCTACAGAGCAACAGAACAAGAGAGAGCGAGACACACTGATCAAAACTCCGAAAACACTAGTAGTTTAGCAGGAATGTTACAAAATAAACTTGCATTTCAAATAAACAAACTGACTTAATGTCAACTGGGGACTTGGAACTTCCTATCTCTTACTGTCTGAGATGAGAATCTCGAACAGATCCAGTGTGTCACAGCATTTGGACCAGATCTATCAAGTGACTGATGTACTACATTTTAATAAGAACACTAGCTAGTCATGAACTACAGTGTTCTAGTGACAGAACCGGCACGAACGCACCCTGAGGAACGAGTCGAGCGCTCCGTTCTCCATGTACTCTGTAATGATCATGGAGGGACAGGAAGTGGTAATCACTCCCTCCAGGTGGATGATGTTGGGATGGTGGAACTGGCCCATGATTGACGCCTCAGAGAGGAAATCCCGTCTCTGCTTTTCTGTGTAGCCGCCCTTTAGAGTCTTGATGGCCACGTAGTTCTCCTTCTTACCAGGAATACGCAGGCGGCCTCGACACACCTCACCAAACTCACCTACACACACATTTGAAGAGGGACGAGAAACCATTCCACTTTAGTAGGTTTATACTTTTTGAGATTCAATTTCAAACTTTTCAATTCCATTAAATTCCACTTTTCTTCCACATATTATACAGGTTAAAAGTCCATTCATTTTCAGTTACGTTTTCAGATTTTCCTAAAAGATTTGTGGAAGAATTTTTGTATAATGTATATTGTTAATATCTAAATGTGAAAAATATTATGTATTAAAACATTTCAGATCGGAACCTAAGTAAAGATGTATACATAAGCCCCAGTATCACTTACACACACACACACACACACACAGACATGGCAGAACTGTCATGAACATAAATGCAAAGAGGCTGAAGGAAGTCTCATATAACTTGTGTGTGTGTGTGTGTGTGTGTGTGGTTCCTAAGAAACATGAGAGCTTTTAATATAAACCGCACCTGCAGTTCTCTCTCTCTGTCTGTCTCGATTTTAAAGAATCCAGCTGAACAAGTATGAATTTGGGGGGTATGTATGTATGGGTTGGGGGGGGGGGGGTTGTAGGTGTGTGAATCTCACCTGCTCCGATCACCTCCTCAATCTTCACAAACGACACATCAATCTCTTTAGCGAACTCTCGCACAGCTTCGTTCGGGTCCTCGTATGTAAACGGATCAATATAAACCTTCATGCCTGAAAAAAACAGGGCAAACACACACACACACACACACACAATATTGAATCAATCATTAAAAACTGAAACACTAAACCACACGCGCATGCTGTAAATCAGGGGCGGGCACCCTGAGCCATGGGTTATCGGTGTGGGTGCAGGTTTTTCGGAGGACCTCTCAATCAGCCAATAATAAAGCTGTTTAGAGCCGTGGGAGGAGTCTTTATAATTGCTGATAGAAAGGTCCTCCCAAAAACCTGCACCCACACCGATAACCCATGGCTCGGGTTGTCCTCTCCTGCTGTCAATAGTACTGGTGTTTAAATGGTCCCCAGAAGTACAACCATACCTGCATGTGTGTATCTCTGGTATCTGTGTTATGCTCACCTGGAGTCATGAGATACTGTCCATTTTTATCTGACTCGGAGTCCCTCAGTCTGCTGTGCTTTCTGAGAGAGAGTGACAGAGAGTGTGTGAGCGTGTGTGTGAATGAAAGATAAAAATCTTTGAAGTCCTTTCAGCATTACAGCTGAGACGAATTAGAGGTAAGAATAATATCATTGCTGTAGATAACAATGTGTGACACACACACACACACACACACACACACACACAGAGAATGATTGATGTTGAAATTTTTCCCATGAGTCCCCTGCGGCTAACACCTCCTGCGGAACCTGATCTCAGACCCAATGTGTGTGTGCGTGTGTATATAGTGGACAGTACTAACTAAAGCAAACCCTGTTAAACCCTGCTATTAACACACACACACACACTCTGCAGGACATAAATAGTGCTGGGTGTGGGTTCCTATAGCTTGTGTGTGTGCCTCTGTTTGTGTGTGTGTGTGTGTGTGTGTGTGTGTGTGTGTGTGTGCGCGCGCTGGGGTCAGTTTCATTGTTCTAGAGAGTAGTCCTATGGAGATGATACAGGGTGGAACATCCTGTTAACACACACATATATTTTGACTCCACTCTCTCATTTCCTTTAATATTTGGCATTATAAACACATCCACATCCTAATTTTACTAGAGCACAGAGAATTCTCAGTGTGTGTGAGGGAGTGTGTGTGTCTGTGTGTGTGTAATGAAAGTGTATTCACATATGCTAATCACTAATTTTCTTGTATCTGTGTATGATCAGTAAACAACCTTCGTTGCTGATTCTCTTTCAATCTTACCGGAAACAAAACACGGCAACGGTTACAATGGCGATAAGGATGAGGAGTCCCATAGCAACCAGCACGCCAGTCACTATCATGCGAGTGTGAGACTCTGAATCTGAGAAATGGAGAGATAGAAAACTGGAATTAATAAAAAATGTTTGCTGCAAAAGGTGTGTGTGTGTGTGTACGTAAGTGTGTAGGTGCGTAAGTGAGTGTGTAGGTGTGTGTGTGTGTGTACCGTCAGGCAGTGTTCTGACTGTAGTCAGGCTGCTGAACTGTCCGTATCCGGTGCTGGTTCTGGCTCGGACCTGAACTTTGTACTGAGACGAGCGAGACAAATTTGACAGAACCACTGAGTTCTGCTTACTGCTGACGTACTGCCACACCTCATCCTCACCCTCGACACACACACACACACACACACACACACACACACACACACACACACACACACACAGAGCCTTGTGAGTACCTGATTATTGTAACAAGTCATACAGGTGCTTTGTGGGAACATTTACACATTCTCTCTCTCAATCTGTCTCTTTACCTCTCTCTCTTTCTCCTTCTCTTGTTCTCTCGCTCTTTCTCTCTCTCTCATTCTCACTGTCGCTCTCTGTCTGTCTCTCTCTCTCCCTCTCACTTTCTCTCTCTCTCCTTCTCTCTCTCACCCTCTCTCGCTCTCTCTCACCCTCTCTCTATCTCTCTCTCACTTTCTCTCTCTCTCTTGCTTTCTTTCTCTCCCTGCCTCTCTCTCTCTCCCCCGCTCACCCTCTCTCGCTCTCCCTCTCTCACTCGATCTCTCTCTCTTCCTCTCGCTCTCACTCACTCTCTCTCTCCCGCTCACCCACTCTATCTCGCACTCCCGCACTCTCTCTCTCTCTCTCTGTACCTGTAGACAGTAGCGTAGCTGAAACTCGGTGATGGTGTGAAGTATGTGTTCCGGGACGTTCCAGCTCAGAGTCAGACTTGTCTCAGACGCCTTCGTTTTCCTGATTCCTGAGACTGGGACAAGGACTGCACACACACACAGACACACACAAACACACATACATACACACAGAGTTAAGGTATAGAGAATCTAAAATAAACATATGTATGTAGTTACACAAACATGCAGCTGCAATGTAAGTGATAAAAACATTAGTGTGTATATGTGTGTGTGTGTGTGTATTTGTGTGTGTGTGTGTAACTCACCATAGCTGCTGGAGGTGATATTGATGCTAGCTGATGCAGTGTGTGTGCTGCTGGCAGCTGTCACTCCGTTGATGGCGATGATGGTGAAGGTGTAGCGTGTGTGTGGTTGCAGGCCGTGGATCACCACTCGACGCCCCGTCAGTCCTGTCTGCGTGGGCCGATACAGTACACTCTCTGCGCATGGCACACACACACTCGCACTCACACTTGCACCGCAGCGCACACACTCCACAGCGTACGACAGGTCCGAGCGTCCACCGCGCTCCACAGGCTCACTCCACTCCAACACCACTATCGTATCGTTCACCTGTGGGACAATGTTCCGCGGTGCAGACGGGGGCTCTGACAAACACGCATACACACACACACACAGGGAGAGAGAAACGAGGATTAGAGCACATCATCACAGTCACGACAGTGAGCACACCAAATGGGGAGTGTGTGTGTTTAAGAGGGTGTGTCCATGTTTAAGGGGGCGTGTCTATGTTTATGTATGGGGGTGTGTTCTAATTTAGCAGGTGCTGAATTTCACTGTATTGTTAAAGCATTTATTCCAGTCCATTATCTACAGACTGTGTGTGTGTGTGTGCGCACATGTGTATGTGTGTGTATATGCATATGCGTGTGCGTGTATGTGTGTGTGAAACTCACTAGTACAGGCCATGTCAGGCGTGTCGGTCTGTGCTCTGTAGTAACCGGGGCGACAGGAACACACAGCAGCTCCAGGGGAGTGTGTGTTACTGTTCATCGGACACACACGACACACACTCACTCCCATGGATGCCTTGTACTGACTCGGGCCACACGCTACGAGACAGACAGACAGACATAGAGAGAGAGACAGAAACAAAGACAGTATCAAATAATATTCTCATAATAACATATGGCATGTTGCAAAATTATTGGCACTCCTAAGACTCCCACACACACACACACACACACACACACACACACACACACACACACACTCTCTCGCTATCATAGGGCTAGATTGAATGAACTCAATTTAGAAACATACAATCAGCAAATGATGTCACAGCAGGAAGTGTCCAACATTCCAAGACCATTCAAATCTCTCTGTATCACACACACACACACACACACACACACACACACACACACACACACACACACACACACACACACAGAGGCCTCACTGTCTCTCCTTGCCCTCTAATATCATCAAACAGAAGAGGTCAAAGTTCCTGTGTGTGTGTGCTTGTGTGTGTGCATGTGTGTGTGTGCATGTGTGTGGGCATGTGTGTGTGTGTGTGAATGTGTTTAAATGGCCCACAGTTTATCAGAGGTTGACGTGTAGATGAGTGACCTGTTGAGAGACAGACAGACAGAGAGGAGCCTCGCTGAGCAATAAACCACAGAGCGGATACGGGGAAGGTGCGACCTCCACACGACAGGAAGAGAGAGAGAGACAAAGAGACAGAGAGAAAGAGAGAGAGCAAAAAAGGATGGTGAGGTAACAACTATATATAGCTGTTATAATGTAAGTGATAACAGGAACTAATTCCCATGTCAGGAAACTTCCTGATTGTTACAACGTACTGACATTCAAGACTGTTTTCATATGTGTTAAATAAATATCTTATATCAGAAAACATCTTTCTTTGTTAATTAACATGTTTTTAATCAGTTTACTATTAGATTTAAATTAGTAAGAGCAAGTATCCACTATAGAAGTCCCTGTGAATGAGCTGTTACTATAGAAATAATAATATTAGAATATATATAGAAATATATATAGAAAGTATAATATTAGAATAAGTGCATTAATATAAACATGTCATATACTGTATGTTACTGTTGAACTGTTAATCCATACCTTTTGATGTCAAAGAATTCAACAATGGTGTGGTAAATTTATTGTAATCAACATATTCTTCATTAGAAGAATCATTTGACAATCATTAAGGTGCATGCCACATTTATGCTGCTTAAAATTCCAGCAACCCCAATGTAAAATGCTTTTCCGTGTGCCTGTTTGGTCTCCTCCCTTAATCAATAATGTCAGAACTTGTGCAGGCCTCCTGTGTTTGATTATTAGTGTCCTTTATTTGTTACAACTCCAGTTATGGTTCAAAATAGTCCTACTATTAATAAAAATGTCTTGCACTTTTATGGCATCTTCAGTTTGTCCTTCTGGGGAAATAGGATCCTACATCAATGAACCCTCTGCAATAAACATCTTAAATCCTTATGTGAAAGGACTTCACTTTCTTATAAAGTTCCAAAGGAAGAACTATGAACCATCCAAGAATATAGTCCCTTACACTTTAACAAGGTTCCAGCTCTTTAAAAAGGTTGGACTCAGTGACCAGCAGTGACAGTAACTTTGGCCCACTTTAGTTCTTTTTTTTCCCATCATATGCCAGCTACTATGCATGGAGGGTGAAGGCTAACACATGCTTCCTCCGAGACCCATGAACTCAGACAAGCTTATCTTTTAAAACTAATGGTCATGCCTCTTCACGGGGCAGCGTAACCTCCTCAGAGGAAAGCTTTATCTGATGGTTATTGCGTGACATCACAGATGCCAATGCTTGTCTAATGTCACTGTTATTAACAGTGGAGACAGAATAATGCCATGTTACCTAAAGAGTAACCTACACACAATAATATTTCAGAATTTATTTTTGATTCTGGGACTTCTGCAATATTCACTGGCTCGTGTTGTATCAAGCCGCTCATGTTGTGTATGACCTAGCATAATGGCTATTTCACTCCCTACACAGTGCCCATCAATGACCCCCTAGTGGCCAGGGACCCTGTACTCATGCCCAACTGTCTCAACCAGTCTGTTTTGTTTAGTTGTTTTTTGTTTTTTTTTAAACAAAACTTCTAGTATGGCAAAGATTAAAACATTATTAAATGTTTATTACACAATTAAATTAAATATGTAAACAGAACCACTACAATAAACGCAATGTGAAGTCCCTTTGTATAGTACTTATTAATTTAGTTACAATTTCAGACTCTTCATTGCAGCTACATCATTATTTAAATTGCCTGTTTCTCGCCTGAACGTTGCTTTAATAGCCTACCTTCTTAATTGATGTGCTAAATCAGTAGTATGGTGTATGTGCTGTTCTGTCAGTGCCACGCAGCCTATGGAGCTCACGCTTGTGTTATTTCCTGAAGCCTCTACATCACCTATTATTTGGATTCTCTCAGCGCGCGACTGCCTTCAGTGCCACGCCCTCTCTTTCATTAAAACAGCAAGCCTAAGACAACTTATAATTACCGCGTTAAAAGCGTTCAGACATAAAACAGTAGGCTTGTACGTCTAAATTTAGGCTCACATATATTTCTAAATTAGGGATTATCACTCTGGACAAACGTTTTTTAGCTTCCCTTTAGAGTAAAAGCGACCAATCACAGAGTGCATACAAAAGAACCAAGAAAGCGAATATGTAGGCAAGAGACATGCAGTGTGTTATATAGAAGAAAGAGGCTGTGTTTTGAATGTAGCAGGGTTCTGCTTTAACATTCATAGTGGGCACTGCTGTCCAGTTAGTTTAATAGGTTGCCTGCGTGGTGTGTGTGTGTGTGTGTGTGTGTGTGTGTGTGTGTGTGTGTGTGTGTGTTGGGGGTGGGTGGAGAGGGGTTGCCTCTAATTTGTTAGATTATTGTCCGAAATAAGGAATCAGAAGAAAAACAGCTAATTTGCATATACATTTCTTATGCTAAATATAGTGTAGTAAACTCTGTCAGTATTGTCAGTAAATGACCGGTCACAGCAGTAAATCTGTGCGGTGCCGCACCGGCCTGGTGCCGAAAATGTCAGCGTCAGAATATTGTAAAATTAAAACTACAGCACACATGCAGAAATCTGAAATCCAGGGACATTACACTGGCACATCACCTGCAGATGTGCTAACATGCAGGCGATACATGAACCAGCACTGAACACGCACGATTCACAGCAGCGCACGGAAATAAACAATAGAACTACCTCTATTTCCAGGAACGACGGTCGGATTTTCGTCCAGAAGACGAGCATGGAGGTTTCGGGACAGCAAATGTGCTCAGACAGACACCGTCCTTCCGTTCGGCTTGCTGAGACAAAGCGGTGCAAGACAGAGAGAGAAAGAGAGCGAGAGAGCGAGAGAGAGAGAGAGAGAGCGAAAAAGGAAAGAATAGCCGGTGAGATGGATGAGGAGAGGCGCTGAAGGGGCGGGTGCGCGCGCGCCAATAGCGGAAACACCTACAGAGGGAGCTTTGAATGGCGCTAGTTTCTGTTTGTCCATTAATCAGAGTCAGATAGGATAAAAGCGTCCTACTACCAGCACAATAAAGGAATCCCAGTATCTTAATCACTAGTGTACACACGTTAACTTTCATGCTCCTGTTTGTGTACTGAAGTACTGTTTGTTATGTTGCCCTGGACGATGTTTTATCTATTTTATAGCAATTATTAAAACGTAGCTTATTTTAATATACTCATCTCCATCGTTTCAGTTATTAACAATATAAATAATATTTAGGGAACTACTCACTCAAAACATCCAAAAAATTAGGACATTTTCCATTTTATCGTGTAATAGTTTATGTGTTTATGTTACTGCTGCAGTTTTGGCATCTGGCCTATTATGCCAAGTTCTCTCAGCTGACTTGCAAAGCTCAATAAGCAAAAATCCTAGAATGTCTGAATTTCTTTTCCACAAGCCTGAAGAGCATTTCTTTAACATTATTTGCCACAACAATTTTAGGTGAAACTGTTTGTAACCCTGTATAAGACAAATTTTCTTGTGTAGTAGAAAGACAGTGATTTCCTCCTAGTTCAAGATTTGAGAGGATTGAATTGGTTCAAATTTGCACTTTCACATACGAAGTTGGCAGATGTTATTCATGCCATACAGCCAGGAGACTGGCTCCTGTCAGTGGAATGCATATTTCACATTCCCATCACCTCATACTTTCCAGGTTTGCCTTCTATTGGCAGGCACCCAAATTCACAGTTCTATACTTCAGCCTCTGTCTAGTGCCACAGGCCCTCTTGAGATGTGTGCATGTGGACCATATCGTCAGTGCTGGTCAGAGGTAGAATACTGCAATAATTGTATAGGCTCCTATGCACCATGAAGCAGACCATTTGGGATACATACACTCTTCTCACACAATACAGTGCTTGGCTTTATTAGATCATATGGGCACAGGGGAGGAACAGGGAGCAACAACCATTTAAAACTAAGGCTGGTCAGGTAAGTTCCTCTTAGCTGATCTTAGAAAATGGCCACATATGGGTCTGTCTGAACAACACTGTGAAAGTCAAATGCATCAGTCACCATGCATTGTATAAGAGCTATTCACCATAATGCTGCAGTTCATGCCCTGGCAAAACAGAGCATATGCCAAGAAGAGTGGAATCTGCACCCAGAAGCAAGGTCCCAAATCTGTGAAAGGTCTGGCAAGGCATTCACTAAGGCCACAATAACTTATAATTCACTGTGGGTCTCCCTCCATGACCAGCCTCATTGTCTAAATGTGTATGCAGTGCACCACTATGGATGGCATCTCCCTGGGGCTTATAAACTTATTACATTCTTTCTGAAAGGACCAAGGTGACTTTGTCCAAGAAGTCTCCAGGAAAAGATGACTGTATAGAGTCCATAATGTCATATAGATGCTAAAAAGAGTCCCAGGAACATTGGAGGAAAAACAGGCCCTCATCATCACAGATCCTCCACCACAGGGTTTGGATGAGAACTAGGGTTAGGGAAAGGGTTATGGAAATTAGTGTTCAGCTTCCAAAGTTTTTAGCAAATATTTATTTTTTGTGTGTGTAGAATACTCTTATGATTTTTTATAATATTTGCAATTATTAAACCTTTTGGTGTAGGACCAGTGTTTTATTAGGATTATGGGAACCAGAGCACATACAGTTTCAAAACTTTCAGTTCTATCAGAGATTAATGCAAATCAGTGTGTGTGTGTTGGAAAGTGGGGCAAACTTCTAGCAGATTCTTGCAGAGAGTGCAAATAGGCAGGGTTTGGCAAGTTTTTGGTACTGATACTTTAATAAGTACCTGTATGAATGGTGTGGTATTCACACAAGTTAAAAATTCATCCAAGTCACTTTCATCCTCTCTTCACTTCCACTTTTAATCTGACTGGATTTCTATTCCCTCTGACTGACCTTGTAGTGTGCTCTCTGCAACCACAGTTCAATGGAAGGCCTGGGTTCAAATATCTATGCGGTCAGCTTGCATATATTAATGTACATCAAGACAAGCTCTTGTCTGACAAGTGGCCTCAGTACTTGTTTCTGATAATATTCACCTGTGAAAACCCCCTCTTATGAGCAGCACGGTGTGCGAGACAGCAATACTAGTTTCTGAATAGTGAAGTAGCAGTCTGGCCAGCTGGTATTAAAAACATTGATCAGAACACACTCAGAGGAGGCTGCAAGACATTTCCCAGCTTGCTTCAAGTGTTTCCTTTTGCCTCAAAAGACAAGCAGGCCTCAAACTTCTGAATTATTCCTCTGGGTATTTTGTATCTAAAAATATGAATGCCTTGCTTGTCCTTAAACCAGATAAATGGATTATAGACTCAGAATGAGCGTGATGAGGTGCTGTCCATCTGTGATGATTATTGCTGTCAAGCAAAAGAGTGAACTGTCCCACAGCCCCCATCAGCTCATTTTTAAATTGTCTATTTTTGAGCTGCTAACACTGAAATGCAGCAGATGTCTTTTTACAAAATACTAGCATGATCAGGGAGCTTAGATCAAAACAGTGGAAACATTCTGTCCCAAATTCTTTTATATCAGAAATTGAGGACATGCGTTCTCTGCTGGTAAACGCCTCCACGTTTTTAACAAGGTTTCATGACTCCATGCTCACCACTTAATATTGTGGAACATGCTTAATTTAATAAACTGAATTTCTTTGTCTTCACAAAGTCCCTTTAACACATCCTTTTTAACAGCTCCCTTCTGCAAATAAAAATGGAGGATTCTGACAACACTATAATTAAAGGTGTCACAGTACGGAGCTGAGCAGTCAGCTGACTTTGGATAGTTCTCCATTGGAAACAGTGCAAAATACACTCACCATCCTCTTTAATAGAAACAACTGTACACCTGCTCATTTATGCTGTTATTAAAATCAGCCAATCATGTGACAGCAGCAGAATGCATAATATCATGTAGATTCAGGTCAAGAGCTTCGGTTAATGTTCACATCAAACATCAAAATAGGGAGAAAGAGTCATCTCTGTGACTTTAACCATGGCATGGTTGTTGGTGCCAGATGGCCTGTTTTAGTATTTCAGAAACTGCTGATCTCCTGGGATTTTCACACACAGCAGTCTCTAGCATTTATACAGAGTAGTGTGAAAAAGAAAAAACATCCTGAGAGTGGAGGGTCTGAAGGCTGAAACACCTTGTTGAGAGAATGATGAGACAGGTTTGAGCTGACAGAAAGCCTATAGTAAAGCAAATAAGTGCTCTTTACAACCGTGGTGAGCAGAAAAGCATCTCAGCATGCACAAAACATCAGACCTTAAAGTGGATCAACAGCAGAAGACCACATCAGGTTCCACTCCTGTCAGCCAAGAACCAGAATCTGAGGCTATCAGGAGAGACATTTGCCATTTTGTCTAAACTCTAAAGACTGTTTCGTGTGAAAATGGCAGATCAACAGTTTCTAAAATACTCAAACCAGCCCGTCTGACACCAACTACGCCAATTTTAAAGTCACATATTATTTCCTCATTCTAATGTTTGATGTGATCATTAAATAAAGCTCTTGATCTCTATCAACTGAATGTTCCCCCACCCCTCCATTTCCAGTTGCGTATTAGGTGGCCATCAGGTGCCTGCAGTGTACAATCCGAGTGCTTCCAAGATGATGTCATCATCTATCACCACATTGAGTAGCCTCTAAACGGATGAGGTTACTTTAAATAGATATTTAGAAATTGTATTTAGTTATTTAGGCTGTAAAACTATAGGTCATAATTTCCATGTAATATAGCACAGTGTGTTTCGCAGGGTGTTTACGTTTTATTATAGTAAATATTATTTTTTCTTGTTCCACATTGTGGTAGCATTTTATTGTTAATGTAAGCAGGATACATTTGCTTTTTTTCTTCATTTGAAGCATCATATATCTGACAGAGCAGCAGGTAATGTTATTGAGGTTAAAGAGACAGGGAGAGGAAGAGAGAGAGGCCAGACATGGAAGTGGAGCTAACGGAGCTGCTGCTTCTGCTGCTTCTGCTGCTCAAAATGAATAGGAAAAAATGGAAACCCTTCAATAAGACCGATGAGAAGTAATGGAGGTTCATATTTATACAATTTATTTTATTATATCGGTCTGCTCGATCTGAACAACACCAACAGAACAGAAAGTGGTGTTTACACAGCAGTTTTGTGTTTTACTTGTAGCAATGTTACTGTGGTCTGTAGTTTGTTGTGCTACCGCAGTGTAATGGAAGTCATTACAGTCACACTAATGAATGATTATATAAATGCTATAGGAACAGTATCATGCAGCAATAGTTTGACATTATTTAAATCCAATTACCTGTTCAGCACAAAAGAAGCAATTTTGGTGCCACTCTGAAAACATTTGTCTCTCATCAGTGACTTCCATCTGGGAAAAGTCACACAGTGTTTTGTGTATTCGTGTTTTTTTCCATTGCATTGTCCCAATTTCATTGACCTTGTTTTTCTTCATGGTTTCGCTTCTTTGAAGAGGATTCATGCTACTTTACTGTTTCTTGTGTTAAATAATAAATACGGTCCTCTATTTTACAAAGTTTGGGTCCTCAAATACATTAGCCAGGAAACACCAATTCCTTTCCTTTCTTCTTCGTCTTTCTTCTAGCTTAACACCGCCGCTTGTAGAAATGCGAAACGCAGAAGGTGTTCTTTAGAGTTTTGTCCATTCTGAACTAATGTAGCAGCATGGCAGTGCAACATGGCAGCTTCCATTAGACATGGACCTGCATCCTATGTTGATATAAATGGCTTATTCTAAGCTTACAAAAACACAATGATTTGTAATTACAAGCATTTGTACACTAATGAAAACATGCATATGAATACTATATTCCATTTCTGCTCATAAATGCCCCCAAATCCTACATACTGTAGCTTTAATTAAACCATGAAAATCAGATTAATATTCTCCTTTGCTGTTTCCTGTTCACACTGTATTGTTGAAAAGAACACCCTAGAACTCTGTAAACTTTCTGAACTATAGCTGACCTGATTTGCTGCAGCGATGGTATTTGCCTACCACCCACATTCATATTATAATCAGTTCCAAAATTATCACTAAGCTGCTTCAACAGAAGCATATCTTGTGCATATGCAAGTCATGGTCATGCATGTGGGGTTACAGAAACCACAGCTCAGCTGCCACACCTAAGATGCTAGCAGCTCAGAGGTTTGCAGGCATTTTTTGTGTAGACTACTTTTATTATTTTTCACAAGTTTTAAAATTTTGGCCTGTTTTTACAGAAATCAAAATGTGGATTTAGAATTAGGTCCCAAACTGAGCAAGCCAGAGGTGATATTGCCAAGGAAACACTTGTAGATGACATGATGAACAAAGCTTGCAATAAATCAGGCCCAAGACAGAACCCATCCTCTTCCTGGTGATGGATAGTGGGGGAAAAAACATTACTCTTTTGTAAAGTAACTGTGTACTGTAAAATCAGATAGTATTATGTGTGTTGAAAAGATGTTCAGTTTGAGAAAATTGCGTAAAGGAATTCTGGAATAAGCAGAGAACAGAATACAACCTAATAAAATATAAACATAGCAAGATATTGCATATTATTTACTGTATTTGATGTTTAAATGTTTAAATAACTACTTTATAATAATAACTAATAATAATAATAACTACTTTGTAATATTACTTGCATGTAATATTATAATTTTTTCACATTTTATTAGGCTGTGGCCATAAGCCACACATAATAGCCACTCATTAGGATCTTGTTCAAAATACAAAAACGAAGACTTTGTATTCAGTCTACAATGGATTTTGTTAAAGAGATAACACTCACAATACAGTAACTTTGTGATTTTTATCTGTTTGCAACATTTATGTTTTCCGGTTGTCTGCACATCCATCTGTCTGTCTGAGATTATCATGAGTGTAATATGTCAAGAATGAGTGGTTGAATGTTTGTAGGCTTTATAAGTAATTATCACTGTAACCAGCAGACAAACAGATTAGATTTTGGAATTGATCTAAACAGGGTCAAGGTCACAATAAGGTCAAATGTCTGAAATTGTTTTTCTTTAACAACTTCAGGTATACAAATTAGTGACAAGAAGGACTAGATCTCCCTGTCTAGGCACCCACAGTGACATTGTTGGTGTCAATTTCTGCTTGTTACTTCATTCTATTTAAAGGGGTTCATTAAATTGCTTTACAAAATAAATTGATAAAAACAACCCAGAAACGCAAGTCTATAACTAACATACACATTTTCCACTTTGCACACCATTAATCACAGTTTTACATCATCTTCACATTATCACATTATCTTTTTCTTTTCTTATAATTTATGTAATCTACACTATGTGGTCACAAGTATGTGGAGACCTGACCACCACACCCATATGTGCTTATCCCAAATATCTTTAGTGTACAGAAAGAACAAAAGGATTGACCGTGATGTTCCAATACTTTCAGAGGAAATTGTACATGTCAGCATGAAACAGTGATAGTATGTGATATACTGATACAGTACTGATGTACTGATGTACAGGGGGATGGGCAAACAGATTTGCACTCTTTCCAGTTTCACTCAGACTAACCCAGTCTATAGCCCAGTGGGTAAGTTGCACAAAAACTACCCAAAACTTTGTAGCTGACTCTATAAAACTATCTATTAGGCACAACTTATCATTTGTGTAGAAAAAATAGCCCAGCTTTTTTATACTGTTATATCCCCTTGTAAGGATATTATAACAAGTGCTGGGCTAATTGCCATGCATGGTGGTGGCTCATCTTTCATCCACAAAGTGGCACCAATTTACTACAAACTTCATCTTATAAAGACTTATTAATATCAATATGTCAAAGACAGAGACTTCCATTAGAGGGAAAATATTGTCTTCCCAGATAGAGAATAATATACATCCCACTTAAGAATAACATACTTAAGAGTAACTTAATTAAGTTAATGTGTTTAACTTATTTTTGAATGCCAAATGAGTGAATGGTGGAATGCTATTTTTCAAGCACTCATTCATAAATAAATTAATTTGATCTCATTTGAAGTCAGCTTAAACATAGACCAGTCAGATTAGCAAAGGAGAAAGAGTGGAAATTGTATTTACTAATAATTTACTTGTAATACTATTAATTTAGTTACTATTAAGAAGTGAAGGGAGGCAGTGTTTGTGCATAGTTACAATGTCATTTTTTTCCCCTCCTGCTTATCCTTAGGACTAAAATTCTGCAGTTTTTAAAAAGTTTGTTACTATGGTGCAAAACAAAATCATGGATTTTAGCTGCATTTTTTCCCATAATTTATATGATTTGTTCTACAGTATGTTTACATATTATTAATAAGATACCATTATGGGCAATTTGTGTGAAGTATTGTCAAAAAATTAATTGATTTAAAATAAAATTTAAAAAATATGATTTCATAATAAAATATTAAATTTATCCTTAGATTTTTTAAACAGTGTTGATGTATATAGGGTTATAAGACAACAACAACCGTAGTTTCATTACCTACTCCATTAGCAACAGTTTTTCATATTCACCAAATAATGAAGGGGCTTAATAATGTGCTTGGATTGGATTAGGTGAATTCACGCATCAGTATCCATTCTGAGATTAATTATGGAGAGCATGAGGACTCACCTAAATAAAGTGAAATAAACAGCCTAAACAACACAGGCAACATGGGCCATAATTTTTAATGCTTAACCTGTGCCATGTTGCTTGTTTTTGTGTCTAGATGGAAAAAATACGAGAGCATGTTAATAGAAATGAAAGGCCATTTTCTAGATAAGCACACATGATTCATGAGTTCTCCTTGAAGGTCAATTGACAATTTGACTCATTCAGAGAGAGAGAGAGAGAGAGAGAGAGAGAGAGAGAGAGATTGTGTACTTGCTATAATAAATTATCTCTAAACATTTGAAGTCTTAAAATTTAGAAATCATTCTATAAATAAAAATGCAATTTACAAGTAATAAGCATTTTTGGAAGCACTTATGCACTGCCTGATTGAAGCCTCATAGCTGGATTATAATTTCAGCACTACTGAGACAGAGGTGAGAGTCACAGGAATTTAAAGCTACATGACTTATTAGCATGTTGTTGTTGTTGTTGTTGTTTGTGTTAGTATATTCAGAGTTCATTGCTGCTCTCAGCAGCTACAGTCTTGCCAGCTTGCCTAGCTATACTATGTATCAGTTTTAATAACCAAAGCTACCCTTTAGGAATATAAATGAATTTTTTTTAAAGGGAAAAATTTTATGAATTAATTTACAGGGAAGTTATTTTATTTGTTTGTGAGTGGCCACTACAGATTGAAACCTGTTTTGAAACAAGATCATGTTTAATTAATATGTCCAGTGAGGTCCAAAGTTCTGAGACCACCCTGAAAATCTAGACCTAGTGTTCTGTCCAGGCTGTAATTTCCCCTGCTTATTAAAATGCTTCATTAAAACACCATAAGATTCATGTAAAGCTCCATTTTAAAAAAAAGCAATGCATAACTTATCCATAGTTGTAGGGTGTTTCATGCATCAATTTATGGTCAATTAAATGATCAATTATCAATCAATTATCAATTAATGCATCCATTATACCCCTCATTTCTCCTTTCTCCTTATTGTATTTCTAGACTACCCAATTAACCTAAACCATGCTGTCCCACATTGCCAAATCATGAAAATTATTTTTTTTTAAAAAATGTAGACATATGCACATGTAAAGTAACTTTATTTTTATTTTGTTACAGTAGTACATCTTATTATATGCATTACAAATATGTGGACTGGGCAAAAAAACTAGTCAAAGAATATTTTTCCTACCCCATGGGCCACTTCCAGTTTGATGCTGATCACACCCCAAAGTATCATATCGCATGAACTAAGTCATGTTATTTTTCTCAGGTATTTCCAGTGCAAGTTTTGAGTTGCACTTATCAGGTCAGAAAAAAATGCTGTTAAATTTAACTGTCCCATTTTACCTGATATCACAATATACTTAAATTCAAAATATGTGCACTGTCTGAAGCTTACTGCTTACATGTAGCTTCATTTGCTACACTTAAAGCACACATAATTGCAATTGTAGCCATAGAATTTTTGTTTCTCGAGATAAACAATGTCTCCAATTAAGATACTGTTTCCCCTAATTTTGTCTGTGCAAAAAAAAAACCTAAAGTGGATTATACGTTTAATCACTTAACGTTTCCTTATTCAAATATATATTATGGGCCTCAAATGGCATTCTGTAATATTTTTTGCAGATGTGTATTTTCCTTCCAAACTGTCAGACTGTGGTGAATTATGATGTCTAAATAAACATCTAAATAATATCATGGTGTCTCACTGCACAGTTTTAATCTAGTTTATATTTTCTTTCCACATTGACACACTGACCATCATCTTGACCAAGGAGTTTCATAATATAAGTTCTTTAACAGTTTTCGGACATGATTTTTGCCTTGTCAGTTTTGTATGATATTCACAGTGCATATTGCAGGTACACCATTGTTCTGCATGAAAAGTATACCATCGTTTTCACTTTCCTCTCCTAGTATGCTCATCACAGATTTAGGCAGTGCATGTGCTTCTCCTACACAGAATGTGTCTTCTACTGCCACTTGGACATCATATGAATTAATACACCAGAGTAAGTTTATTTGCCATGTATTATTTATTTTTTAAATAATCAACTTATCTACACTCATTTAATATCTTGGACAAATTCTAGTCTGGTTTCTGAGCACTATACAAAACTAAATCTACACTGCTTAAAATCACAAAAGATATTTTAACGACCTCTGATACTGACCTATATGTAGTTTTAGTCCTATAGGATCTCAGTGAGGCATTCAACACTATTGACCACATTATCCTGAATTAAAAATCTGGAATGTGTGGTTGGCCTCCAAGGATCTGCTCTAAACTGGATTGCTTCTTACCTCAAGGGCAGAACTTTTTCTGGTAACATTGGCAAATACTTCCTCATCATCTGCACCCATCTCATGTAGTGTCCCCAAGGTCCCATTTTGGACCCAATTTTATTTTCCCCATACATGCTCCCTATATTTACCTTTCAGAAATATTGCATTCCTTAACACTGTTATGCTGATGATTTAACTCCTTATTAAGCCTGACAAAATCTGTTCCACAAGTAACCTGTTTAACTTCCTAAATGATGTTAAATGCTGGATGGCAAATAACTTCCTTCAACTGAATGAAGATAAAATAGAAGTCATTATCTTTGGCCCCGCATCCTCTCTCACTGCATTCTCTCTCATCAAGTTCTCTTGGTGTCATTCTTGACACGTCATTAAATTTTGGGAAGCAGATTAATACAGTTGTCAAGAGTAGCTTCTTTCGTCTTCACTCTCTTGCCAGATTAAAACTGGTCCTCTCTCAGAAGGAATTGGCGACTGTTGTCCACGCACTGATGACTTCTCGCCTGGATTACTGCAACTCTTCGTATATATAATAGCTAGACTATTAAAAGGAGCTAAAAAGAGGGACCACATCTCATCTGTCCTGGCTTCACTGCACTGGCTACCAGTTCAAACGAGACAACGTTTCTCGAGGATCAAGGTGCTACATATAAGGCAACAGAAGTACAAAAAGTTGCACGTGTGCCA
>JAQMYM010000015.1:21079103-21089449 GCA_030014255.1 Parauchenoglanis ngamensis
GTTTGAGAAAAAGAATGTCTCTCTCTCTCTCGCTCTCTCCTGCTCTCTCTCTCATGCTCTCTCTCCCTCTCTTTCTCTCTCCCTCTCTCTCTCCCTCTCTCTCTCTCTCTCTCTCTCTCTCCCTCTCTCTCTCCCTCTCTCCCTCCCTCTCTGTAGGTTGAGCACCGCAGCACTCTGGTCGGTCACAGTGGTGGTGTTCATGCTTTAGCGAGCAGTTCTGGTCCGCACTTCCTCACTGTGTCTGAGGATCGCAGTCTCAGGGCCTGGAGTGTTAATACAGGTGCGCAGCTCATCATCTCTGTTAGGTTCTGATAATCTGACACTTTGCATGCTGAAATTATTTCTAACTGAATACAAAAACCAAGTAATGGTCATTTTTATTTATCATTCTTTTGTTCTCTTCTATATTAGTATTGTGTCTGTAGGGTGTTTTTTTACTCTGTTCCTATCACTTTTACACATTAAAACACTTCAAACACTTCACCATATTAATGATGGTGTGTGTCTGTGTGTGTGTGTGTGTCTGTGTGTGTGTCTGTGTGTCTGTGTGTGTATGTGTGTATGTGTGTATGTGTATGTATGTGTGTGTATGTCTGTGTGTGTCTGTGTGTGTGTATGTGTGTGTGTGTGTGTATGTATGTGTGTGTATGTGTGTGTGTGTGTGTATGTGTGTATGTGTGTATGTGTGTATGTACATATCTGTGTGTGTGTATATGTACCTGTGTATGCCTGTGTATGTGTGCATGTAAAGGTATGTTTGTATGTACGTGGGTGTGTTTGGGTGTGTGTATGTGTTTGTTTTTATATGTACCTTTGTGTTTGTGTGTGTGCGTGTACATGTGGGAGTGTGTATGTGTGTATACATATGTATATGTGCATGTGTACATTAGTGCTTGTGTGTGTGTGTGTGTGTGTATGCACATGTGTGTGTGTATGTAGGTGAGTGAGTATGTGCGTGTGTATGTAAGTGTTTGTATGTGTGTGTATGTGTGTGTATGTGTGTGTATGCCCTGATTCTACAGTATATAGTATATAGTGTTTATGTACAGTAATACAATGTGAAAGTGTTTATAATATATAAAACACACTCTCAGTCCCCAACAGTAAAGAGACAGACAGACAGACAGACAGACAGAACCCCAATAACTTGTGAATAAATAATGAGGTTATAAATTAATCATTTAAAGCCTCTTTATCAAAACATGATTAATGAAGCCACCTGTCTCACTCTCTGTCTCTGTACATTATGTATATCTTTCTCTCGTTCTCTCTACCTATTTGTCTCACTCTCTGTAATATATACACTATATGGGTCAATGGCATGACATTTAATAAAACATTTACATTTAACTATAGAGTTTGACTAAAATTTACTTTTCTCAAAGAACATTTTTTGAAAATAAGAAATTAAAATCCTTTCAATAGTATGTCTATCATTAAGCTTTTGTTGATAAAAACAGAATTTATTTAAAGGTATTATTTAAACCAACAACTTATTAATTTAGAAATAACTATATGTTAGTATTCTGTAAATAAACTTAAGGTGAGGGAGACATTACTGTTTTTAACCATCATTATTTACAGAAATGCTGTTTGTAAAATTAGTTGTTTTTCTTTAATTTTCTGAAATGTCAGTAGGGTGAGTGAGTGTCAAAAGACATTTTGTTGCCTAGCAACAGGAAGAGTTTTAGCATTATGACATGCCATAAATCAACTGTGTGTTAAATTACTATAAATAATGAACAAAAAATTATAATATCTGCAAAAATAATAATTTCAATGTATAAAGTTGATATCTTGAGTTTAAGTTTGAATGCTAGCAGCGTTATTGTGCTGTAGAACTCTTGTAATAAGGGAATTTATCAGGGAATAAAATCACTCAGACTCGCATTACAAACAAAATAACTGTTACATACCAAAAATACCTTCATAATGAATTCAATTAATAATTTATAGTTTTTACAATAACCCAATAAGTCAGTTATAAGGTCATGAAAACTGGTTTCAGTCCAAAGTTTTTACTCTAAGAAATAAAATTTAACCTTTTAAACTCAAATGTATTAGACTAAAATAAATTTCTGTCTTTTATTCATTTTTTCTTCAACATTAAACAAACTAAAACTGACAAATCAGACAGTATTTTCAAGATGTACAGAAACTTTTTTAATGTAAGTAATTAATTAATTTATTTGAAATAAAATGGTGAAAAATGTGTGTTAACTTTTAACACAAGATGTTAAGATTGTTTTTAAATTAAATAAGGCATTATTCATAAATGTTACATGAATATAAAAATAATCAACATGAAAGATTAAAGATCACATGGACTGAAATTCATGTCTGTCATTGACCCATATGTCTCACTCTCTCTGTCTCACACACTGTCTATCTTACTCTCCCGCCCCCTTTCTCTGTCTCACTCGCTCTTTCTCTCACTCTCCCTCCCTCTTTCTCTCTGTGTCACTCACTCTTTCTCTCACTCTCCCTCCCCCTTTCTCTGTCTCACTCGCTCTTTCTCTCACTCTCCCTCCCCCTTTCTCTCTGTCTCACTCGCTCTTTCTCTCACTCTCCCTCCCCCTTTCTCTCTGTCTCACTCTCTGACTCAAATTATAGTTTTTGCTTGTAGATTTTCTGGAAAGTGAAAATCTCCTGTATTGTGCAGATTATATACATTAGCCCTATACATTACACACACTGTGTATACACAGACACACACACATAATGTAACTTTGAGGATTCAATAAGAGTCTTTGATTTTAGGTGTCTAAAGGGTGTGTGTATGGTGTGTGTGTGTGTGTGTGTGTGAGTACAGAGTGTGTGAACACTGTGTGTGAGTAAAGTGCTGAGTGCTCCTCTGTCCTCCTTATTGCATCTTTCTCTTTTAGCTCTTTTTGGTCTTTTGGTCCTTTCAGGTGACCGTAGCTGTTACCATCATCATCATCATCATCATCATAACAAATCCTCTTTGTGTGTGTGTGTGACAGTAGGACCATATCTGTTCACTGTGAGCTTTGATTGGACAGAGAGAGTGATGGGGGTTTATATTTGTATCAGTCTCTGTAGGAATGACAATGAGCTGTGTTTTTCTCTCTCCAGTGTGTGTGTGTGTGTGTGTGTGTGTGTGTGTGTGTTTTACAGTCTCTCTCTTGCTGGTATCCAGATGTACGGTCCCGACTGTTCCTCGATCACAGATTTTACATGATGGTAAATTTCTTCAAAGCTTTCCCCCTCCACGATTGCTACACACACACACACACACACACGCAGAGTACTGTTGTCAAGTTAGTGTCATTAATACAGTATGTATGTAATGTGAGTGTTGATGTGTATGTGTACCTGTGAAGCACTCGATAAAGTCCTGTTCCAGTTTGATAGTTCTGTCCAAAGCTCTTCTTGCCTGTTCCTCAGTCAGACGCTTATTAATATCACTACACACACACACACACACACACACACACACACACATACATACACACAAACACAGACACATACATACACACAAACACACAAACACACATGTACAAACACACACACACATACATACATACACACACACACACACACACACATGAAAAATAGCACTGTGGCTTTTTAGTTACTCATTTAGAAATTGAGAGACACTGTAGTAGTACAATATTCACTCTCTCTCTCTCTCTCTCTCTCACACACACAAACACACACACTTACAGTATGTTTTGCAGTGATTTGGGTCTAATAAAGATGGAGATGGGGTGAAGCTGAGCTGCCTGGAGTCTCCTCACTGCATTAGCGGAGACATCCAGAATACAGTGTTTCCCCTGCCACACACACACACACACACACATTATATGGTCACATACATTATTATGAATTTATAAATATACTTATATTTTACACATCCTATTAGTGTATTAGTAACTCAGTAACAGACATTGATAGGAAGTTCACTGCTGCTGCAGCGTTCAAACTAATGCTAATACACTTCCTAATGCTAATACACTTCCTAATGCTAATACACTTCCTAATGCTAATACACTTCCTAATGTTAATACACATCCCTTTATTAGTTTACATTTTTCTCCAGCTCCTTAGATTACCCTAGTTTCCTTCTCCACTAGATGTTGGTTCTTGTGTTTCCATTGTGCTGGAGTTTTGCATTATTTATCTCAGAACAGATTTATTGTCATCACATGAGTACAGTGAAATCAAGTTTGTGTCTCTAAATTATTTACTGTTCTTTAACTATATTTCATATGTCCCTTGTTCCTAATTCCCATCTAACGCAGTTCCCTTGCTCTGTCGGTTCCAGGTTTTCTAAGGGAATTTTTTAGTTACTTTGTTTTACACTGATTTATTGTGTTATTGATAACAGTATAAGAATTTCTTTATGACAGTACGGACAGACATCACCTACACCACTAATCACCAGCATGTCTGTCTGCCTGTCTCTCCGTCTGTCTCTCTCTCTGTTTGCCTGTCTCTCCGTCTGTCTCTCTCTCTGTTTGCCTGTCTCTCCGTCTGTCTCTCTCTCTGTTTGCCTGTCTTTCTCTGTTTGTCTCTCTTTGTGTCTCTTTGTCTATCTGTCTGTCTGTCTCTGTCTCTCTCTCTCTGTCTGTCTGTCTGCCTCTCCCTGTTTGCCTCACTCACCTGTTCAGCTACCTCCCGTACACTCTGTACACTCGTCCCATACAGGTGGCTGTTGTACTGTCCTGCCTCAATGAACCGGTGGTTCTGGATGTCCTTCTCCATCTGTTCCCGTGACGACACAAAGTGATAGTCCCGCCCATCAGCCTCGTAGTCCCGCCTTGGCCGAGTTGTATCTACAGGTAGTGACGTTACATTGTACCACTGTTACAGGAAGTTGCATGGTACACTGGCATTACATAGGGTTCATGGTTGTCATGGGAACTCACGAGGCACACAGGAGCCAAACTTGTCAGGAAATTCAGAGAGAAGATCGTCGTTCACACGGTCCTTCGACGGTCCGAGGATTATGATTGGACGAGCGTATTGCACTAAAAAATAAAACAAATGAGATCACGCATAAACAACTTCTCAGACACACCTCCTGTACATATAGAACCATGTGATGCTAATACACACACTCACCCTCCATCTGCACAACAATCTCATAACTATGAATGTAGTCGTCTCGACCTGAAACACACACACAAAGGCAGATCTCAGCTCTAGCTCAACATACCCCCTTACATATACCCAGCCATACACTATCACACACACATACAGGCAAACACACACCCACACACACACACAGTATTTAACCAGCAATAGTGTCTCTGTACCTTTTGACCTCAGACGTGACCACTCCTTCCTCTCAACTCTGGAGAAAGACACAGATGGATCAGTGTCAGCTTTAATGTCTTGTTTACACACACACACACACACACACACACGTGCATACACACACACACCTGCGTTTGCTGGGGATGTACCCAGTCTCCTCTAGGTCCCCATGTGGAGAGAGACGTCTCGCCTGCCACCACTCCTCATCACTGCAGTCCAGAACGTGAAGAACATCACCGAAACGGAAACTCACAGCCTGAGTGAGGAAGCCACCATCTGCCGTCTTATCATAATCAAACAGAGCTCTGAGAGAGAGACAGGGAGAGAGACAGACAGACAGAGACAGGCAGAGAGACAGACAGACAGAGACAGATAGAGTGAGACAGGTAGACATACAGAGAGAAAGACACATTTAATAAACTGGTCTAGAACTGTGCCACAATCAGCTGTGACATAAGGCCTTTATGTGATTGGCTACTTGTTAAACCCACTCTGCTCTCATTGGTCAATGTGTTGTGAAATCTGATTGGCTGGAAGACAGGTACCTGATGTAAAAGCTCCTCTTACTGGTCCGCAGTGATGAGGAACCTAAACTGCTGTTCATCAACTGCTCACGCAGATCATGGATTTTAGCTTCAAACCGACTGTACTCTGCACACACACACACACACACACACACACACACACACACACACACACACACACACACATTGAATAATGAGGGTTGCCAAAGTATTACCTCGTAAAAACCAGTCTGTACTTGTTTATAATGGTGTCTAATGGTTTGTACTGGTTTGTAATGGTCTGTGTTGTTTCGTATTGCTTTGTATTTCTTTATAACTGCTTTACCAGTTTTTAATGTTACTGATTTGTGCCACTGTATACTGGCTTGTGTGTACTGGTTTATAATGGTCTTTTCTGGTTTATAATAGTATGTAATTATTTTATAACAGTGCATTAGTTTTATAATGGTGTGTACTGGTTTTTAATGGTCTGGATTGGTATATAATAGTGTGTATGTCTTTTGTGATTATAATTATGACTAATTATAGTTGTGTACAAAGGTGTGCCATGGTGTGTATAGTTACACCTTTCGGTCTGTACTTGGAGATGAAGGTGTGTAATGGTGTATGATGGTGTGTAATGGTGTGTAATGGTGTGTATAGTCTCACCCTCGGGTCTGTATTGGGCGATGATGGTGACAGTTTGTCCAGCGTTCTTCAGTGCTGCTGCAGCCTGTTCATGAGTCGCATGTCTTAAATCCACTCCATTTACCTGCACACACACATAGTGTAAGTGTTGTGTGTTTGTGTATGTGTGTGTGTGTGTGTGTGTGTGTGTGTGTGTGTGTGCGCTTACACTTAGTATCTGGTCTCCTTTGCGCAGTTCTCCGCTCAGGTCTGCAGGACCTCCAGCTAAAATGAAGGAGATGAAGATTCCCTCACCATCCTCACCTCCAACTATGTTGAACCCCAAACCTGACAAACCACGATGGATCATCACACGCCTCGGCTCCCTGAGAAACAGACAGACATAAAAACAGAGAGCAAGAGAGACAGTAGGATTAGGACAGAGGACAGAGTAGGACAGAGAGATTATACAGTAGGATTTTGGTCATTGCCTTTTTTGCCCAACAGGGGGAGACAAAGCTCCACAAAGGCTAAACATTACAAACTGGGTTTATCTGAGGAATGTTTGTGTGTGTGTGTCAGTTAGACTGACCTGGGGATGTCCTCATCTGCCAGCATCAAGCCCTTGGGGATTGGTGAGTAGCGACGTGGTGACGTGGGAGTGAGGGTTTGTGGGTAATCTGACAGATAACCATGACTCATATCATCCATATGAGCAGAGTACGCTAGAGAGAGAGGGAGATGCACATTGATTAAATCACACAAATTTATACACACTGTGGTAACTCCGTGTGTATGTGGGTGTGTGTATACACTCACAGCTGGTGATATCAGGAGGATTGTACGTGTCCTGAGTGTACAGGTTGGAAGCTTTGCTCACTCGGAGAAAAACAACGTCTCCTGTGTTTTTCAGTGCTGCTACAGCATCCTCATGCATCACATCTTCCAAACACACATTATTCACCTGCAAACATGCAAACACACACACACACACACACACACAAGCACACATTTTAACTCGTAGCTCATACGAACAAGTGAAAAGAAATTCCATGACAATCCAGCTTTTAAACTTTTAAATGAATATTTGCTTCTGAAATGGTGACGTAACACAAATAGGGAGATGTGTGTGTAATGTACATAAAATTTACATGCACTGAGTGTTCAGGTTATTAGTTATTAATGACCTCATATTAGCCTGACCACGTACAGGCAATAATAAAATAATATTCGATCAAAATGACTATTAGAAGAAAACTGACCAAAAAACACTTTGAACTTACTGCGAGAATTTTGTCCCCGATTTGTAGCCGTCCATCTTTATGTGCAGCTCCGCCCTCGATGATTTTAGTCACATAGATGCTGTTATCACCAGGAACATGCTGATTACCTACTCCACCTGCTATACTGAACCCCAGACCTAAGCACACACACACACACACACACACATCCACACACACACATACATGCTTCTAAATAATTAATTATGCTGTATTTAAGGACTAAAGTGAAAAACATACTTTGTGGGGACCAAATTCCTTAAACACAGATCAATAATGTTTCACACACACACACCTTTGGGACCCTTGATGAGTTTGATCTCAGTGTGTTTCCTGCGGAGGATGTAAAGACGGACAATTGGCCCCGCCTCCTTCAGCACCTCCACTGCCTCACTGTGAGTGACCTCACGCACATCAGCATCATTAACAAACAGGATACTGTCATTTACCCTGAGAGAGAGACAGACAGTTAGACAAGGAAAGAGAGAGGGTCACTGCTCCACCCATATTTGCTTTATGAACAGAGGACAAATTTCTCAGAACCTGCTACACTGCTGTTGAACCTGGAACTTGTTTGCCATTGTTTATTTATTTATTTTTATGTATGTGTGCCTATTTGTGTGTGTGTTTGTGTGTGTGTGTGTGTGTGTGTTAGTTACCTCAGTCTTCCATCCTGAGCTGCTGCTCCTCCTGGTATGATTTTGGTGATGAAGATGCTCGGATCATCTCCTACATGTGGATTATCTGTACCACCTGCTATACTGAAGCCCAGACCAGAGTTCCCCTACATACACACAAGTGATATGTTTTCAGGTGTATCCAGGAGATATATAGTCAGGAGTTTCATCATTTGTTTAACAGGAAACCTAGATCACAGCTCCAAAATCTCATCATAGAGATGAGTATGATATTTATTGATTATCTAGTGTCACATGTATCTGGTTGTTTTTCTTGTGGTGTCCTCCTGAATTCCTGCAGGCCGAACTACACTTCCTGAGAGTCATAAAAACCTTCTCCCACCTTCTATTAATCCTGGTTACCCATCCAAATCTCCAACGATCATGGATATCTAATTTCACTTGCTGACAGTCCTGAGGACTTCTCCTACAGTTAGCTGTGAGCACCTAACCTCACCTAAACTAAATTAACCTCAGTCTCCAGTTCCTGATGCTCCTGGTCTATGAACCCAACACTGCTCAACTCCTGTGACTTCCTCAGAATCAGCTAAAGCTTCCTCACATCGGGTTCAAATTGGAAAAGTACACAATGAGGAGACACAGAGTCACATAGCAGGGAGATCTGAGACAAACAATGAGGAGATATACAGTGCAGAGATACACAGTAAAGAGACACAGTAAGGAGATACACAGTGGAGATACACAGTGCAGAGGTAAATAGTGAGGAGATACACAGTGCAGGGAGACACAGCGGTGAGACACAGTGGTGAGACACAGTGAGGATATACATAATCAGGAGATACACAGTACATACCAGCTCCAGACATTCACACACACAGCTTTGTAAGTGTGTGTTTGTGAGAGAGAGAGTACTCACCCTCTCCAATGTGATCTCTTCATACTCTACTTCTCCACTTAATCCATTCATCTGGGAAAGAGTGACAGAGCATGAGAGACACAGAGAGAGAGACAGGGAGAGAGAAAGAGAGGCAGAGAGAGACAGAGAGTGACAGCGAGAGAGAGAGAGAGAGAAACAGAGGCAGAGAGAGAGAAACAGAGGCAGAGAGAGAGAAACAGACAGAGAGAGAGATTGAAGAGATAATAAAAATATGTATATATACCCTCTATAACTTTTCTGCCTGTCTGTCTATCTGTTTCTCTCTCTCTCTCTCTCTTTCTCTCTCTCTCTCTCTCTGGTTTGGGTGTTCTTTACTCTCCGTAGTTGCTATGGCTGCTCCATGGCAACATCTGTCAAGCCTTCCAGGGGAACCCTGTTACCATGGCAATTTTTATGGCAACTGTTTCAGGTTCATACACCCACACATACACCCACACACACTCGATGCTTCTATAACACACACACACTCTCTCTCTCTCGCTCTCTCACACACACACACCAGTAAAACATGCATGATTATTTGAATGAATGATACATCATAATTCAACACACAATTAATATTCATCATGTGAAATACAAAATATTCAAATGAGCTACATTAATATCCAGAATCCACACACACACACACACACACACACACACACACACACACACACACACTTGGCTATTCATGCCTCTTCATTTCCTAAACGGAATGTGTCTTGTTAACTCAAGCTAAAAATACAGCAGGGTGCCATCAACACACACACACACACACACACACACACACACACACTATAAAAAATCTGACATTCAGTTTTTGAAACTATGTTAAGACAAATCATTAATTGTCTATAAATTACTTGTTTTTATTCTTTGAACAGTCCATGTCAACAGAAAGAGTACACTGTCCCTGTCTCTCTTTGTTCCTGACCCCGTTCTTGTCTTGTCTGCCCCTGTATCCCCTGTCCCTGTGTATCCCTGTGTGCCCCTGTAACCCCTGTCCCTGTGTATCCCTGTGTGCCACTGTAACCCCCATCCCTGTGTACCCCTGTGTGCCACTGTAACCCCCGTCCCTGTGTATCCCTGTGTGCCCCTG
>JAQMYM010000015.1:21093153-21105311 GCA_030014255.1 Parauchenoglanis ngamensis
GTGAGTCACACACACACACACACACACACACACACACACACACACTTGCACACAGCAATCATCAGCAATAGTGGGTGTTACAGATACACAGAAGCAGAGACACACCTGTGGAAGGAGGAAGTAGTGCAGTGCAGGTGAACAGGGTGTGGTCTCGGATACATTGACAGGCTGGTGTTGACCTTTAACCCCTTAACTATGACCTCTGCAGAACTCGTCCCCTCTCCGTTACAGCATCTTCAGGACAACGAGAGTGACACCACCTCTCATCTGCTTAGGTACACACACACACACTAAAAACAACAACAATTATAATAATAATAATAATAATAATAATAATAATAATAGTTGTAGCAGTAGTGGCCTTTAATCTATCTCAATTCTATCTTTTCCTCAGTTCATGTCTGTCTATCCTTCCATACACCTGTTCATTCATCTCTCTCCATTTTATCCACCCCTCTATCAGTTTATTTATTATCCAGCCAAATAATATATCCTCTGTCCATATGTCTGTCCTTCTGTTGCTTCCCCTTACAGTTAATGTTCATCTCTCTCTGTCTCTCTCTCTCAGCGGTGTAGAGGAGTTGTTCCCGAGGTATTCCCGTCTCCGTGCTGATTTTGACTCCACCCCTTTTCACGCTGTCTCTGAGCTGCAGGTGATCAGAGAGAGTCTGGAGAGAGAAAGAGCAAGACGCAAGGTAACATACACACACACTGGTGTGCTTGAATAACCAATGCCATTTATCTCTGTCCGTGTCTTTCTCTATTTACATTGTTTTCTCTCTCTTTCCCCCCCTGTGTGTCTATAGCACTCGGAGCAGCAGCTCTTGGCAGTACAGAGTAAGGCGTTAGGGCTGCAGCAGCAGTTAGCGCTCGCCGTGTCTGCAGATCGTAAGAAGGACATCATGATCGAGCAACTTGATAAGGTTCAGCCAATGGTCTCTTCGTGTTAGTGACCTGTCTCTTTAACCAGTACAGATACAGGTACTCTGTACCTCAGTGCCGTAGCTAACCTCAGTCAATAGTGTGTATGCTGTAATGGGTGGACGCTGAGGGTGGTGTTCTCTCTATCACTGTATGTGTGTGTCAGACGTTGGAGAAGGTGGTGGAGGGGTGGCGCCGGCACGAGCGAGAGAAAAGCGAGGGAGTGAGACGGCTGCAGGAGGAGAAGGAGGCAGCAGAGAGTGCACAGCAAAGACAGAGAGAGGTGTGTATACACACACACACACACACACACAGAATACTGAGTATTTGTCTTCTTTATGGTGTGTTTGTGTTGTAGGCTTTGGCTTGCCTTGAGAAGAGTCTGTCTGAGGCAGCAGAGACGCTGGACAAAGAACAAAAATGTAACAAAGACCTACAGACCACCAACAAACAGCTGGTACACACACACACACACACACACACACACACGGGCTAGTGTGTTACTGTGTAGCATTGAGTCCTGATTAGACTGTGTGTGTAGGAGTGTGGCATGGCGGAGCTGCGTGTACATGTAGGTGAGCTGGAGCAGGAGGTGGAGCATCTACGTGCTGAGCTGGAGGAGGAGAAGGCTGAGGTGGAGAGACTCCAAACACACAGCCTAGATCTACAGCAACAACTGGAACAACACAACCTCGAAGCCAAACACACACACACACACCTGCAGCAGGAGCTGACACTCCTCACACAACAGTTGGAGACAGAGAGAGTGAGACACGGACACACACACACCCCTACAGTAGGAGTTGATGCACACATTGAACAGGTATGACAGCTGTTCATTAATTTTAATCCTGGTGACCCGTGTGTTTGTGTAGGAGCGAGTGGGTCAGGAGGTGCAGCTGCATGAGG
Organism: Parauchenoglanis ngamensis; assembly: GCA_030014255.1. Lineage (NCBI taxonomy): Eukaryota > Metazoa > Chordata > Actinopteri > Siluriformes > Auchenoglanididae > Parauchenoglanis > Parauchenoglanis ngamensis. The sequence goes on from JAQMYM010000015.1 coordinate 21,094,984, forward strand.
AGGCCCAATCCAGACTTCAGCAGCTGCAGCAGGACCTGGAGGAGACTAGGAGAGAGAGAGACACAGCCAGAGTGGACCGAGCATTGGACCAGGTCTCTCTCTCACACAGTGATCCACAGTCACGTGGGGACCTTTTTTCAGAGTGGCTACATCTGAATACTTGTACTGCTGTACTATATAGTACACAAAATGTAGTAAGCCATGGAGAGGAGAGGTAAGCCACGATGGAGAGGAACGTCTGGCTACTGCAACAAAGCTGCCATAATCATCAGTGACCATAAAACTTCCTCTTCCTCCTATAAAGCCTGAGGTCCCTGCAGTGGTCATGTCCACTGTAACAGCAGCATGGGCAACTGACATAGTGCAGAAATCCTTTACTGTAGCGCTGATCATGCTCATGTACAGAATTGTTTATGTGTAATGAACTGTTAGTGAATGTATGAAGTGTATAGTTGTTGGTTGTTTGGTTTCAGGCTCGTTTTGAAGCTCAGCGCTCGCAGTGGGAGGTGGAGCTCCGACTCTCTGTGGAACAACAGGTCACAGAACGACTGGCAACCATACAGGAGGAGAATTCTAACACTACGGCTAAACTACGGGAACAGCACAGGTACACACACACACACACACACACACACACACACACAGGAGAATGCCAATGCTACAGATAATGGCAGACACTCACAAAAGAATTTTTTCAGAAGATCATGTTGTACACATTGCCCCATTGTGTGTGTGTACAGGAAGCAGCTGCTGGACCTGAGCGCTCGTCATGAGCGAGATCTCTCTGTTCAGGCAGATGAGTTCAGAGCACAGCTGGAGGAGAGAGATGACCGACAGCACCAGCTCACACTTGACTTCACAAACAAGTATGCATGTGTGCATAGCTGTGTCTGTGTGTTTATATTTTCTGATGAAATACACACACCTAGTTCCCTGGTCAGGAAACAGGAGGGACTGAGGGTGTGGCCACTTTCATGCTGGAACTTAATTTAATTTCTTCATCTCCCCTGCAGATTAGTCGTTGCAATGACAACCTATGACAAGTTAGTTGTCTGTTGTCCATCGGTATGATAAGTACCGTAATTCAAACATGAGTGAACACAACAGTGCAAGTCTACTAAAACACTACAGACTGGAATAATTTTGTGATCCTGGTGTTTGGAGCAGCACTTCTGCTTTGCTGTCCTGTGAAATCACTCTGAGGTTCTATGGGGCTTCACCTTCAACTGCCACTGATGCACCATTACATTACTCTCTGTGTGTGTGTAGGAAGACACAGCTACAGGAGGAGCTGGTTTCCATGGAAACCGTTAAGAGGAGGCTGGAGACTCAGAGGGAGGAGCTTGTATGTCGCCTACAGGGAATGATGCGCTCCCATTGGGCAGAGGCTCTGAGACTGCTGACCAATCACGAGCAGGTCTGTGAGACACAGCAATGAATTACAGTCTTACACACCACCACTCGACCCACTAACATCATTGTCTGTGTGTGTGTTTTAGACTGACGGGGTGTTGTCGCCCTCATCTCTGCAGGACATGTCCAAACCACACTCATCCCCTCGAACTCAGGACACCAGCCTCTGCAGCACAGCACTCACACACTCTACAAGTACATACACGCTCTACAGGCACACACAGTACAAACACAGCACACATGCACACACTACAGCTATTTACACACACACAATTGAAATATTAGTATTATCAATAATTTTACATAGATCACACTTTATTTATTTTCTGTTTGCCTGTCCTTCAGCTGCTCCTCAGGCCGTGGTCCTCCAGCTGTGTAGAGAACGAGAACGTGGGATAAGGGGACAGGGGGATAGTGGAGGGGACGGGGGACGAGCAGAGTCTGACTTCAGCCTGTTAAACCACAGTCATACCTTCAGTCCACTGGAGCCAGTGCTGGATGACACACACCTCACAGGTGCACACACACACACACACACACACACACACCCCTCAGAGGTACACTTTTTACTAATCCTTCTTGCTAATATTATAATACATATATATAGTAGAAAATATCAGGCTGTATATAGCTGATACTGCAAGGAGGTCGACAATGAGGTTTTACACTGGACTGTGTGTGTGGATAGGTGGAGGTGGTGGTGTTGATCTGTGGGACAGGCCTGTGGGAGGAGAGAGACCGACAATGGACAGAAGAAATGATCAAAGTAGAGGGCAAATAGAGAGAGAGAGAAGAGGAGAGACGACTCAGTCTAGAGAGAGTCTGACTCTGCACTCGACTCACTTCCACACTCAGGATCTGAATTGCGACATGAATCAAAACAGGATTCAGTCTGACCACCGAGTCAACAGACAACCATTTCCCAAACCCAATGTGAACGTGACTCGGCCTGTGAATCCGAATCCCTACGTCAGACCGACTCGAGCACACGCCTCCACTGATGTGCAGGCCAATCAGAGCTCAGATAAGGGCGCAGGGCAATGGGATGTATCCAAGCAGATGTACAGTAGCATAGGAACAAAAGCACCACCCACAGAAGAACAGACCCTGTCAGTCAATGTGAGAGCTCCTCCCCCTGCAACCAACGTGTCATCTTTGTGTGATGAGAGACAAAATGAACTTCAGTACTACATCGCAAAGGTCTGTACACACAAACGCCTATCTCTGTTATTGCAAGTAACACTATACAGGACCAATCTCTTAGTTATTAATTCACCTGCCTTCTCTTTTCTGTCTGACTCTCAGCTGTTGGAGCGTTCCCCAGGTGAACCTCTGCAGGAACATCAGGTAGATCAGAGCAAGAACAGAGAAACACAGACTGCTAACTCAGGTGTGTGTGTGTGGTATTAGTGTCAGTGTATGCACTTCCATAAAGGGCTAGGCAGCGTTGGGGATTTGGCACCTTCAAGATATTCATGTGTTTCAGGTGTGAGCTCTCAGGTGGAGCCAAATCTGGAGCAGCTTGCTGACCTCCTGCACCTGACACTGCCCCCTACGCACACCACACAGCAACTGCAGCAGCTCCTTGACCGCTTTATTAGGTGTGTTTGCGCATGTATATCTTTGCTCATGTGTGTGTGCGCACATGTCTTAAGCCACAATGTTTAAAAAGTTGGGTGTGTGGGTGTGTGTTAGGTCAGGGGAGATGTGCGCCGACCCAGTCCGAGCTAATCTGGACCGCAGTCTAGCACAGCACAACAAGAGAGAGGTGAGAGGAAAGGAGAGCAGAAACATTAGCTGGAATCTCCTGCAGATGAGCAGCTTTTAAGTATAATAAAGTATATAAATATTATAAATTAAAAGCATTAATACAGGGGGTCCTCAGGTTACACCCGTCTCGACATACGATGTTTCGAGTTTACGACGCTCGCTCTCATAAAAACTTAAAATTGAGACGTGAGTTCCGGCTCATGCCGTTAGTGTCGTACTTATGGACTACGTGGGCGAACTAATTGGGTTGCGCAGAATACGCGGCGTGTGAGTGAGGGAGTTCAGCGACGAACGTTATATTAAACGTATATTTATGTCCTTTTCCTGAGGCTTAGTTGCGTTTTTATGTTCTAGATTATGATTTTACAACTGTGTTAGGCTACATACGTGACCTGGGTTACTAAGTACACACTAAGGCTAGGGTGTGTTTCGACTTGCGCCAAACTTCGGATTACATCATTCGTAGGAACGGAACGGTCGTAACCCGAGGACCCCCTGGATAATTTCAGGAAGAGTACAAAAAAAAAGAAGCTAAAAAAGTAAGTTGATCATTTTAATTGTATTGCACATTTTAATCACTTGATGTTTACAGGAATATTTAAATTATCATTGAAAACACTGATAAGAATCCTTTTAAAAAATTCGAAGGCAATAAAAGTGAAACAATTAAAAGTATATAAAGAAAAAATTATCAAGGTTTTTTTTTTCCATTTCTATACATAAACTTGTTTGTGTTCAGCAGCGTCAGACTGTGGCTCGAGCCACGCAGAACACGACCACACGGGGGCACCGGACTGGACCCCAAAGTCAAAGGTCAGGCTCAAAAGTCAACGCTTGGAGATGAACGAACGCTCACGTTTCATGTGACAGAAAGTGGACGATCTTCTAAAATGTTTTTTTTTGTACTACTTATTTATTCTAATTAAATTTCTTGTTTTATAAACGTGTGAGTTTTTCTTCAAGTATTTCATATCCTTGTCTCCATCCTAAGTGGTGAACTATTAGTTTATCACATATTGCATTTTAAAACACTCATCAACCAACATGGTGTTAATGTAGGCGGCGCAGACAGGCCTGCACACAGGAGAGAAAAATGTCTTTTTAATTTAAAAATATGCAAAATAGGGAATGGGAAAAACTAAGGAGAGAGTTTACTGACTCAGCGAAAAGATAAGTAAATTATTAGCTCTGTTAGCTAACAGTTCTTCGGCTGCAGTGACCGGGACAGAGCTCGCGCGGATATCTGAGGCACTTCAAATCAGCGCGCGGGAAACCACTTCCGGGTACTTCAGAGTTTACACTGGAAATATGTGTACATTTTTATATAAACACCAAAGAAGCATTATTCATAAACGTACCGCAAGCGTATTTAACGATTATTGCTCAGCTCTGAACAGAAGCGATAACAGAAGTAAGAAATGAAATAAGAAATAAGACAAATCAAGACTGACCACCTTCTCCTTCAGTGTCCCAGAGGATGGGTGGAGGAGAAACCCCATCAGCTGCCAAGGGGCTCGTTCTTCTTCTGCTTTTCCTGTTTTATGGCAACTAGTGTTAAGGAACATTACCGCTTTCTGCCGTTTAACTTCATATAATCAACAGAGAACACGAGATTAAAGTGTCTTTCTTTCTTTAAATGTGGAAACATCACTGTACAATCTGTTTTACACTACAGAGTTCTCAGCGTCGGTATCATGGAGTTCGGATTAAAGCAGCTTTTCTATATTTCTGTGCTGAAGGCTTAATTGAACTCACTGCAGTTAGTTGGATAGACATCGAGTCAAAATCATGCCATTAACATTTTTATTTAAAAGCAAAAATCTGAACTTGAAAGTTTTTATTTTGAATTTGCATCATACCATCTGGATAAAGCGGTATAGCTAATGGATGGATGGATCATACCGTCTGAATTTGAATTCTAAATTGAGGTTTGCAAAAGAGCAATCTAAAATCTGAAATTAAATTTCAGGTATCAAATTTAATATAAAACCAACACCTACAATCTGCCAAAAGCTTCAATGACTTGGCACAAATTCTACAAACAGGTTGATCTTAACTAATCTAATCCCTGTTGTCTGTAAATTCATCAATACAAAACCTCTGTTCAGCTGCCTTGGAAGGCTTCACTGGTCCTGGAGGAAGTTCCTCGTCCTCCCGTGTGTCATGCAGTAGGACAGAACTGGATAAAACAAGGAGAGAAGAAAAAAGTGGGTAGAACTCTTACACTGGTTATTTTAGCCCAAAAAGAGTAGTGATGTAACAAATTCAGAAATGAGACTGCAGTCCATAAACGACTCCCACACCTTAACGGCGTTACCTGGGGTACAAATGCTAACTCTGAGGTTTGCTGCTGAACTGAGTAACAGCACATGAATGCACGCTAAGGCGAGAAAATAAACAAACCCTCCACCTGTCTATCCTCCTTGTCTCACCACCATGTTCTTCTTCTTTGGGCTGATGGTACCTTGTCCTTATCATGCAATATCGCCACCTACTGTACATGTTTCTGGTTCATCTGTGTGCTCTCCTGAAAAACAATGGGCTTTTTGGTCCCTGAGAACTACACACCTTCACAGGCCTTTTTTCTGGTTGCACCGCCAGTAGGAACACTGAAGAGATGTAAGCAGCATCAAATCTCTGTATTTCCTCCGTCGCATGTAGGCTCAATAAAGTCTGGACTTCAATGTCACTCCATTTATCTCTGAGTTAAATCTGCAAGTTTTTTGTCAGCGGCTCCCAGAGGACGTGCACGCGCTGCCAGGGGCGCTTTGTTCGGCTGTTCAATATGAAGACACGAAGGTTTTTTATATAGACTGTCTGGCGATTAGAAAATCCATTGCTGGTGATTTTTTTTCAGATTTTTCTCTAACCCTAACCCTAGTGCTGATTTCAGGCACGTCACGTACTCGCCCCTCATACCGTGTGGATTTGATGGAATAAGGAGACATGCAGCACACACGCATTTCTGTTTAAACCCAGCCCTTATAGGCTACTTTTTAAGTATCACTCTACTTTGCTCACCACTCCACCTCAGGTTTCAGCTTCTCTCATCTGTTAATCAGTGCATGCTGTCATGTGGATTATTTAGCAGCACATTTGTGTAAGTTTCTCTCTGTTTTATCGTGTTAATGCACACTAACTGCCAAAAAAAACCCCACACAACTGCGTGACTCGAAGAATCGCTGCACTTATACATCTGGACCATTCACCATACACACATCTTTCATGGTTCCTATTGTACTGGGAAAGTAGGAGCTAAAAAAGTTCCTAAAAACACTGTCCTAAGAACTATATGGTTCCCAGTTCCTGCAGTGTGAACACAGAAAAAAAGGGGGTATTTCCTCCAACAATTCAAGAACTATGAAAGTTCCTCTGGTCCGAAAACGCCTAATAATTGCGTAATGGCTCCTAAGAAGCTTTAAAGCGTTTATGTAATGGTGGGCTTTAATGATAGCTTAATAGAATTTGTTGTTCTTCATCTTAATTTATTCTGATGGTAATCCCATACCCATAAATGAAGAAAAGCTGGGGATATTTAGAATTGTATCCAAAATGTTCTAATGGTAACCAGAAGTTTTATTAATCAATTGTTTTTATTTAGTTAGTTAGTTAGTTTTTTATGAAGAGTGATGAAATCAAATACTGAGCTCCACTGAATCATTCATTCTTGTATCGGCTGTAACACGCTTTTCCAGTTCAAGGCGGTGGGGATCTGGGATCTAGCTGGGGAACATTAGGTACAAGGCAGGATTTATATAGACATGGTGTGAACATGTTCAGCTGCACACATGAGGTCAGGATCAAACCCTGGCCCCTGGAGCGTTTAGGAGACGACAACACTCACTGCATCACCATATTGCCCAGATTTTGAGAGCTGCCTCTACTGGATGTTCAAAGTTTATTTGTTGTTTGTTTGTTTGTTTGTTTGTTTTATAATTACTAACTAATTAATATTATTTTGTCAGAGACTTTTGATTGTGATTGCATCATGATGCTATTTGCCTAGGAATGTTTCTTTCAAACTCTGCATAGTTCAAGGAACAGGTGTATTTCTATTGCGTTCACAAAGGTCAGCTCCGTTCAAAGGTCAGCTCCGTACAAAGGTCAGCTCCGTTCAAGGTCAACACCATTCGACTAATTATGTCACTTATGACGGAAACTGGACCAGAGCTAATTTAGGGGTTGAATATTTATACAATCAGAACATTTATATTTTTATTTGTAAATAATGTTGTAGACTATATTGATTTTCCTTCCACTCCAATATTGCTTGCTTTTTTGTAGATTCATTTAATAAAATCCCAGTCGCAGTCCATTTCAGATCTCAACTGTAATACTACTCAGTGTGGAAATGTTCAAGTGGGGTGAATACTTATGCACTGCTCTGTATTGTAATGAAGCAGTATTAAAACAATATACTTATTTTGCTTGTAAAACACTAATTCAATTAATGTAATGTATGCAAAATATCCATAAGAAGAACACTGTGAAAGGGGTGAAAATAAATTAATCTAAATTACATTGAAAATGATATTTTAATGACAGCTTTGAACAATGGTCTTGCTTACTTTCATTGTATTGTATTTTTACAGTTAAATATAAAACTACAGGATGTTATGTGTAGCTCCTAGTTTGAATGTTTTGTTTCCTGTAAGATGCCACGCAGACGTTACTGAGAGCCGAAGCGTCCTCGGAAAAGAATGCTGCTGAACCAGTCCAACCAGTCCAACCAGTCCAACCAGTCAGGGTAAAGCAGCAGTTTCACTTTGTGACAAGACGAACATAAAGCATAAAGAACACAGTGAGTATGGAAACCCAGAGCTATAATACAGGACATCTGCAGTAGATACAGTAGAGTTCAGTCAGATTTTAGTGAAAAAAATGTTCTTAATTACCTGTTAATGTGATAATGTAAAGTATTTGATGATAAGATTGTTTTCATTTTTAACATCCTGCGCTGTGTGTGTGTGTGTGTGTGTGTGTGTGTGTGTGTGTGTGTGCAGTTTTGTACAGTTTTTCCTCAATTTGTAGGAGGATAGATGACCTCCAAAATGAGTGTCTCTGGAAAACAGGATGCAAAGAAGGATGAAAGGTGAGAAAAGAAAATTATAAATGTTTATATAAAAGCTTTATTTAACTGAATGTAACCATCATGTTCACAGAGCGAGACGTTTCTAATGAAACCGAGGTAAAGAATGTTACACTGAGGAGGAATCTCATGTGACATAGCAAGACAAAAAGCATCCTGCTTTCATAAATATCTTTAAATATAGTGTAAATTCTCACATTGTTATTCTTGGTGAATTAAGATGCATTTTAAATCCAGCAACGACCGGAAGTGATAAAGGTTCTGATCCCACCAAGTAAATTAGAATATGTGTTCCAAATTAAAATTCCAGAGCTAGTATATGTTTTTCCACTAGGGGGCATGATAGCGCAATAAACTCAGGGCCATAAACCCTGAGATGTAAATTACTGACAAAATGTGCTGTGATATGGCAGATCATGATGTAATTCTTCATAAGCAAGCTACAGTTTGACACTGTAATCAAGTCTCTTTCATAAAGAGCTAATTTAGGGGTTTGACACATGTGGCCTGTTACCCAAAATGAGTTCAACAAATTCAATAAATGAGTTCAATAAATTGTCTAACAACTTTAAACTATTTTGGCCCAGACTCAGAACAGATTCACCGAAGCCAAGCTGTTTTTCAATAAAGAGCAAGCATTCAATGGGATTTCCGACGAACTTCACAAACGAAGATTGTTCTACTGATCTGAGGTCAGTATAGTTATTATATTTGTTGCATTTTTCCTCACTCAACTCATTATGAAATAATTTCTGAGCAGAAGAATGAAGCTGAGCTGAAGACATTAAAGCGTCTCATCCAGCATGCATTTCATTTCAACTGCCTGAGAAGAGAAATAAGGAAATAATATATAATTTAAAACATGCATCCTAATTAATTCACTTATTAACATGTTATCCTTCTCTAAAAATAGCAGGAAATTCTAAAACGCATTGCAATGATTTTACTGCCTTAACCCAAATTATATATGCTAAATATATATTTATATATTTCAATATATATTTATATTTGTATATGCATTTATATATTGCTAAATGTCCGTTTGTGGTTGCACATTCATTCAGTTAAACTCAGTGTTTTGCCTGTCCACAGTACACAAATGACAAGTGAGAATTCAAAAACCTGCAAAAAACAGCTGGATTTAATATTCAAGGTGTGTATATTTTAAATGACTAAGTACATATTTTATATATACATCAGCTAAACTGAACACGATGATAAAGGGCTGTGTATCATTCTACTTGCAGTTTAAATTATTGGCATTTTAATTTTGTGGCAGGAGTTTTATAGTTAATCAGCCAGAATGGCATTTTTTATGGAAATTCACTTCTGTAATGTTAGAAATCTGGACCAAATATAATAAAATTAAAGGTTGAGCTGGCCCAGATCTGGTTCAAATTTGCATCAGATGCGCAGAACGCATCTGTGCTGGCTTTGGCCCGTTGTGCAAAAATAAGTTCAACAAATCTGTTAAACAAATCTCTTTGCCAGATTTGTTATTGATCTCGAGAAAGATTTGTTCCAGATCAGAGCTGGAGTAATTTTGCTAGCAGGGTAATGTTTTATTTTACGTTTTCATGATCAGGATCTTGAGCACAAAATCATCACTCTGATGAAGAATGAATTAAAAAAGTTTAAAGAGCTCCTGAGTCCAGATTACCCAGCATGCACTGAGGGGGAGGTAGAGGAAGAAGAGGTTCATCACAGTGTCAGAGAGGGAGCTCTGAAGATCACACTGCACATCCTGAAGAACATGAACCACACAGATCTTGCTAACACGCTGCACAACAGTAAGGACACTGATTCATGCCATTATTCATGCTTTAACTTCATAAGGAGAATATTCATCTAAACTTGCTACGGGTACTGTTGAATTCCAGCTTGTCTTTGGTCAGAAGGTGTTGATTAATTTTCTATAACAGCAGCTTTGACAGTAGTGCAGCTGTAAATCACAGGTTTATTTTAATGCGGTTGTTATAATACATTACACTGGTCAACAGTGAAAAAAAGGTCTAACTTTTTATAGCTGATCTAGGATAATTTTAATGCGCTAAAT
>JAQMYM010000015.1:21128658-21141382 GCA_030014255.1 Parauchenoglanis ngamensis
GGCGGGGTACACCCTGGGCAGGTCGCCAGTCCACCACAGGGCCAACACAGACAAACAGCCACACACGCTCACATTCATACCTATGGGCAATTTAGAGTAGCCAGCCAGACCTAATCATGCAGATGCATTAGTCTTTGGACTGTGGGAGGAAACCGGAGCACCCGGAGGAAACCCACACATGCACGGGGAGAACTTGCAAACTCCGCACAGAAAGGCACCCTGGGTGACCCGGGGATCGAACCCAGGATCTTCTTGCTGTGTGGCGACAGTGCTAACCACCGCACCACCGTGCCGCCCGGACACCTGACCATCACACCCATATGTGCTTTTTGAAAATCCATTCCAGATTTAGTCCCCTCTTTGTTGTTATAATAACCTCCACACTTCTGGGAAGACTTTCTACTAGATTTTGGATTTGCTCATTCAGCCACAAGAGCATTATTGAGGTCAGGGACTGATATCAGGACACCTGGGGTGCAGTCGGTGTTCCAGTTCATCCCAAAGGTGTTCAGTGGGCTTGTGACAGCTCTTTGCAGGACACTTGAGGTCTTCCATCAAAATGGGCAAACCATGCCTTCATGGAGTGTGCTTTGTGCAAAGGAGCATTGTAATGCAGGAACAGGTTTGGATTCCAGTAAAGGGAAATTGTAATGCTACAGCATACAAAAACATTTCAAACAATTGTGTGCCTCCAACTTTGTGACAACAGTTTGGGGAAGAACGACATATGAGTCTGGTGTGTGCAAACTTTTGGCCATATAGTTTGCTTTTATCTATATAGCCTAAATTCCCCATACAGGAATGTAACCATTTAAAAACTACACTTTAAATCTACATATTAATTTGAAAGCTTTTGTAACAGAATTTACGAATCATCATTAGTGCTGTAGTTTTAGCTCTTACCTTGCAGGTGGTGCCATCCTGCTGATCTGCATTATTTGGCCTCTCTTTCCTCACCACGTGTCTCTGTAAGGGCAGCCATCCAATCCGAACTGGAGCGAAGCAGCACACCTTGGCTCTCTGAGTGCTTGGTCCTGTCTTAATTTGAACCCTTTCTTTGCTCTCCAGTCCAAAATATAGAGACTCCAGGCTGCCCCGAGAGCTTGCCACCAAACTGGGGCTTACACTCTTCGGCGTGTTGTTCTTCTGGAGGTAAGAAGGCAGCTGCTGTAGACTGTCAAATGTTTGAAGCCACTTGTCCTTCAGCCTGCCTTCAACACAGCTATGTGGACGAGCTGCACGAGCTGGCCGCTCCCAGGAACGTTCATCTCCAGATCGTCTCCGTGCTACGTGAGACATGCCGTCCTGTCCAGCTTGACTCTGAGGCATAGGTTGTCGTCTCCAGCTTACATCCATGGTGATTTCTTTACAGAAAATGCACAAAAACACAAGAGGATTCTGTTCAGATGCCCCGGTAACTGCCTGCGAGGTAAAAGTATTCGGGCTGTGATCCAAAAAAAAAAAACTCCCTCTGAGAAACAGGAATGCTATGGAAAACAACAACAAGGAAAAAACAAAGAAATTATGCTATACATTCCGAGCTGTCCTTTTGAAAACACCTTATAATAAATGCATTAAAGGAAGTGCAGGCTGCGGTGCCATGGAATAAGGTGTTCTTATTATCACCCACAAGAGCTGAGCAATCAGAGAGTGAGTATGAGAGCAGCTGGTATTCTGAATAGAGTTTTATTTACCTAATTGTGTGGTAGTCCCGGAGAGCACAGATCAATCTGCACTGTTATTAGATGCAAAGGAAGCATCTAACTGCTCCGACACTTCTTTAGTGGAAATATTAGGAAAGATATTGCTATTAGATTCTCTCTCTCTCTCTCTCTCTCTCTCACTCTCTCTCTCTCTCTCTCTTTCTGCCTCTCTTTCTCTCTGAAGAAGAGCTGCTGGTGGTGCCGTCTCCAGTCAAGCATGAATATAACTGTGTATGTTGGTCCGAGTGAACAAAAGACTTACAGAAAGCTCAATATCTACCACAGTGAGAATACAATGTATGTGTGTGTGTGTAAATCAGCTTCTTTTTTTGGCTTAGATATTTCATCTTGAAAGCTATTTTGTGTTTCTTTCACTGATGACCTTCACTTTTCGAGTCTTTGCATTTATAGACATCAAGGAGTTATGTATTGAGGTGCACCGTTGGTATAGCTACATACTGTAGCACACTTTCAGTGTAAAATACCAAACATCTCTAAACTTGAGAACTGGAAAAACCTCTTTCTTTTTTTTAATAGGTTGAGAGCATACCAAAGTACCACATCTAAAGATATGAAGTGAGACAAAAAGAGCATAAGTTAAGTACCTGGATCTTTCAGGCCATTTTTTCACATTATTTTTTATTATTTTTGTTTGTGCTAAGGAGTAATGTATATTAATCAGCTACATTTTATGAATGTATAGGCAATTTGAAATCACAGCTGACTGTTTTTTACCCTAGCAGTTCATGAGCATTATTCATCAGTAGTAGTCAATTAAAAGAGGAAATTCTTGTTTTTCTGTAATCCGTCTGATAGATCTTGTCGTGTCAGTAGCCATAAATTAAAATAGATCAGATCCCTAGTAGTTGGGTGTGTGTTTTTCATGCGTGTGTCAGAAGACATGCCTAAAAGCTCTATCCTTGTCATGTGATTGCAGAGGATTTGAGCTGAAAGGAGCCATTGGGCAGCATATGAGAGGAAAAGCTTGTTTCTGTTGATATCAACATCACCCACATGCTTCTAAAGTCTCACTAAAATACTCCTAGCCCTTAGGTTAAGGTCACTGGGCTGGTACTGGAGTGTTTCTCCAAATACAATAAGCTCTTAGAAGAAAATGTATTTTGGGGTGCAAATGCATGCCACAGATGTGGTAACCTCAAGGGTACATATTTTATATCTTATTTAGAGGACACACAAATACCTTTATATACCATTTAGGGGAGATTATTGGCTGAGAACCAAAATTGGCCTTGCTCTCTATCACAACCACAGCAATACTAGCCAATCACAAGCATCTGTGAAATCATGCATGAGGAAGAGGAAGACAGAATTTATCTCTGAGTGTGTTATGCAGCCCCGTGATGCAGCAGTTTGACAAGGTGCGATTGGCTGGTTTCAAATGTCTCAGAGGAATCACAGGTTAACCTTCACCCTGGGTAGCTGGCGTATGACAGGAGAGCACTGGCTAGTGGGTGAGAATTAACAGGTGGCCAAAGTGAGGAGGAAATGAGGGAAAGAATGTGTCTAGACCATTAATAACCATACAGTTGCAAAGATGTCTTTGCATGGTTTTATATGCAATATTGCAATTCTACAGATCTGGGCCAGATTCCCAAAAGCATTAAAAAGTTAAGGACATGTTAATGTTAAGTAGTGTTCAGTCTGATGTTAGATTAGGTTAGACTGGCTACTCTAAATTGCCCATAGTTGTGACAGTGAATATGAACAGTTGTTTGTCTCTGTGTTAGCACTGTGATAGACAGTGACAACATAACAGCATATCTGGCTAGCACACTTCCTGTTCAGCCTAAAGGGAAGTAAGTCAGAAGGGTGGTTGGCAGTGGAAAAAGACTAACATCGCCCTCTGCTGATGGAGTGACTGATGCAGGTTGCTCCAGCACAGCAAAATTTCCCACAAACTAATTATAATGGACTGATGAGCCTGGATGCTGGATAGGATGAGATACCCATCTATCATGGAGAACCTTACACACACACCAGACCACTTAATGGCATGTTTTTGGGAGGAAACCAGTAAAACTCAGAGGAAACCTGGAGGAAACTCACTGCCGTGATACTATAATAACTGATATATTATTGTTTAGATTGTACCTCAGTGCATAATGGTGCAAACCCATGACATCTATGTTATATAAAAAGAAGTGCTGGGTTTTCTGGCTAAAGTTCCAAGTGTTTGCTGTGGTTAATGACTGCTATAGCTCTGGGGGAAAAGCTGTTTGTGTGTCTGGTTGTTTTGGTTCTGAGTCTTCTCCTGGAGGTAAGGGGTTGAAGGATGTGATGCACATTGTAAAAGCCATAATCTCGCCTGCATGTTTCCTGACCCTGCTGTTGGAGATGTCCTGAAGAGTTGGCATGTTACTGATGATCATTTCCATTTCCTGTTGTGATTATGCTTGTTCCTGTGAGGAGGAACCTGGAGGCTGGAGGAGCCAAACCATACAGTTATTGAAGAGGTGAGGATGGATTTGATGATATTATTGTAGAAGGGCATCATCAGAGCCTCAAAAGAAGACAAAAATACCCAGAACATTACAATACAATGCAATATACCATACATATTGTGCTGTCAGGACAACATGCAAGCACAAAGCCTGACAAAATTGTACAATTATTCAAAAATACCTGCATATGAATATGTTAAGCATAAACCTGTGCAAAAAATATCATACTATAAAACAAGCGTCATGTGAGCAGCAGGTACACAAACACAGTGTCTCTGTACGTACAGTCTTGGCTGTGTTAGCAACCATTCCAGAAATCATATTACATATGGTGAAAATACTCTACTGAATGTATTTGACCTATTAATATGATATGACACTTTCCTTTTCTTTCTAAAGGCATTCTACGTGGAACTTTTTTTAAGAAACATGTATTGTGCATGGAGTCTTATTCTGCATGTTAATGAGAGGCTATATGTATATAATGTAACATACATTTATGTCATTTGGTAGACACCCTTATCCAGAGCGACTTACATATATCTCATCTTATATAACTGAGCAGTTGAGGGTTAAGGGCCTTGCTCAACATCAATAACTCGGCAGTGCTGGGATTTGAACTCACAACCTTCCCATCACTAGTCCAATGTCTTAACCACTGAGCTACCACTGTACCTACACAACAATGGTTTATTCTTTTGTCAAGGCCATTATTTATGGCAGGACCACATGATAACAGCTAAAATGGTTCAACTTTGATTATGACTGAAATCATAATTCTACATCAAAATGAACAAAACAAAATAGTTTTATTGCACTTCATCACTTATCATTTATTGGAATTCAGTATTGAACCCTGGACGCTCTTAAGTGCTGCTTACTCTCTGTTTGCAATTTCTCCTGTTCCGCTTGTGTCTGTGTGGGTTTGCTCTAGGGAAACCTACTGTTGTGAAGTTATTAAAGGGTTTCCCCTAGAGTTACATACTGAATGGCCCTTTAGGGTATAAGACTGAATGCTCTTTTTCAGCAAAGGCTTATGAAAGGATATAATGAAAAAAAAAAAAACAATCCACAGAGGATGATAATCAGGATTATTTTTCTAATATGCTGCTTATTTATGAACAAAATAGCTTCCTTGCACCATATCACTGTGATTCAACTGAAAACAACCTGAAGATCATGGTGAGGCACACCTGTGGTTTTGGTGCTTTACAGCTGCATGGACAAAGGTTTGATCCTATGCTTGGTTTACTGTGCGTTCAGGGTTTCACATGATCGCGCCGCATCCACATTACTTTCTTTTAGGGTCTCTGATTTTCCCTCTTACCATATGCTTGGCCAGAATTACTGACAATGAGTGAATAAAAACCTTTTTTTCACATTAAAACCTTATATCCTTTGACTCAGTGCTCCACATGAATTGAATGTGGCTTTTAAGTGCTAAATATAAACACAATTAAAGCCTAAGTAAATAGATCAATAGTGTGCAATGGTGGCTAACATAGATCTAGCCTAATTTGTCTATCGATCTTTAACTTTGTCTTGTAATAGCAGTTGTCTTCTTTGTATTTACTTTGTTTATTTTTTTTTAGATAATTCAAGTAAAACATTCATATACAAGGCTTAGGCACTTTTAGAGAAATTCTATAAAAAGAAGACGCTTACTAAAAAGTAGGTATTAAATGAATCGCTATATTGAACGGTACACATTAAAATAACTGATAGAAATTTTATCGAATCATCCTTTGCCCTTTGTGTTTAAAACATCTCAGTTTTCTAAGGAGATGTGAGGGTGGAAGGATGTCCCAGGCTTATTAAAGAAATTCTTTTCATTTTTTCTTGTCTGCAGGTCAAATCCCACACAGCCTTAATGATGAAACACAGCCTTTAATCGGAAACGTGGTCTATTGCATAATATGATCCATCATTTAATGAAATACAAAAATAGTCTGTGATTTTATTTTGAAAAATATAAAGTTTGAATTCTAATTTATTCTCTTTTATACTGACACACTAATGCACTGAGCATAATAGAGGCATGCAAGAATGCATTTAAATAAAAAAGTAGACTTTGTTTTTGCACTGTACTGCATTTTTATGTCTAGACAAGTGCTTCACTGTGAAATCCCAAACACAGTAAGGAGCCTGCTATTTTATTCACTCTCTAGTCTCAGGAGAGCAACAATGTGCTTTGACTTCTTTTATGTGTTAGCGTATGTGTGTGTGTGTGTGTGTGTGTGTGTGTGTGTGTGTGTGTGTGTGTGTGTGTGTGTGTGTGTGTGTGTGTGTGTGTTTTCTCTGTACAGGGCGATTGAGCCCTTTGATCTCTTCCTCCTGTCCAGTGCACAGCAGGAGAGAGAGAGAGAGAGAGAGAGAGAGAGAGGATGGACTGAGGGAGGAAGGAAAGGACACTCGGCATGAACATTTTGATGATGGAGGAGCAAACACACCTTCAGCGCCACTCTGATCCTGCTCTTACTGCTCCATAAGAAGAACCTGTGTGAGAGAGAGATGGCACTAATGCAGGAAGCTTCTGGTTCTGGTTGGTGTGGTGGTTGTGAGAATGAGAATGATTCGAATTATTGGGATTATTTGGATTATTGGGCTGGAATGTCCTCAGCCTTCAGTCACTCTGAACTGGTTGCTGTGACAACGCTGTGTGTGCCACTGCTGGTGCTTGGCCTGATGGGTAATATTCTAACCATCCTGGTGGTGTGGCTCCGCCCCCAGATGAGAAGCACCACCTACCTTTACCTGAGCAGCATGGCAGTGTCGGATATCATGATGCTGGTGCTGATGCCCCTCGACCTGTACAAGGTATTTACTCACCTGTGCACGCGTGTATCTGTGTTTCATCAGTGGTCTGTAACTATGGAAACACATCATGTGTCCTGATCATTTGAGCTAAGTGAAGTGTTTACAATGAGAAGACCAGAGGTCCTGACCTGAAAACGTCTAGAAATTCGAAAGTAGGGCAAATTAAAAGTGCAGCTGAAGCAGGAGGAGAAACCGCTGGCCGAGAGGGAAGCGTTCACACACACACGCACACACACAGGCACACACACACGCACATGCACACGCACATTCACACGCACATGCACACATACATTTCAACAACACATTAAAAACCAATCTCACCACACCCTAACGATCAGACTCCATTTTTCTAGGGTCATAAGATGTGTCACAGAAAGACTGACTGATCTTTACTCTCTTCCATCGTGATTTTATCCAATCTTTACCCTGTCAGATCTTTACTGTGTCCTACCTTTATTCTGTCCTATCTTTTATTTGTATCTCTCCCATCTTCTGTCCAATTGTTACTGTCTGAGCTGATTGCCTTTGTCCTTCGCCTGTGCTGGAAACTCTTGGCATTTTCCAGCTGCAGAAATGTTAGTTAGCTGTTATCTGTAACATTAATTAACATTAGAGTTAATGATGTAATCAGCAGTGTAAATTTGATTTTGAAATGTGTAATGATCAAATTCCTGCAGTATGAAAAAGAAGAAAATCACTTCCTTATAAAAACATGATGACTAAAGAAACACCTGAGTTTAAGAGAACCTGCTGTTGGAGAGCATGTGGAGAACCTGCTGGTTTACCCGGGAATCTGTTTGTTTATTTATGTGTTTATTTCACTGTGTGTGTGTGTGTGTTGTGTGTTTGTGTGTCTCACCTGCAGCTGTGGTGGTACCGCCCCTGGTTTCTAGGTGACACAGTGTGTAAACTCTCTCAGTTTGTGAGCGAGTGCTGCACTTTCTCGTCCATCCTGCACATGACGGCGCTGGGGGCGGAGCGCTACGTGGGCGTGTGCTTCCCGCTCAGAGCCCGTCTCCTGGTGACACGGGGCCGTGTTCGTGTGCTCATTGGTGCTCTGTGGGTCGTGGCTGCCATGAGTGCGGGCCCCGTGCTGGTGCTGGTAGGGGCGGAGCCTGTGGAAGGTAACCTGACGGAGTGCCGTGTGACTCGGTGGGCGGAGTCTTCAGGCCTGATGGTAGCCATGTTGTGGCTCTCTAACCTGTATTTCATCATCCCGCTGACGACGCTAACACTGCTCTACACGCTCATCGCCCGCCGCCTACGCCAACGCAGACATGTCCAGCGAGACCACAGCCACCGCCAGACCCTGCGGATGATGGGTAAGCACACAGGGGTCAAAGGTCAACTGATATTAAACAAGAATTACCTTTTAATACAAACTCTGTTTGAGAGAATTCTACTTGCAGTATTATCATATTCACCTGGATATAAAAGTATTCACCCCCCTAATAAAATGGGAGTTTTTTGTGAAGTAAAAAAATGAAACTAAGATAAATCATGCCAGAACTGTTTCCACCCTCAGTGGGAAATTACAGCGTATACAAATTAAGTGAAAATGAAACATTTTAGGGTAAGAATAGGAAAAATAAAAAAGTTGTAATAACCTGACTGCATAAGTATGTACACCCTTTTATAATTGTGGGTGTAGCTGTGTTCAGAATGAACCATATTCAATCTTATGTTCAAAAGGAATTATCATACAGCTGCCATCAATGAACTTAGTCTGATTAACCCCAAATAAAGACCAGCCGTTTCTGTAGGATTTTCTTTACATCTTCATGGTTTTATCTGACTGCTGAAGCCAAGAAGGTGGCCATGAGACCAACAGTAACATTAAAGCAGCTGCAGGAACATCTGACACGTACTGATTACTCTGCACGTGACAACAGTCTCCTGTACGCTTCACATGTCTGGGCCGTGAGGTAGGACAACAATTCCAAAAGATATAAAAATTCCATATGTTCAGCACAAAAAGCACCTCACCAACAGAACATCGTGGAGAAGCACGGTGGTGGCAGCATCACACTTTTGTGCTGCTTTACTTCAGCCATAAATGGAGCTTTTATCAAAGTAGAGGGAAGCATGAAAAGCTACAAATACTAGTTACTTTTACTGCAGAACATTCACTAAATAATACTAATCTGAAGATGAAAAGGAATCAGCACAACAATGACCCAAAGCATAAAATCCAAATCAACAGAGGAACGACCGAAACAAGGTCAATGGTTTTGAATGTCCGAGCCGGAGCCCAGGCTTGAATCCAACATCAAATCTGTGGGTGACCTGAGGCAGGCTGTTCACAGGAAATGACCTCACAATTGGACAGCTCATTTGAATTCAAGATGTGTCATGCTGAGGGACTCTTACCCAAAAAAGACTGAGTGGTTAATAAAATCAGCTAAGTTCTAGATTAGGGGTGTAAATACTTATGCACCCAGGTCACTGAAACTTTATTATTTTAGAGTGATTTTCACTTAAGTTTTATATGCTGTAATTTCCCACTGACATGATTTATCTTCGTTTCATTTTTTTACTTCACAAAAACCTGTCATTTTATCAGGGGGGTGTAAACTTTTGTATCTACTGTATTTACATATTCACCTGTTCACGCTCCTTTTTACATACTTATTTACTTAACAGTTTATTTATGTCTTTGCTTGACTACCTGTTTATTCACTCCTTTGTTTATCTTTTTAAATGTCTATATAACTATTTTTTGTTTATCTGTTTGTTTACTATTAATTTTTATGTTCACCTGTTTATTTAGTTGTTTATTTGCCTGCTGCTGTATCAGTTTGTTTACCTGCTTATATACCTGATGACTGGTTTAACTGCCCACCAGGTCAGCTCTTTATTTACCTTTTCATCATGCTGGATGTGTTTTACTGAACGGTAGAAATTACAGGATATAATAATTAATAATTAATAATGATAATAATAATAATCCTCTCTCCCTCTCTCCCCTTGCCCTGCCCCGTGTTCGCCCCTGTGTGGTGTGTAGTGGTGATAGTGTGTGTGTTTGTGGTGTGTTGGTTGCCGTTTCATGTAGCTCGTACGTTGTTCTGTCTGTCTCTGAACTCCAGCGTTCAGGTTTATTTCCTCTCTCAGTATCTGAACCTCGTTTCCTTCGTGCTGTTCTACTGCAGCGCCGCCGTCAACCCTCTGCTCTACAACATCATGTCCTCCCGTTACCGTGACAATGTCCGCGCCCTGCTCCGCCCCTGCACCTGACCCCTGCTGGCCCCCTCCCCTTCCAGCACACACTTCTGGCCACTCTGTGTGTGTGTGTGTGTGTGTGTGTGTGTGTGTCATCTAAATGGATTCTGGGAAGAATCTGGTGCTTAACAGGAACCAAACCCCCCAGAGGACACCTCTGTGTGTGTGTGTGTGTGTGTGTGTGTGTGTATTCTGTCCCCTCTGTGATGGCTCTGTTCCAAATGCCAGTGTTTAATAGGGTAGTGTGTGTGTATGCAGTGTCTTGCCTGTGAAGCTCTGTGAGCAGTGTGTGTAATGAAGTTAAAGCTGCATGATCTGGAGCTCAGAGCTGGAGGTCACGGTTTTAGCTGTTCAGCGCTAATCAGGCTAACATCGTATAATAGCAGCTATCCATACTGCTAGGGTTAATTCCTCCTAATCTTTTTAACATGATTAAACACTGCATTTGGGACACACTGTGAGTCAGATGGAAAGACTGAACACTGAAATACAGATTGATTGATTTTCTTTACTTCCTCTGTGTATTTAGAGTTTTAATAAAGCAGTGTGGTTGCCATGGAAACAGATATGAAGGGTTATTGAATAAACAGTATTACTGTGAGCTGAGATCAAGCACATTACTGTGTGTGTGTGTGTGTGTGCGCATCCACTCATGAAATAAGAGCTTTAAATGATCAGTAGTCGGTTATTAGGTATTAAATTCTCACGCATGTTAATAACCTGTGTAACGCTTACGCACATCACGGCCTATGAAATTCCTGAACAGAAAAAACAACCTTACTAGGAACATGATGCATGATACTGAAAACACCAGAGCAAAACCTTTTCAAACACATTTTAATGAATAATCATTAATTAGCAAAACAGCCAGAACACCAACAAAACGAAACGTTTATTAAACACAATCCAACGCCATGATGACTCATAAATAAACTCTTTGCCACACGTGCTCACTTTATCCATTATCTGAAAGTAAAACTCTTAAAGCATCTCATGCAAAAACTGTAAGAATAATCATGCGTATTTGTGAACAAAAAGACCTACAAGATTTTATATCCAACAAGCGAATATATTCCTGTTAAATATAATATATCATCAACAGCTCTTTATAATGTACAATATTTACACATTAATGCATATTAACACACGCAGTGCTGAAGTATACATGTTCAATTCATATGCATAACAAACTGCAACACAATTTAAGCTAAACAGGTGTGTGTGTGTGTGTGTGTGACTGCATTAAAGACTTCAAGGCACTGCACAATCAAAAATAATCCATAAAACTTCTTATTTATGTATTTTCTGTCTTGGTGTCGAAATGATGGCGATTGAACGGAAATAAAAAAAAAAATCCATACAGTGATATACTTAAATAAAAACATAAAATACAATTCGAAAACATCATAGCATCGTTACTAGAAAACAGCGAGGTCAGAACATTTGAAATTTTATTTTAGCTTAATCAGTTTTCACGTTTATATTTCATCTCGCTCCGGTCATTTCTCTATGATTTCACTCATCAATATAAAAATATCATGAATTTTCCTCATAGATGTGAATAAATTCAGGGTGTGAATTGGAGACATGGACACACTTAGCAGAAACCACGAGGAGGTCTGCGGTTCAGAGACGATCCCCACAGAGCCGAGCGATAAGAACATCCCACTACACATCACGCAGAATACAC
The DNA here is from genome assembly GCA_030014255.1 of Parauchenoglanis ngamensis. Classification (NCBI taxonomy): domain Eukaryota; kingdom Metazoa; phylum Chordata; class Actinopteri; order Siluriformes; family Auchenoglanididae; genus Parauchenoglanis; species Parauchenoglanis ngamensis. The sequence goes on from JAQMYM010000015.1 coordinate 21,140,550, forward strand.
GCCAGCGTGGAAGCGTTCTGTACGGGGCTCGCTTAGAGGAATCACTCTGACCTTCTGTAGTTTATCACAAAGTAGAAACACTGTCTCTCATTTACACATCTTTATAAACATATTTCAATTTAAATATTTTACTACAGATTTTAATCTAAAAATAGAAGTTAGTCACTGTATCTTCTTTTACATTAACGATATCTATAATTTAGATTTAATTATTATGGTATAATCACAACAATGCATCATCCCAGCCCTAAACTCAGCGTGTTTAATCAGCGATACGTTACATCACTTCGTAAAACACCCTTGAGTGTTGTTTAAGACGTTATATTTCACCCTGTATGAAGTTCACCCGTGCGTTAAGCGAGTGCTCCCTGTTCGTTTCACAAGTCTGGGTTTCAATACAGATTTAAACACCCTTATCCACTTCCCCATACCACTCAAAAGTGTGCAATTAATACATGTGCATTTGGAGTGAATTTATCAGCAGGAACACACTCAATGGCAGCACGAGCTATAAAGCCACGCTCATTTCCTGTTTTTCCATGTTGGCGCTAGAATGCTAACTAACTAGCAAACATCAGATCTGCCATTTCGGAGAAATAATGTGTTCTGGGCAAGCTGTCGATTCTCATCTAATGCACTTCATTTAAGCTGCCACAGCAACGTAAAACAACCAGAGGGACACGAGCAAGCGGGCGTGGACGAGGAGAAGTGGACGAGGGGAAGTGGACGAGGGGAAGTGGACGAGGGGACGAGGGGTAGTGGACGAGGGGACGAGGGGAAGTGGACGAGGGGACGAGGGGTAGTGGACGAGGGGACGAGGGGTAGTGGACGAG
>JAQMYM010000015.1:21170377-21177988 GCA_030014255.1 Parauchenoglanis ngamensis
CAATATTCTTTTCCTAACAAAAAAGTCAAATCAATGATCTTATGTTTTACTTTGTTAAACATTTTTTGAAGTTTTTTAAAATCTTTTTATTATTAGAGTTAGATTATGTGGACTGTCTGCTGTATGAATCTGTTACTATAGAAATAATGTAGTAGAATAAGTGCATTAATGCAAACTCTTTCAAAAATTAAAAAATCTTTCATGTTCAAGCTAGTGTCTGTGCTGATGTACAAAAAGTAATGCACACCCTCTGATGTGTCACATTTGAGAATTCATCCTCACTGTGGTATAAATGTTTCATATATTTAAAAGTAGTTTACTCTTATGGTTGAAAAAAGGACGTTATGTTTGTTTTGCTTTAGAATGGCATTGGCTTTCACCTCGGGATTGTAAATGTTGTTAACGTAACAGTATTTATGGAGAGGACTTGCATGAGCCCAGAAAAATCTGTCAACTTAATCAGTACATACAAATTGTTAAATAAAATAGATTACTCACACACTGGCTGCTGAAGCTTTTTTGGCATTCTATTCTATAATAAAGCCCCTTATAACATACAACAGATAAACCACACCCTCTTATCTGACCATACAGACCCCACCCACTACCACCCCCAACACCCATCACCTCCTGCCCCGCCCCGCCCCTCCTCCTGATGATATATCATGATTATCTTAGATTATGTGGCTTACCTTTATTTCTTCCATCACATTCATATAGTCACTGAGAGAGCGAGAGAGAGAGAGAGAGATTTTAAGATGCCTTTAATGAATCAGTCTGACAACGTTTTGCATATTTACAAACTACACCATTCAGTCCCCCCCAAAACCCTGAGCTCATTCTACTTTCATTTTCAAGTCCACATTCAGAATATGTTTACAAGTTCACACAAATAGAAAGTCAGCTTGTACCTATATTGTCTGTTTCCAGCAGATTAAAAGAATCTTATGTACCATTTATGTACATTTTCATGTCTAAATCTTCTCCAAGGTGAGAGTATTGATGATTTTCTTTCTTGGGAATTAATTCAACAGTGAAACCTTTTTTTTTCTTCTTTCGTCTGTTCCACAAACCGATTGATCTATGTGATGGAGTTCATGCCATCTGGCGGTGTTCCTGTCACACTTGTCTCATTTGAGGAGATCTCTTCTCCTGTAGCACCAATCTGGCTTTACTGACCTTACAGTGTTTACTGATTCAGTGCTGTTTTCCAGTGTTACTGGCAATTTTCCACTATTTTACTCTTGTTGTTTCTATTTATTTTCATCTTTAACAAGTTTTTGTACACCATTAGAAAATTTCTCAGCTTCATTTTGCTTTTGCTCGAGTCCTGGGTGCTTTGTGAGATCAATGACAGCCTCTGTTCCGAATTTAAGGCCAGGTCATTACTAGCGCTACTGCTCACACCTACGGTGACTGCTGGTACAGTATCTTCACTATCACCTATGCTATCACATACACTAGCATTAAACTCAGCATCCATACAGTTACTAATGCTAATGTTTGATATTCTTTAGAGTGTTCACATTGTTAGCATTACTGTTGTGTTGCATTTCAGGCCCTACTGTGTCAGTACTCTGTGACACATTTGCCTCAAACTTGGACCCATGGTGTTCTGCTGACTGTCCACACTTTGCTGGTGCTGTAGCTCAGCCATGCTGCCCCCTGAGCTCCTCAGGCATTCAGGACCGCCAAACAATTTCAGTACAGGCTTTCAGTTTCTCCTACTAAAGGCAGCCATTTATTGTGTTTTGCCATTCAGTCTGACTGAGGGGCCATGTTCAGTGCATACCTTCTCTGTTTTGTAATTAGTGAACTTTACTGCCATCTACTGGATTTTAAGATGCATGGCACTGTTGAGCGCTGACTGCCGTATCTCGCAACATTAGCAAAAATGAAAATATAATTCTTGACTCCTCCCTGTGACTCAGATTGACTCCAAAATTTAATAAGTTCTTCCTTGGCACACACTACACCATTCTACCTTGTTTCATGGAAATTAGGTTGGTAGTTTTTGCTCAATCCTTCTTACAATTAGACAAATAAACAAACAAACATCACTTTCTTGGTGCAGATAATTGCACAATCAAGGAGTTCCCTTTTTAGGCTGGTTCTTCTCAAATGTTGTCTCAAAGATTTCTTTTTCTTTGACACCACTGCCTTTGGCTTGCTCATTTAGGATCAAAATCTGTATCCAGATTTCTATAAAACTTCTTTGTGATAATGTTCATTGTGGAAATCACTATGGGCACAATTCTCCCATTCATACGTAAGTAATTTCAATTATGTGTATTCTCCTACACGCGCTAACCACGCCCATCGTGCGCAAGTTGAAAATGAAGGCAGCCTCATGAATGAAAAGGTGATTTATTTTAAATAGAAGTAGACTGAGTCACACGCTCAGGTATTTTGGTTGTCGGAAAAATGTGGCAAGTGAACTTTCACTTTTTCCAAGTGACTGTTACTGAAATCCATTTGAAACCTAACACAGACTCTGATTTTTAAAATAAATGCTAAAGGGGTGCTCAACTAAAGTAATAACACCTCAAAGGAAAGAAATAGTTTCCATGTAGACCTGTGACATAAACCAATAAAATAAAATGAATATATACAAACATGTATGTTGGGTCTATGTATATAACGAAATGTTTGACGTGTTGAGATTCATTAATAAAAATGCGATTTGATGAGGACCAGTAAGTACAGAACCCCACTCATGACACGAAAATTAAATAAATTATTAAAATGTTGCCATGATATACATGTAGCTTATATTTTCTCTTCTGTGCAGGTGAGGCTGGAAAGCAGTTTGTCCAGTATTCTGCATGCGCTGCGTGTCAGTGAGCCCCAGTTTATCCAGACGAGCTGGGAATACTCGAGGCATCCTCGATCCTCCAGCTTTTCGGCTCCTCTCCTGCTTCAGGAGCACAAGCAGGTGCAGAGCAGGTGTTTTGGATTAGAATTATTTTTTCTTCTTTCTGTTTTACAGTGTAATATATGCCTGGTTACAAGAAATGTTGTAGTTTAAAACAAATTACACACAAATTTTGGATTTTTTAAACTTTATTCGTTCATGTATAATGATGTTAAAAGCAGGTCTGCCGGCGACTTAAAAGGCAATGTACTGTTTCACCACATAGTGGCGCTTTATTTGCTACAGGCCTCGGCGGTGAGCAGCTGTAACAGCACTTAAGTCAGTGGCAGGATGCGTGTAAACGGCATGTACATAAACACCCAGAGTTTGGCTTTGCTCCACCCAAGCGTGTGACTGCCTTCAGGTCGTGTAAGTCACAGAGCTAAGTTTAGGGGAAAATACGTGCAGACTCAACCACGGAGCTGCATTTTTTTTTTTTTTAACTTACGCACACAGGAGAATTGGGTCCTACATAAATAAAACGGAATTGACCGCCCACACACACTCCATACACACACCCCAAACACTATATATTCACCACACACACGCTATCCAGCCCTTCATACTCCAAAGTCACCTCTCTTACTCAAACCACATCACACTTCATACACTACAAGCATGTCCTTCACACATATCTAAGTCTCAAGTTTTCCATCCAACACCACACACTTCAATTCCACCCCCCCACAATGCAAATGCTCTCAGAACAGCCTGCACATGAACCTGTTCACTCCACGGAGATGTTTCTCCCAGATAACAACAACAAAAATGATATAACATGCTAACATACCTGCTGATTTGTGATCAATACCAACTGACCATCCTTCCCAACATTCAGGAATCAGACACACACACACACACACACACACACACACACTGTTAATTCTGCTGACTGACACAGCACCGAATTAATTATTCACCTGTTTATGGCTCCAAAGTCCAGAAGAACAGAGCAGAAAGAACTCCAACCATAAACAAATAAAACCCCTAACTGTACACTACACATGTGTGCTACACACTACACACACTGTACCCACTCACTATACACTCCTCACTCTCAGAATACACCTCACACAGTGGTGTATTTACATTTATGTTTACACTATCTGGCAGATGTTTAAGCTGAGCATTAGTGTATAAGTAAGCATCTTACTCAAAGGAAATGCAAAGAACTGTTCATAAAGCTCAGACTGGAGCCTTTAATTAAAGTCATGGAGGTGTTAAAAGCAAGCCAGAGGGAACAGTAAGACTGAACACTCACTCACTTCCCCAACATGCCTTCAATGGTCCATTAACACAGGACCAGATGCTCACTTCAGCAGACACTCTGCTTAAGAGATGTTAATTTGCTGAAAAACTATAAAACATCTGGTTATGATATGGTCACATTGAGGCGTTAACATCAGCTCAGCATATTAACCGAGCTGCTAAGAGTGAAGGATGTGCTTCTCTTTATTGAAATAAAGATGGAAAACTCATTTTACTCTGCTAAGCTTTTATTCATCATGTACATAATCAAATAATTTAAAGCACTTTGTACAAAGCTGGTAGCAAACTGTTGTTTTATACAAAACTATTCAACAGTTCAAAACTTTTATTTGGCTTTGTTTAAAATAAAACTAAAAGGCCACAAGAGGTAAAAATGTTGCATTGGAATAAAAAAAGTTTTTCATTTTGCACGCAATATAAGGTTTTATAAAATTATTGCCACTGAGTTTTCAAGGCAAACACAAACAGCCTCAATATATCAGAAGAGACCCTTCTGCCATGATAGTGTTTAATCACAGTGAAGACATACCCACACACACACCCCCACACACAGAGAGAGCAGTTAGGGATCTACAAATGAGACCATGATGTATCGAGTACCCATAGTTGTAGGCAGACCCTCGTGGTAATGTGTTAAACGCCCTGGGTGCATTAAAGACCAGCCTTTTCTCGGAGCTTCAATTCTGCAGTCATAACGCAGGAACCTGCAGCCCCCTCCCTGAAACACACACACAAGAAATCATCTTATCTGCAGTACTGTACCTATGGAGTGAACTGTGTGTGTGTATTTGTGTGTGTGTGTGTACATGTACTTGCTACAGCTTGAGGACCAAATCATATATTTATATTATTGGGAAGTGGGGACATTTTGTCTGGTCCTCACTTCTTCAAAGGGTTCACTTCTTTGAGGGTTAAGACGTGGTTTTAGTGTTCAGGTTAGAGTGAGGTTTAGGTTAATGTTGGGTCAGGGTTAAGGGTTTAGTTCTGATGGTTAAGGTTAGAGTAAGGAACTGGGAGTGTGTATGTGTGCGTGTACCTCATAGTCTTTCCCCTTGCTGTTCAGAGCAATGTTAATAGTGAAAGTCGATGAGTCGTGATGTGGGCGGAGTGAAGGCTGTTCATCAGGACGATAACGAACCACAAAGTTCATCACAGCTTTAGACTGTAAAATATACATAGAAACAGCACGGTAGTATTATAGTACTGGACTAAAGGTCCAGTCTAGCATGCTAATTAGCTAACAGGCTAACAATGTAGTTGGCTCTTCACACACTGATTAGCTACAATAACACACAATGTTCCTCATTCTAGAAGCTCAATATGAATGGATTTATTCATAAATCTCTCTTTTATTTTGAATATTTACACAAAAACCTGTCAATTTAGGTAAGCGTTTAGCAGAAGCCCTTATACAGAGCGACTTACGGGAGATCAAAAACACATCCTCATGCTAGTTCACTCGATCAGGGACTAAAACTACACTTTACACCCTGATCATTCATTTCATGCACCCAGGTGCCTGTGTACTTTAGCTTTTATGGAGTTTTGTGGGCATAGCTATATGCAAATGAGCTGCCGGGAACGCACTATATTTTACTGATCAACACACGCACGTGAGTATGAAGAAAATCAGTGTTTCTGAAACTGTTGTAAATCTGGTGGAAATTATAGTTTAGTTTGGTTTAAATATTTACACACAACTTTACTAAAAGATTGATAAATGAGGTTCAGGTAACTTGTGTGTGCGTGCATGTACCTTTGCATAATATCCTGGGTAAAGTTTCTCAGTCACAGGAGCGATGTAATCTTTCAGGAATTTGAGCCACTCTTTCTCAAACTGAATCTGATTCATGTGAATATCGACAGTGGGAACGTTTTCATATCCACCTGATAACCGCTTATCCTGAAACACACACACAGTCAGTTAATTAGTTAATTCATAGTGAGGACACACACACACACACACACACACAGGCATGCACACCTCATGTTTGCCTCCAGACCACTGGCCGCAGTGCTCCATGGTCTCGACGAGATCGTCACACATTTTGTCTGAAAATGCAGGAAACCAGTAAACATCTGGACATGGCTGCTCCACCACATCCACGCCATCCTCAAAGATCCGAGAGTACTCCTTATGGACATACTTCTCCCTCCAGTCCTACATGCATACGCACAGAGTGACCCAGAACCCCAATCTCAGAAAAATAAAGTAAAATCAGTCTTATATATTCCCATCATTGAGGAGACATTTGTTCTCTAACAAAGGGTGAATAAGTGTCTATGGCCAACTTGTGTGTGTGTGTGTGTGTGTGTGTGTGTTTACCATGGGATTATCAAATATCTGCCACATGTCTGGATGCAGTCTGCTGATGTTGTAGTTGTTGGAGGAGATCAATCGGCCAAACTCATCCCTATTGGACAAAAACATAAACACACCCTGCACAAGAACACACACACGTTTAAAAAAAATCTCTGCGCCACATAATTCATTATCTGCATGATACAAAGGCAGGCTCCTGCACACACTAGCGGCACACACCTGGTCCCGAACTGCTCTGCAAAACACCATGTCTGGGTCCAAACCATCCTCCTGGTAGAGAGACACGTCGGAAAGACGAGTACGAAGAACTTCACCACGCATCAAATACACCTGAGTTATATAAGGAACGTTCCACACTCCACTGAGAGAGACAGACAGACAGATTTGGGTTAGTGCAGAAAATATATGTAAAATTTAACATCGCATGACTAACGCTAACCCACACAGCAGCTGATGAACTCACATTCTTTTTCCCTGCACGATGTCAATGTAATCTTCAGAGCGGGAATAAAATCCTTCAGGACTCAAAGCTCCCCAAAAATTAGACCAGAGTTTACCATGACGAGAGAGCATCGGGGCAATAACAGGCCTGAGAGAGAGAGGGAGAGGGGGAGAGAGAGAGAGAGGGAGAGGGAGAGAGAGAGAGGGAGAGGGAGGGAGAGGGAGAGAGAGCGAGAGCTGCAGTGAACGTTTCAAACCTATTCAGTCAATAAAATGAAAATGGGTGTCAGTGTGTGTGATGGTGTGTGTGTGTGTGTTTGTAATACTTGTTCTCTTCGATGAGGATGCGCAGGATGTCTGGGTTGATTAAAGCCACATCGCTATCAATGCTGAAGTAGTAATCACAGGCAGGATCGCTCTTACACACCTCCCTAACACACACACACACACAGTAGATAAACCTGTTAATAATAAACACTGACACAAAAAAAATGTATAAACACAAATCTGCAACTGCAGCCAAAATTATAAACAATCAGCCAAATCAATTACAGTATACCACATCATCATGTAACCGGAGGCGGCACGGTGGTGCGGTGGTTAGCACTGTCGGCTCACAGCAAGAAGGTCCTGGGTTCGATCCCCGGGTCACCCAGGGTGCCTT
>JAQMYM010000016.1:27637-39071 GCA_030014255.1 Parauchenoglanis ngamensis
GGGGGTGGGTGGGGGTGGGGTTGGGTGGGGGTTGGGGGGTAGTGGAATGTTTTCTTTTTTCAGGCAAAACTTTGATTTAAAATAAATATCATCTTCTAACAGTTTTTATATAAGTAAATAACTTGATTTTGTCACTTTACTTATTACTTAATAAGTCAATACATTTGAAATTAGCATTATTTTTACTTTTACTTGAGTACAATTTGTGGATGGATACTTCCACTTTTAAGTGTAAATAGGACAATTAAAATTATGACCCACTATATTTTCTCTTAAGTATGATTTCTCTGTACTTTTTCCACTTCTGCAGATATCTACACTTTCTTTTACAGTTTTATGAATCACATAGTATAGTACAGGGAAACAGATAAATCATTGTGTGTGTTAAACAAAATGTGCCAAATAGCATCTAAGACTGAATGGCATAACCATCCTTGCTATCCAGCTACAATCCCACATGTGATATGACCTGTGATTTGGACAGAGTAAGTATGAGGAGAAGTTTGTGGGAGGCCTGTTAAAAAGGAGTGGACCTGGACCAGAAGATGTTAAAGCTTTAGAGGATAAAGAGCATCGTGGGAGGCAGCAGCACCCAAAGTTGATTGTTAGGGGGATCACATACTACAAATCTGACCCGGTAGATGAGACAGAGGCAGGAGAGAACAGTAAGTAAATTCATTTACTAGACATTCTAAATCATCTGATGTATGCTAGTTTGAATTCCACAATCGCACAAATGGGCATGGGCAAAAAGTATTCTGGCATAGACACCAGTATTGACCAGAAGGTCTAGGACATAGTGGAGGCTCACATTGACTACATCCTCCACAACTGGTGCTATAGCTGAGCTGCTGTGGATCTATATGGGGGGGTTGTGTTCCTTTTCAAAATTGATAATGCTTACATGATTTCATAATCGCTGATGTCAGAGCTGATGTACACAGATTGTTCAGGTCACTAGAACTGTACTTGATGGATGGAGCACCATATCTTTAGAAGATGTTTTACCAATTAATGTTGTCTTGTAAGGGCAAGATAGATAGATACATAGTATTCAGTCTAAAATGGGATTGTTATTATCACAAATATTCCTCTCTGTAGTGGGTGAAGATGAAAATCACAGTGGTGACAGCTCTGTAGATCTCTTCACAGAGGAGGAACTTCTTCCTCTCAGTGGTCCTTCATTCAGAACTCTCACCAGACCATGGTCAGTTTCAACTAAACCCAAGACTCCAACTGAGGATATTACAATAACACAAAGTGTGCTCAAGCCTCAGCTGAAAGAATCTGACTCTCCTCTGCCTGTCAAGATGAAGATGCTTAATAGGACTAGCAATTCACGACAAGCATTAGCAAAACCCTTCCGGCCCACCACAGAAAGTTTCACCAAGCTCAGAGCTTTGCAGTCTTCATCTACCAAAGATAACTTCAGAACCATTTGGCCCACAACATACACCACGCCTCAAACACTCCCTGGAATAGAGGAAGAAAAAGAGGAGAAGACTAATTCTCAGATTATGCTGAACATGGAATCAACTTCAAGTCACTTAAAATATAATTCAGCTTCTTCAGAAATGAGGGGCAACATCATACCAAACACTGTAGCTGCTATCATCAATCAGTCAGCGGTCACTATGAAAATAACTCAGCAAACCCACAACACTGGAACCATTTCCAGGGAAAACTTGAGTCAGGCCAATGAACAAAACACACTGTCAAGTGTAACACCATCACCAACCACTCAGAGTCAAACTACTATTATTCCAGAAACTTATTCCACCACAATTACAGATGAGGGAAGCCACACGAAGACCAATGCTGGAATGACAGCTACCACAGATTTTGGTAATACAGGAACAAATATTCTGACTGCAACACATGTAAATGAAGGTGAAAATTATTATAGCACAACTGCATCAATGACCATAAGCAGACTGTTCAATAGTACCACTACAACTATAACCACTGGCAAACCCAACAAACACAATGCACACAGCATTCATTTGGTTAAAAAACAGCAAGACCCAGAAGAAATGTTTATTACTGTGGAGGATGAGGATGTCCAGGAAAAACGTCATGGGCAGCCAGGTAAACAACATCTCTAATGTTTTACAATTCCTTAAAGTTTAACTACAGCAATATCACAAGGAAAAAATGACAATGACCTTATATATTTTTTAAATATTTTATGGGTGGTTTTGGAATTTTGCCATATTGGATGTTTAATTTCCAAATTTTGGTGGGTAATGGGAAACTATAAAACTATAAAAGCAATATAAAATGTTTTCTCATTGGAAATGCCTTATAACTCACTAACAACCCCCTGATTATGCTGTCATAATCCTATTTTTAAGTACTTTTTAATTCCTGTCCTGTTTTGAGAATGTAAAATTGCTTTATGCAAAATCCTTGGTTTATGCAACAATGTTTAACTTTTGACAACTGATGCACCACTGAGTCTACAGGATATTTGAAAAAAAAGTAATTTTGTAATAATAATAATAATAATATTTTTTACTACAATGAATTACAATGACCAATTTTAATAACAGAGTTAGTCATAGAGGCTGCCTATACCAGAGACACTGCAGGATTGATGTACTGTAGATACTAGTTACACGGATCAAAACATTAGGCTTATCTGTATGTCCTAACCTAAAAAAATCATACATACACACATAAAAATGTCTGCCAAATGGAAAATCTATATGAGATGATTACGTGTTGAGGTGGAGGTACAGTATTGTATTCCAAACAAGTCTAAGTCTACCTTGCACTGTTTATTAAGACACTCAAAGAGGACTGTCTTCTTGTCTGCAGGAGAATGCAAGGACACACTGGCCACAATTGCAGAACCCATAGCACACAATACATATGGCCGTAATGAAGGTGCATGGATGAAAGACCCAATGGCTCGTGACAACAAGATTTATGTTGCTAATTATTATTATGGCAGCAGCCTGCTGGAGTTTCAAAACATGGATGTCTTTAAACAAGGTATAATGTCCAGTGAATATCTCCATTTACATTACTCAGATTGACTATTGATAGATTGACCCCAAAGAAAGGGCACTGTATGCCTGGAAGAATGGCCACCAGATTCCTTATGATGTATTTGCAAAGGTAGAGCAGAATTAGACAGAATTAATTTGGAAAGCACTGCATGGACAGCATTGCATGTACCTTGCATGAAGGCAAGTACATAATTCTGCAAAAAAAAGAGAAGATTTCCATAAAACATGATACACTGAGCTACCATTTTCATCCCTTTAGTTGTGGAATAATTTTAGTATCCATTTTAACAAGCAATGTTTGATGTAATAAGCAGCAAAAGAAGATTTTTAAAAAGGTTAAAAACTATTTTTGCATTGTGGAAATTTAAAAAGGACACCTTCTCGCTTTTGTTTAATTACTGTTTTTTGCTAATATTATTAATATGACCTTAATATTAAATTCCAGGTCGTTTCACCAACTACTATAAGCTGCCCTATAGCTGGCTGGGCACAGGCCATGCAGTCTACGATGGTGCCTTCTTCTTCAACCGTGCATTCTCACGTGACATTATTAAGTATGACCTCCGACGGCGTCGTGTGGCTGCCTGGACCATGTTGCATGATGCTTCACTGGAGAGTGATGAGGTTTCATCATGGCGGTGGCAAGGCCGCTCAGATGTAGAGTTGGCCGTAGATGAAAGTGGCCTCTGGGTGATCTATGCTGCACTGGACGATGAGGGCTTCCTACAGGAAGTAATGGTCCTGAGCCGTCTGAACCCGGATGACCTGACCACACAGAGGGAAACCACATGGAGGACAGGGCTTAGGCGTGAACGCTATGGCAACTGTTTTATTGTGTGTGGTGTCCTGTATGCTACTGATCGTCATGGAGAACAGAGGGAGAACAGTCTGAGTTATGCCTACGATACACATACCAATACACAAATGACCCCTCAACTCCCTTTTGGCAGTAACTCCACTTATATTACTCAGATTGACTATAACCCTAAAGAAAGGGCACTGTACACCTGGAACAATGGCCACCAGATCACTTATGATGTTGTATTTGCATATGTAGACTCACTTTAGAAGGGTAAAACCGCTCATTCTAAAGTGTATTACAAAATTTGGGGAAATGTATGCCTATGGTACAATATATGTATGAAATACGGACTGTGGAGCAGTCCACTTAGCATTCATGTGATATCCCTATATTTCTCATTATGCTGATGTTTGTACTTGCCTTTTGATTTGTTTGTGTATTTTTTTGACATTTGTTTATTTACTTCCAGTTCATCCAGTATGCAATTCAAATTTACACTCACAAAGCCTTGTCATTTTATACATATAAAAGTATGTATTCATAAGCATAAACCAAAATATGTATAAACACAATATTAAAAGGTAAAAAGTATTTCACTGGTGGAAATTACAGCTTCAATAATGGCTATGGTTAGAAGTTATTAGGTTTTTTCAGCATTGTGGTTCAATTACTCTCAGCCCATTCCTCTCAGCAAAACATCTTCAATTGTGCAAGGATCCATCTGGTAGACTCACAAATTCCGAATTCTACTTACATTTTCAATGGTATTTAAGTTAGAAGATTGGATTGATTATGCAATGATGATTTAGTGTGGTTGTATGTTTGGGCTTGTTTTGTTGAAACATCCATCTTCTCCCTAGTTTCTTTTTCTTGGCCGATGAGATTAAATTCTCCTGTAAAATGTCCTGGGAAATCGCTCCAATCATGTTTCTTTCAATGAAGTCTAATGCTCCAGTACTGTTTGCAGAGTACTGGAAATAGTTCTATATTGTTTCATCTGACCAGAGTACATTGTTTCAAACTATTTCTAATTTGTCTTACTACTCTTAGACATGCATCTTTGTGCTTCTTTTTAAATAAAGGAACTGTTGTTCCTGCTGCAAGTGACTGCTGGCTTCTCTCTTACCTTCCTTATTGATTAGTCTGTGTGGTTCACTTGCCTGGAATTCCATGAAATTTTCACTTGTATATTATCAATCCAATTGTAGTGAAAGGGATGTTTAAGGGATGCTATGGCTTTGTAGCTTTTTCATTCAAGTGTTGTTTAATAATGCTCTCTCTGAGAACTTGAGAACTGCACCATGACTGCTGTGTACCATGTCGTGTGTGTGCATCTGAAATCTTTTTTACCTTTCAACTTTGCTTTTTAAACATGTATTTGTTGCTTATGAATACATTCTTTTTTGTATATATTTATAGGTAAAAGGCCAAACAATGTGTGTAAGTTTGAAATCGCACTGAAAATATTAAATAATAAAAACAAAATAAGTGTCTGAATTCTTATTTCCCCTCACAGTGTGCACACTTCATGGTACACATACAGTCATGGGAAAACAACATTACACCCTCCTATTCTGTGTTTTTCATTATCAGGGTGTAAATAACTGTTGTGTGGTCCTCACTCCCATTGAGATGAGAACGATTATTGTTGCTATTGTTGGTGGTTGTACATATTACTAAATTATATTGTGTACTAAATTATATTGTTTCCCCCCACCTGGTTCCTGAATGTTGCTTAATTTTTTTGGGGGAAAATGACTACATATTGAAATCTTGTGTTATTTTGTCATTAACTGAGTTTAATTGTTTGTTTATAGAATTTGGTAAATACCACACAATTGTTATTTAAGCCCTGATAAATAAAAATATAGGCATTCTAGTAGGTGTTCTACTGGATTCAGAAGATTGAGGCCATAAAGGGATGCTCAGCAACAATACTCTAATAGGGTGTGGCATTCGAGGGATGATTGCTATTAAAGGGTTCAAAGAGTGCCAAGAAAACATTCCCTATGAAGGTTTGCAACTTGATATTCAGAAGTCCATCTCCCAGGAAGCTAAGAGAATTTTAACAAAGGGGTGTTATGTTCTGGAACTGTTTGAGAACACTGTATGTACTTTAATATTGTCATAGGCTGAAATCTGTGTAAACATTCAATCTATGAATGTAAACTCACCAATTGTTTCCTAAAACATTGCATAACTTTTAAAATTACTTTATCAACCAATTAAAATCCATAAATATACAGGGGGTCCTTGGATTACGACACAGTTCTATTCCTACGACAGTGACATAACCCGAATTTTGGTGTAATTCGAAACACACCCTAGCCTAAGTCACTTACCTATCCTAACACAGTTGTAAAATCAATCTATAAGATAAAGTCGGCATATTCTTCCGCGGCGTGCAACCAAATTAGTTTGCCCACAGAGTCCGTAAGTACGACACTAACAGTGTAAGCTGAAACGCTCATGTCTCAACTTTTAAAAGTTTTTATAGGAGTGAGGATCGTAACCTAAAAACGTATGTCGAAACGTCGTAACAAGAGGACCCACTGTATTCTATTTTTATGAATGATCTATGTGTTACACTTGATGACCAGAGGTATGTGGACCCCTGACCATATGTGGTTCTTCCCCAAACTGTTGCCACAAAGTCTATGCACACAATTGGATAGAATGTTGTTTGCTGTATCATTACAATTCTCCTTTAGTGGAAGTAAGAGGCCCAAACCTGTTCCAGCATGACAATGTCCCTGTGCATAAAGCAGCTCCATGAAGACATGGTGTGTTAAGGTTGGAGTGGAAGAACTCGAGTGTTCTGCACAGAGCCCTGACCTCAACCCCACTGAAAACCTTTGGGATGAACCTGAACACCGACAGCACCCCATATCTCCTCAACCAACACCAAATTTTCGAGGTTAGAAAACATCATCCAAAGAACCAGGGCACTGAAACATGACCATATATCCTAGATCTCAGAGGAAATTGGAGAGGACTGTTTGTATTCACTACAGATAAAAAATAATAAAAAAAATGTACTATAATAAGTACACCATACTCAAACATAGTCCAGTGTTTATTTACGTTTTGATGTATGGCTTCATTGTGACACTGGAACAAAAATTGCAATTGATCAATATCACTTTTAAATGTCATGCAGTGTATAAACAGTTCTACCCAAATAGTTTATCATCTTCCATTTTTAACCCTTTTCTGCTTTGTAACAACGACGGGAATTAAAATTAGTATCAATTACTTTTTTGTAACAATTACACTATTTATTAATATACATTGTTAGTCATAAAATTAAAGAACATAAATTGAATGTGCTTTGTACATGTATCAAGCTTGAAGAATGAAGTAATAAAGCTACATTAGTACACTGCTACAAATATTCACAATGCAAAGTGCAAACAAAAGCTAAAATTAAATCAGAATGAGCTAAACACACAGAGATCAATACATACCAGCATACAGAGATTCAAACCAGAGTAGATTGAACACAAACTACACACGGATTCCTGAGAGCTTTTACAGCTTAAGGATTTTATGGTGCAAGTGAAGTAAGTGCAGGGGAGGTGGTCTCAGGTTTCAGTACTTGGCCCATACTGTTTTTCAATTAAAGTGGTTTTCTCAAATTCTACTCCAATTTCTGACACAGAACAAAGAGATAAAATGCCCCCAACAAAAATGACTAACAATAGAGAAACCATGACAAAAGCTCTTCTGATATCTGTAGGTTTCTAGGGTCAAGCAGAGCCCATGAGGACTCCAATAGAGGATGAAGCATGATTGCTAGTAGGGGCAGAGTGGTAGAATGATTCAGAATCAGTTTCATTGACACGAAGGACTGGTGGGATACTGGAGGACTTGATGTGAAGGATCCTGGTGTCCATGACCTCACAATCAATCTGCATCATCACCTCAAACTCCTTGTCCTTTATCACACTTTCTGTAATGAGAAAAAAATGGAATGTTAACCATATCTGATGTTCATTTACACCCTTGTATCCGTACTTCTGGTAAACCATTGCGACTCTCCAGCTTTAAGATTTTCAGGACATGGAACCCATCTTGCAAGTGGTGGAGGTAAAGTGACATTTCAGGACACCATCCTTTGACACACAGACAAAAGTGATTCACATGTTGGCTTTCATCTTATCAGACCAAAGAACCAAAAATGAATTTAGGAACTGAAATGGACTTAATTGAGATTGTATATCATGAATCAATGCAAAACAGCCTATAATATTGATAGTTTGCAAAATTCTTTATATATAAAAGCATTGACTGCAAAAGTATTCATCTCTACTGGGTGAATTTGGTTCGGTTACAACCAGTTGCCATCAGCTGTCACATTATTTAAATGGATTTCACCTGTTTGCAATTAAGTTGTTATATCATCAAATATAAATACACCTGTTCTTGGAAGGCCTGAGGGTTAGTTAGAGAACATACCTAAACAAACAGCATCATCCAGACCAAGCAGTTATGACCTATCACAACAATTCCAGGACATATTTCTGAAAAAAGTGCCAATAAAGGTTTGATTATATATAAAGTCAAATCCATTATTAAAACACAAATATTATGGCACAACCACAACAGACAACCCAAAGACAAAATGCCTCCACTACTTAATGGCAAAGGCAAGAAAATGAGTATGAAGGGGCACGGTAGTTCAGGTGTGAGACTACGCATACTAGGGAGTGTCAGTGTCTCAGGCTGTGTAACTCAACAAACACAGATGGCCAATGTCCCATTATTGCTACTGTTAGGCCATGTTTACACTTGGTTTTAAAATGCATCTTGGGCAATCGGATCATAGGTAGACAGCAGACTGTGTTTATCATACATCTCCATGGTGTCCAATTGACCACTTGTGTTCAGATTTCATTATTACCTACATCACTGTTCCTATTACATCCTTGTCTGGGATGTGTCAGGACACATTAGTGTTTACACTACAAAACATATGTGGTCAAATGCATTCTAAACCATCTTGGCAAGTGGTTTGAGTGAATGGGTCTTGAATGCATCTCAGTTTGTTGAGCAATGTCTACATTTCTGTTTACGACTGGCCTTAGCCAGAGATATTTTTCATCTGAAAGTCACAGAACTAATTAGTTCAAGTTTGACCTACTTCAGCTTCTTAATTAGGTTTCCAGGTATAGTGACAGAAGGATGGAGAGTTGCTGATTAGGATCAGATGCTGCTTTTATAGTGCATGCAGCATTCAACAAGTTCCAGAATTGCATTCAGGGATTCTACTGATCGAGTTAACAATGCAAATGGAGTGCTACACTGCACAAATGTATGCATAGAACCATTCCAAGCTGTTGTTTTGTACTCCAGTAATTTTCATTAAATATACAAGGAGTACAACGCATAAAGGACATAAGAGCATAAAGACAAATCTCTTGTAGAGATTAACTACAGTACACCAAGAGGTAAAGCCACTAATATTTTAAACAAATTGAAGTTCTTGAAGCTAATCAGATTGAATCAAAATTCCCAACATCCCCTCACCAGGCTTTTACTTCTGAGTCACTAAAAGACTTCTGGGAGGGCAAGCACATGAAAGACATTTATAAGCAGGAGAAACTAAATCGATGCATGTAGTAAAAAATTCAAAGCAGATTTCAGTACAAGAAGGGAGATTGCTGCTGAAACTGTGCCTTAATGCCACCAACATTTAACCAAAATGCCATCTTGGCCTCGGTCATGTCAAATATTACATGTCCACACTGTAATACCCATAAAAACAATTAAAAAAACTATGTATTTACTTTAGTAATTCACTTTCTGTGATCAAAGATTATTTGGTCAGTTATGGCAACACTGTTTGACTCTACTGCCTGACAGCTGTCAGGGCTCCCAAAAGATCAGCCTTCCTTACATAAAGTTCATATTGATTTAAAGGAAATATATATATATATGTATATATTTATTTATATTCAAAAGGTTATATTCAGAATATATACTTCTGTGAAGCTGCTTTGCGACAATGTCTGTTGTAAAAGTGCTATACAAATAAAATTGAATTTAATCTACCTGACCTGGACAATGTGCCTTATCCATCCACATTCTACACTCAGACAGATAATTGACTTAATCAAAGGCATATGGCTGGGAACAGAGACCAGAATATATCTGGGGTTTTTTTAAACAGTAAACCCCAAAAGGCTTTTTGCACATTTTTGCTAATGTAATAAGGTTGCCAAGGTTGTCTTTAAACAGGTTGTCCCTAAAGCAACTATCCATGCTAAAACAGGACTGTTTAGGTCTCACCATTGATATTCATTGCTGGAAGCACAACCGACATCTTTGGTCTGCTTCCTCTGTTGTGGTTGGTGGCAGGAAGAAGAAGATGATCCTGTGGCACAAATACAGCAAATATGTGTTAACAATAAACAAGTAGTAAATGAAATATATAAATACACATATACATTCACATACACATATATAGAGTACTGTGAAAAGGTCTTAGGCACATACAAAGAAATACCGTAGAGCAAAGATACCTTCAAAAATAATTAAATTAAATGTTTCTACATAAAAACAATTTCTACAATGTGCACTATAAACTAAACACTATTACAACTGTAATAAATTCATCTAAACAAAGTCAATATTTATAGTGTGATGACCCTTTGCTTTTTTTTCTTAAATAGTAGTCTCATGCACAGTTAGTACAGTTTTATAAGGAAAAGCTGAGCTATGAGTTTTACTAAGCATCTTGAAGAAACTGCCATAGTTCTTCTGACTCTGACTCTCACATTTACTTCTTATTTTTGCAGCAAAACCCAGGAGTCTTCATTGTTTTTTTTGTCTAAAATATGTTGAATTTATTGACATACAAACATTTTTCTGTAACAATCAACTTTTTGCTGGAAAACTAATGTTTATGTCCTGAGTCGATAAATGTAGGTCATAAAATAAAAATCTTAAGAAAAACAATAAAAACCAAGTTGGCACTAAACATTAGGGTGTCTAAGACTTTTTCACAGTATTGTCTGTTTGTCTACATGTAACTAAGAGTCCATGGCATACGTGACTATCAAACTATTGACACTGCACACACATAAGCTAACACCATTGCATATTCAAGTTGTCCTCTCTGAAAAGTTATATATTTACACAAGTGAGCAGTTGAGGGCCTTTCTCAAGGGCCCAGCAGAGGTAGCTTGGCAGGGCTGGGATTTTAACTCATGACCTTCCGATCACTAGTCCAACATCTTAACCACTGAGCTACCACTGCCCCAGCCAAACAGACACACAGACACACAGATACACAGACACACAAATGTGAGACATTTTTAACACCTTATCTACAGAAACACAGACTTCTGCTGGAAATAGTTCACTTGAGGAACTGTGCTCCAAGATTTAATGTAATATTTAATTTTGCATATTTTGTTAAAGCCAAAAACATTTGGTTTAAAAGAAACATTTAATTTGGTAAATCTGGCTAAAAGACTCCTAAAACAGAATGAATTAAAGCATAAATGAAAGCTTGTGTTCAGTTACACTGCACAACAAAGTTTTTGCTCCTTTAACACTGTTGGGTGTTTCTTATAGATTTTTGGGTGCTGATCACGAATATCACATCAAAATT
>JAQMYM010000016.1:105626-119278 GCA_030014255.1 Parauchenoglanis ngamensis
ATGAGCTAAACATGAAATAATGAAGCATATACATTAACACACAACAGAGTCATGTGTACACAGCCATTAATAAATGTAACTCTTATGCATTAATAAACACATTACTGGTTTTGTGAATTAATCTCATTAATTGCAGTATTAATTGATCTAATTACAATAATAATAATAATTGTAATAATAATTGTAATAATAATTGATTGTAAGATTGTAAAAATAATTACAATCATTTGCACTCTGAAGGTTCTATATTTGGTGACAGTGCAGGTTTGCATCAATTACAGATTGTAAAGTAAATTCATGATTACCAAACGTTCTTATACAGTTCCAGTATAAATCTATAACTTCACACACTGGTGCAATGAATATATACGT
The DNA here is from genome assembly GCA_030014255.1 of Parauchenoglanis ngamensis. Taxonomy (NCBI): domain Eukaryota; kingdom Metazoa; phylum Chordata; class Actinopteri; order Siluriformes; family Auchenoglanididae; genus Parauchenoglanis; species Parauchenoglanis ngamensis. The sequence continues at coordinate 105,999 of JAQMYM010000016.1, forward strand.
AAGTACTGATCAGATCAGTATACTTTCATATGTATACTTGATTGAAGATTGATTGCTTAAACACAATTTGTTTTATAAATTAATTACTTCTACAAATAACCTGCAAAACATACAGAACATGAATAAAAAAATAAGCCATGACCTCAAGATAAAAGTATTATGTGTTTGAGAAAATCCATTTGGAAAACTGACTTCTGATCCAGAATCTTTGCTTGTGTTTGGATGGGCTTTCCATTAGTTAATGAATAGTGAATTAGTTAAATTGAAATTAATTAGTTAATGAACTGGGTAAAAATCCTGGTGGCAGAGCTTTGCAAATATGGATAAGGAGTTTGAAAGCTGGGTGTTCAATGAGTAAAAAAAAAAACAAATCACATGTCTAACCCACCTACTTCTGAGTTAGAGAGCTAATTTTGGGGAAAATGAGCATTGAGCATATGAGCATGAGCAAATGAGCATGAGCAATGACCATACAAGTAAAAGTAAACTGAATAGGATAAAACTCTACCTTCACATTTCGGGATTTCTGCAGACCATCCGCTGCTCTTGAGGCAGGTGAGTGTGTTCTCTCCTCTCAGAGTGTATCCTTCCTCACAGGTAATAGCACACGATGAGCGGAAGGAGAACTTTCCCAGTGGATCGGTACAGGTCATGTGACCATTTACAGGGGTCACAAGTGGGTCACAGGTCACAGCTGTAAAGGCATCATTACAGAATATTGAGATTTGTATATATTTGTAATATTATAAATGTTTCAGTAAATGAAGTGAAACTAATAAGAAACGTGACATGAGTGAGGAATGTAAGCCTGGACTCACTGGTTTCTGATTTCCTAATTATACTCACCAAATTATTAATGGATAAACGCTTCAACTGTACCTTTGCAAGTGGGGGTCTTGGGTGTCCACTGTCCAGTGTGATCACACTGAGTTTTATAGGCACCTACGAGCTTAAAGCCCTCGACACAGTTAAACACACAGGTGGAGCTGTAGCTGTTAGTGGAGAGCGGGTGAGTGCAGTTCATTCTCACATCACTGGAGTGAGCAGACAAAGGAGAACACTGTACCACTGTGGATCCACACACACACACACACACACACACACACACACACACGGTGTATTAAAACAAGACAAAGTAGTGGACACATGCTTTTATGTTCAATAGAAAAGAAACTGAGAAATCTTGAAGTGTCTTTCCCTGTGAAAAATGTGCAAAGTCACAAAATTATTTCCTGGGAAAATTTTTATCACAGTCCTAATGGTACAATAATCCGTGATGCTTAAATCTTTAGTTACAGCATTAGTTTACCTTGACACACTGGAAGACTGTTGGTCCACTTCCCCTGCAGGTTACAGTAGGTGTAGTTTGAACCCATCAACAGAAACCCGATGTCACATTCAAATCCACAAGTGGAGCCATAAGCGAATTTTCCCAACGGGTCCGTGCAATGCATGGAGCCATGAGGAGCAGAACTGAAAGTGCTGCACCTTACAACTTCAACATAATCACAAAAATATGCTATAATGCTAACACACACACCGTCAGCAGCAGTAAATTGTAACTGTAATCATGGACTACATTTATTAACACTCTACCTTCGCATGTCGGGGTTTCTGCTGACCAGCCGCCGCTCTTGAGGCAGGTGAGTGTGTTCTCTCCTCTCAGAGTGTATCCTTCCTCACAGGTCACAGCACACGATGAATGAAAGGAGAACTTTCCCAGTGGATTGGTACAGGTCATGTGACCATTTACAGGGGTCACAAGTGGGTCACAGGTCACAGCTGGAAACAAAAGACCAAGAACTTTTAGAAAGTTTATTTACTGTGTAACTTACGAGGTGGGATTGTAAACATCACAACAGATATAACTACCATTGAGATGTCATCTGCTTCCTGTTTCCTGTCGCTCTAGTCCTCCAAGCTAACCATTATTAGTAGATGCAATGAGTCTGTTAACTAAATATATAGTTAGCTAGTTGAGGCTAGGACAGCGGGGTTTCTAGTGAAAACACTCAGCTTACAATGCAAGTTGTTGCATAACAGTTCTGTGAATGAAGATATTGCGAAACTACATCCTTATTAAGTTTTTAATATGTATCCTACATAAAAGTTGTACTAAATGTCCTTGGTTTGTATTTCATCACATTTTAATTTTAATTGTGAATTACTGAGACATCAAAAACAATTACATTACTTATATGTAGGCAGTTACCATTGAATTCTACAAAGATATTCCTAACATCTTGAAAGAACAAATCAAAGCAAAAGCATATTGCCATCAGTGATCACTTACAGAGTATATAAGAATTATACACACCCCTGTTGCAAAGTTGCTGGTTTTTGTGATGTAAACAAATGAAACTTAAATACAGTAAATCATGTCAGAGTTTTTTTCATCTTTAATGTGATAAAACAAGCAACAAAATGCAGGTGAAACAAAAACAGAAACAGTTTAGCGAAAACCAATAAAATTACAATATCCTGGTTGAACAAGTGTGCAAACCCCGTATGTAATACTCTGTGAAAGAACGTTTTGCCTGCAAGACAGCAGTTTTTGCATAAGATGCTACCAATGTAGCACATCTTCATTTGGCAATTTGATTCTACTCTTCCTTGAGAAAATGTTTCAGATTTATCAGATAGTGAGGGGATCCCCTGTGCACTTCATTCCACAGGTTTTCAAAAGGATTTAGATCTGGGCTCTGATGGGGCCAAACTCTTGATCATCTTCTTCTGAAGCCATTCCCTTGTTGACTTGGATTTGTGCTTTGAGTCATTATTGTGCTGGAAGGTGAAATTTTTCCTCCTCTTCAGCTGTGTAACAGAGGCCTGCCAGTTTTGTGTCAAAATTGATATTATACGATTATAATTTATATTCCCAATTATGTATTGGTATTTTCAGCTATCCATGAGTCCCTCTGATGTCTTGACTAGAGCTCCAGTCCCAGCTGAAGAGAAGCAGCTCCATAGCATGATGATGGCACCACCATGCTTCATCATGGGTATGGTGTTCTGTGGGTGATAATCCGCCTTATTGGTTTTTTTTTTTTTTTTTGGTAAACGCATCTTTTAGATCAGAGTTACTTCATTGATGACAGGTGAATGATAATTACTTTTGAACATGAATGTGATTGTTACATAACATTTTATAATGGGGCATGTGACTGTGCTCAGAATTAAACAATCAAGTAAGGTGTGCATTTTTCCCCTTTGAATTTTGACATGTTATAATATATACCATTAAAGGTAGACAAATTATCTGACATGATTTGTCTGAAATTATTTCATTTTATTTTACATCACAAATACCTGCACATTTTAAAGCTAGCGTAGGTCATTTTGGAGAATCCAGCAAAAGTAAGCTATATTTTGAAAGTATCTACCTAAAAATCCCACCCTCTCCTTCAGCCATCCCATCCAAAGCCACTCCTCCACAAGAGAGCGTTAGGAGTGTAGCGTGTTGCTGTCATATCCGAATTCCTCATGTCTCATTCACATGTAAGAAAACACCTAACATTATCAAAATGAGTATAAGCAACAAACATGGCTGTTGTTAGAATTCACAGCTGCCAACTAACTCGCTAGCTTTTGTAATACATCTGCAATATGAGTGAGCGCAGGTAGGCAGGTAGGTAGACAGGCAGGTGAGCCACCCAGCCATTTGGATTACACGGGATTTTTACAGCCCTCACCTGCCACAAATGACAGATTTTTTTTTCTTTTTATTGTCAGAGCATTTAATTTATTCATTGCTGTCAGGATGTAAAGAGAATGTCAAGAAATAGCAAAAAAGAGCTTCTAAAATATTGCCTACCCTAGTTTCAGCAGGGGAGTGTAGACTTTTTATATCCACTGAAATAGCAACGCTTAATATCTCAATTCCTGCATGTGGAGATGTTGTGCAATGACTTTAAAACAGTTTCACAAAAAAGGAAGGGAAGGGAGGGGTTTTAACTTCCTGCTGGTGTCATTGCAATAAAGAAATTTTTTAGTAATAAACATGTCATTTATAGTGAACCAGAGAATCAGTATTAATGTTTTTTATGAAAATAATAATTAAAAAAATCCAAAATACTTGTTTTAACCTACCAACAGATATACATTGATCTAAATAAATACCTGTGCAGGTTGGGGTGTTGTGTGTCCAATGGCCAGTGTGATCACACAGGGTTGAGTGTGAACCTCTCAGCTCAAAGCCCTCTTCACAGCGGAACACACATGTAGAGTTGTAGCTGTTTGTGTGCAGAGGATGACTGCATGTCATATTCCAACCACTGGATTTTGCAGTAATTGGAGGACATTCAACAACTATAATTATTGGAAGGAAAAATATGTTATGAGCAGCTACAAATCATCTATGCAATGGAGATAAGTAGTAATGACAGAAGGACAAACACTGTATACCATTCCCTACCCTGACACGTAGGAGGATCACTGTCCCACTTCCCCAGTGACAAGCAGCGCAGATGATTTGAACCCTGTAATACATAGCCGCGGGCACAGTGGAAGTGGCAGGATGAATTGAAACGAAAATCTCCATAAACATGGCTACACTGCACAAAACCACGCTCTGGATTTGTAACCATGTCACATTCTACAGCTGTAAGAGAGAAGAAGACTACAGCATGTAACACACATTCTTAAACACAACCTTGAGGTTGTACCATACAGCACAGTACCTTCATTACAGCGGGGTCCAGTGAAACCTGCATTACACATGCACATGTAGCTTCCAATGTTCTCCACACACTCTGCATGCTCACTGCATGAACTCTCAACACACGATGCTACACAGAAACACAAATCAACAATATGTGCTTGCAATATGTGTATTGTAATAATAAGTATCATTCAAGCAGATTATTTCTGATCATATGTTTACATTTGCCAAAGCTAGCCCTTCACTTTGTCCTGGTTGTTTATGTTCTTTAATCGCAAGTGAATCTGGTCAAATGAAAGTTAAGCACTCAACTTCAAAATGCTATGAATGACACTGTAGGCATTTTGCTTATAAATCAGTACAAGTCATTAAGTACGTTTTTATTGTTGTGCCTTTCCAGTTATTTCAGGGCAGGACTTACTGTGCTTACTTTTTGTCACTCTGGATAATGAGCCACCTAAATGACTAAATGTAAATGTAAATGCTACCTGCGTAACAAAGCGCTGCTTTCTTTTTGCTGCACTTGTCATCATTCCACTTGCCCGAGTCCTTGGACCTCTTGATGTAGATCTCCACGCAATCCTCACTAGTTCCCTGGTTATTGGGTTCTCCTGTTGCCCAACTGGCTGCCTCAGGTGCCAGGGGCTTCATGGTACCCACCCACGTCCACTGGTCAGATATTTTCCTAAGGCCAATCCAGTAGTATGAGCGATGGTGGGGCAATTTGTGGTTCAAGTAGTTGACCTCTTCCTGGTTCTGGATGGCCACCATGTCAGTGTAATTCTGCCTGCACCACTGGCGAGCCATATCCCAATCCATGACATTGTCTGTGAAGTAATGGTATGTCCAGGTCTGGACTCCTAATTGGCATATTTGCATATTATATGTGTTATGACTTCATGAGACTCATCTATTAATTAATCATTCTAATTTCTCACTTACTGATTCAACAAAGTCTGAATTGATATTAATATCATTGCCCTGAGTTTAACTCCTTGAGGCAGATTGTAAATGTATTTATAAGCTAAAATTGTAGATTTTTATATGACCATGCATACAAGAAATAAATTTATTATCTGCCTCAAGGAATCATCAAGAGGACTGCTTTACAAGAAGACAATATCATCAAATAATGTGCTTCAGGATTAGAAAAGGAATGGCTTATCACTGCCAAAGTAAAAACATACCATTCTCCAGGATGATCATAAGCACTATACATCCAAAATACATCCTTATATGCTTCCAAAAAAACATCTGATAGACAAAAGACAAGTTGAAAGAAGCCAAATTGTTAAATATAGTATGCATTATGACATGTCATGCTGTCACTCCTAAAACAAGCCATAAGTAATAAAGCTAACCTTTTCAGCATCTCCGGAGTAAAAATGCTGCTCACAGTCTGAGGGTGCAGCTGCTTGACTGCAAATCCACTTGCTGTGCCAGGCTGAATTACGCCTACTAGGAAATGATGTAACTTATGGTGTGAGCATGGTGTAGTCAGCCTTTATTTCTGAATAGTTAATTATGATGAAAATAGAAAAAAAATCCATAAGTGGCAAAAAATTGGAAAGTCAAAAAATCTACCAGGATGAATGTGATCAGACAAACAACATTTATTTGACTTAAGCACAGCAAGACATCGCAGTTTACACAAGTGTTACACAGCTGAGATGGGAGATGCTTTCCAAAAGTCTTTCATTTTAGACGGATGTGTTGCACACTACATTTCAAAACAGACCAAATGCAGTTTTTAGAAGTTGGTCCAAACTTGTCTTGGTTTCTGGTCTCATTAAATATGGTCTTGGTCTCAACTGAGAGCTTATAAAAAAAAAGAAAAAAAAGATAATGTTTATATTGTCTTTTCTTTCCACATGCACAAAGCTGATGAAGTAACTTCTTCAGATATGGTGATGCTTGTGCTAACCAGGACTGTAGCCTGGGCCACACATAAAACCTACAAATAAATATTGACATTTGTTTTGCTGTATGTTGTATTGTACATCGTTCATATTTTGCTTGGGTTTATTAGTTTTAACAGTTTGAGGAATGCAGGTAAGTGTAGTCATGTGGGCTTTTGATATTAGCTAGCTGATTGTGATAATGCTGGAGAACAGAAAATACTATGGTAAAGCACACATTAGGGGTTGGGGCTTTGGAGAGTGAATTTTATTGCAGAGGATTTTCTGTGACTTTGCTGCAAATAAATTCTGACTACTAAAAGGTAAGGTAACATTTCTGTAACAGTCCAGAGTACAGTGTTGTATGACCTCATAGATGTCTCATGCAAAACTGGTGGCCTTGTGTCTCTTTTACAAAGATAAGTTTCATATTCACACATTTCTGGTCTATGGTGCATGAGCAGTATGACAATCTATTGTAAGATTACATTATTTGAATGTGACATGGAAAAGAGAACCAACTACACCCATGTAATCAAGTTGGGAAACATCTTTCTCAGCTTATCTGTGGTGTTGAAGTGTTAGAGCTCTTTATTAAAGTGCAAATAAGGTAAGGTGAAAATGTAAGGTAAGGTGAAAAGTCTGACATTACCAAGTTCAGTAGGGTCTTGCTGCATAGGCGCTATGAAAGGAATGCCATTCAATCATAAATATATCAGAACAATAATTAAAAAGAAATTAGAATAGTGCCTACAAAAGACAACAAAAATGTGCCCTACACACTATAGATGTACATATTTACACACATATTTTTGTAATGAACATATAACAGATTACAATTCACCTCTATGAACCTTTGTTAAAATAGCTGAAATCACACAGTCCTATGATAAATCATTCATTCATATTTGTATGCTTTTCTTGTTACAAATTTAAGCTTTTCCATTTGCATAATTGTTTCTGTTTATAATCTGTCTTTTAGGTTCTGCATTTTGTTTCAGTCAATAAAGCTTAAACTTTCCCCCTCTCTGGGTCTCTCTCTGCTCAAAAAATACTTGCTATTCCTTGTTTTTGTAGCTACTAGCTAGTTTTGTGTTATAGCAACTTTGCTTTTTTCTGGTAGGACAAGTTGTAAATTGATGTCTTGGTGTTTGTATAGGGCCCAAATTATGTTTCAAGCACAGGACCCCCATAACCCCAACCCAATGGTTTTCTGTTTTGGTATTTACTCAGTCTCACTTTCGTTTGGTCTCAGGCCTGACTTGCCTTTGATGCCCTAATTTCAGTCTTGACTTAATCTAGTCTTAAGCAGCCTTGACACTTGCATGACAAAGGTGAGCATAAAGAGACCCACACTGTGGCGTGCCAGTGAGGAAACTACTTGTGAAAGTGTGATTGGAGGTTCATGGGGCTTCATGTCAAGTATGTGCTTGTGTGCCAGGGTGTGGCAGGTATCTTGAAATTTTCAAAAATTTGGCACTAAAAAATTTTCGCGCAAATAGCAGGGCTAATGTCCAACTCATTCAACTCATTCAATCGCAACCTATTCACAATAATTGTGCATCACTGAGTGTCACTGCTTGCCATTGATTTCCTCTGTGAGACAAGATGAACACCTGTGGAACGCAATGGCACATAAAGACACATATGTTGCACATTGTTTCCACACGACACTCAGTAGCAAGCAGTGGTCCTTCTTCTCTCCTTCTTGTCTCCTCTTCCTCTAATTTCCGCTGATGGTTAACAATCATAATGCCCTCAGTTTCGACATATAAAACACTTTTGCATCTGTTCTGAATCTTGTGAATTCAACAGGTCTCTTCTATCACTGAACACTGATAGTGTGAAGCTTTTTGAACCATGCCTTCATATAGATTATCCTGACACATGACTGTGTCAAGCTGTGTGGACCTTCGCACCCCAAATTCCTGCATGATGCCTTCATGCATGTGTAACTATAGCCTGTCAATGAGTGATCATTCATGCTGCTGAGTGCACAGGCATGCCCATGCATGACATCATTGCAACTTTTGCATAAATAGTACTTGCCCCTGGCACGACTATGGCATATTAATGATGTAATGATGACATTAATGACGTGTAACTTTGTAACTTATGCATTTGTAACTTATGCATATTGGCACGTCATGGTGCAAACTGTGCTTATGCATGTTGTGATGAACTTGATGATCCACCTTTTTGGCATATGTTGGCACACCACAATACAGACCTGTTCATGACCAAAATTCGTGCAAATGTCAGGGCTGCTTTAGTCATGGACTCTTGATAAATTGATGCATATGTGCATTAGCAGTGTACTACCACAAAAAGAAATAATTAAAATAACCGAAAAAACCTTTTTGATGTTTACTAAATGTTCCTCAATATAGATTTAGAGACCCTCTACACACTGGCATGCAGGATTGTCTACAGCGCGGTCCAAAATTCTGAGGCCGCTAGTGAAAATGCTTCTATTTTGCATTCTTTTCTAATTTAATACAACAGTTTTCATTACAAATTATATTGTTGACAACAATTTGAGTGAAAGGTAGAATATTTACATGATTTCTGAGGTTTTTAGTATTATTATGTCTCCTTTTTGTTTTAGTAACAGTGGGAACTCGAGCTGGCAAGTTTGTGCAAAACATTATTTTTTACCTCATATTAGCTCAAATCCAACGGTATGCCATCTGGACACATGCTTCAGTAGAAGAGATTAGGCATGAGTAAAATCTGAGCTTTTGTACAAAACAGTTAACATGGTCAATATTACACAGTTGCTTACATTTAATTAGAGACCTAGAAATAATGCAGAATCTTGAAAATTTTCTTCAATTTCAATTTCAATTTCAAATGGAAAATAATCCAAGATATTCCATGCAGTCTCAGACTTTTGGACCCCACTGTATATCTTCCTCTGTAATTATAATGCATGTTTGGATATACATAGAATTTTTTTCTTGATTTCCAGAAAGTACTTAAATAGTTCTTATTAAGAAAGATCTTTTGGTATGCTTTGAATTGGCTAGTACTGACAGACACATTCAACCTAATGATTCAAACGAACATAAGGTTGTGGTGAACTGAAATGTCATGCTGAGTGCAGTGGGTCCTCCAGTGGTGCATCACCTACATCATATACTGGATTCCTTGACTCCTCTTGATTGCTGTGGATGAAGAAGAAAATCAGATCAGTTCTATAACTGAGTCTTTCTGTGTGTGCTTGTTACTACAAATATATTTGTGACTAGAAAAGGTCTGTAAAAGGTCCTCACGATGTCATGCTGCTAAAAATAAAGAATGGTGCCCTAATCATTTGGCAACAATGGAGATTCTAGAGAGGGTCCCCTGTTGGTGTGGCAGTGTCATGATGTGAGCTGGTGTTACAAAATTTCTTGTTAATTTTGTTAATGTTAAATTTGGAACTTCAAAGGCGTCAGCATTGACAAGCAATTATTGTGAGGGTAATTCTAATTCTCAACTTTTTTTTTGCCATTTTGACTTATTATTTGTGTGTGTCTATAAAAGTGTTGGCATATAACTAATTTCATAATTCATAACTCCATAACTTCTTCATCTTCATGAACATCTTCAAGAGCCTTGCCCTTAATTTCTGTTTAATTTTGATAACAAGTGCTGATAGTTGATTGATAGAAGTCTATATGGCAGGTTATAGGAATGCTGGTGAATAATTACTGCCTTATTCTAATACTGTGTTGTTGCAGCAGAAACTGAAATGCCATTTTGAAATAGGTAGAAGGCTCAGCTGAAATGCCAACTGAACTGGGTAGAAGGCTCAGCTGCTCATCCACCTATAAGAAGAATGAGCACCTCTACTGTTTTGAGTGCAGAGGAGAGGAGTTGGCAGCAGCCATGAGACAAATTCCACTCCTGCTAGGAACATTGTAGAATCTGAAGGTGCAGATGTACAAAGTAGTACTTTCCATGATTCTCTTCTTTGAGTGAGCCCACCTTTTACAGACACTGCTTATAGTCCACAGTTGGAGCATTCTGACAAACAGAACATAATGAAAGCATATGGCTCAGAATATGTACACATCCAATTGCTGTTCCTGTGCTTTAATGTAAGCTGGGTGATGTATCAGCTCCAGTTCCTTCCCGTTTGGGTAAGTTTAGAAACCCAGGATATGAATACAAGCAGCCTTAGGGCCCTGCAATGGCAGGTCCTATGTGTACTGCATTATCTGAACACTTGAATGCTGTGTGGACAGTCGTGTGAACAGACCTTTGTGAACCAGACAAAGGTCTTGATCTCATATGTGGAAGCACTACGAATAAAGGTCACTGAACTAAACAGTCACCTGGCTCATTTGTAGACTGTTCAGTTCATTGGCATGAGACTCAACTCACATACAAAAGTTCTTGATGAAGTACAAAGCCAACTCAATTATGGATGCAGTCATTTAATGCAATGTCTGGCTGGGATCCTATAAGCACTAACTTTAGTAGTCAAACTGGGAATATTGCACCTTAGACCAGTGCAGTACTAGCGCTACAATATTTTCAGGAATTCCCTAAGTGGGTCATACATAACAGAGCAGACATCACATCAGCCAATAAGGGAACACAAATTTGCAAGTGATTTAGAAATGAACAACAAAGCCTTCAGATGCATTCAGATACTGGACATGCTGTACTGGATGCCTGCATTCTGGCAAATTCACAAGGAAGTACTTTGGATAATTTATAACTCTTATGGCAATGTGGAGGTCGATCTCTATCTCTTTGCAATTCAGTGTCCAGTGTGGTTCACGGTCAAGATATGGATGATAGGCCAGTATGCACTGGTACCTAATTGCCCAAAATCTACAGCTCTATGCATTCCAGCTCCTAATGTGGATTAAAGTAGTCTGAAGTGCCTGTGAAGTGTAACGTGCACTGTCTATCTTCAGCAAATTGTATAGGCTGAATTTTTCATTCAGTGTGTTGAGTTGATAAGAATAAGGAAAGAATGGTTCTTATCCTAATTAAGGAACAGTGTCAGCACTATGAATGACCCCCATATTCAGTTAAGAATGATATCAACATTATTCATATTTTCCATTTATTCTTGTTTAAAGAGTGCACTGTGATTTCCACTAGTTTCAAAGGAAACTGGTGATCTAGGTCCATATTACAGAAACTTCCTAACTTGCTGATCCTATCTAACTGTTTGGTAATCATGATAATTAGGGTTGGACCTGTTTTATGAAAAAAGCTATTAAAGATAAGCAGTTCCTAAGTCAATGTTCCTATCCTAATTTATCATAAGATAAGAAAAGTATATTACACAACCTTCTTAACTTACCAAAATCTTAAATAAACCCCCCTTTCTTTAGGATAACTGTTAAGCTGTCCTAACTGTTACTTTTCCACCACATGGTGTTAACTAACTTGTTTAATCCATATGGCTGCTCTTTTAATACTTTTACACAACCAATGACATTTCAGTCCATACAGTCTATACATATTCATTGAGTGGCGTATGGCAGACCCTAACATTGTTTAGTAGTTTGTTGACAAAACACTCATTAGTAGATACAGGATACCCCAGGCGTAATCCAATTTTAAAAGTGAGATTTTCAAAGTGAAGTGGCCAACATAGCAGATAGCATTGTCATAAATTTCCCATAAAGGACATCTTTGGATTTCTCTACAGATGATACCAACATTTTTTTAATTTAAGAGCACCTTTTTGTTATTGTTTTTGTTCCATTTTTTGTATCAGTGAGAAAATCTAATGGTTAACAAAAGAGCTCATTAAAATGAGAGAGAAATGTAGAGTGATTGCTAGGTAACATACATAAAAGTTGATAACTGTTGTTGGATTGAGGATTTAGGATTTCTTAACCTGAGATAAAATGAAGTAAGGTAAGATTCCTAAAGTTAGTTAGGATTTGCTTCTGTAATACCAGATTGGGGAAAATCCTATAAATCTTGTACTCTTTCTATTTTAACTTTATATTTAAGTCAGGACGTTTCTGTAATATGGCCCCTGCAAGGTAAGGAAGTAGAATGGAAGGCTCTGCATGTAATTGTGACTCTATAATGAGTGGATGTAATAAGTGGATGACAAGGACACAGACAAGCATATCCAGATGACAAATTAAACCTTTTCTAAGCTATCCACATGAGGTCACAGTCACAAGATGAAAACTTATGTTATTTGTAGTTGGCAAAAAAAAAAATGACTATCTGAGAATACTCCACTCGTTCAGAAATTCCTAGCATTCCTCCATTTTGTTGCGCAATAGTGACATAGACTATATGGTCAAAGGTATGTGAACACCTGACCATCACATGCACAGTTGGTCCCCCTTTGCCATTATAATAAGCTCCACTTTTCTGGGAAGGCGCTTCAATAGATTGGAGTGTGACTGTGGGGATTTGCAAATTCAGCCCCTTGAGCATCAGGGACATCAGGCACTGATGTTAAATGAGTAGGCCTGGTATGCAGTTGGCTTTCCAGTTCATCCCAAATTTATTCAGTGTGGTTGGAGTCTACATATGTGTTTAAAGTGTCAAATCACCACGAACAGTCTTGCACTCTAAACTTGACCCTAGTATTAAAGGGCGTTAGTTGTAATAGCACTATACAGTGTGTCAGAATCCAGTGATCCTGACCCCTTCTGCTTTCCGGGCCTACCTGACCCATCCTGGTGTCCTACTCCTGGTTGGAGTCATCACTTGGAAACCACTTGCTCCTGTTAAATATGGCACCA
>JAQMYM010000016.1:127506-158976 GCA_030014255.1 Parauchenoglanis ngamensis
TAGAAGGTGTGTCCAAACTTTTGACTGGTAGTGTATATGTGTATATATATATATATATATATATATATATATATATGTGTGTGTGTGTGTGTGTGTGTGCGTGTATTCACTCTGAATTGTACTGTAACAGGTTTTCTATGACACTTGTACTCCAAAAGGATCAATCCGCGTTAAAGGTTAATGAGATTAATGTGCATAAGTGTTTGTTCTGAACTGGAAACATTTTCACAACCATCACACTGCCACTGGCCCAAAAAGAATAATACAACTGCAACATAAATTCAGTGTACAGGGGTCACAACCTTTCTCTCCACCTCAGCCACAGTTGCAGGAAAAGCCAAAGCCAGACTGGCCTGGTCATCAAAACACAGTCAATCAACGGATTTATCACAGTGTTGGCTCCATAAGAGGAAATAGGACAATAAAGTACCTCACACTCTGAGCTCCACTCTGACCAAAATTGTGATCTTTTGTATCCCTTTACTTTCCGTTTTTTATTCTTCCTTTTTTGCCACATCCATGTTTCTGGAAAAAGGATTCTGTTTTGAGTGCATTTTGTGCATGGGAGTGTTTAATAGCCTTGTCGTTGTGTCTTTCAGTGGGTTTCTCTAAAATGTGTCAAACCTTCAATTAAATTTTTGGAAAACAGTGAAACAGAAGTACTGTGTTAGAGTAAAATCCAAGCACTCTCATTGGGTTAGGGTAATGGGATAGTGGACAGGAAATCTAAGGAATGGGTTTGTGTAACGGATTTGGACCCGTTCTCTCATTATAAGTGTTAATGTATGGCCAGACTCTGGTTCCCAGAGTTCACAACTCCCAGCAATGTTCACAGTCACCTGATGACTGATTGCACACACCTGAACTCAATCACCACACACACTAAACACACACTCATAAACAGAGACTTCACAAAGTAATGCTCAGAGTTTATTTGTCACTATGATTCTGGTTTATGTGGATTTTGCCCTCATTGTATTGTTTACTGGTCACCTGACATTCTGCTTCTTTTGACTACGACCTTGCCTCATGATTTTGGAACTGTTTGCTAGTGTGTTTTTTTAATAACCTTCAATTAAACATCAAACCACATTTGCATCTGTCTTCAGTTCCATCTGTGACACAGGTCTTTATTTCAATATTTTACTCATTTCAATTTAAATGTTATTTTATATACAGAGTCAGACAAAGATTTTTTTTATAAAAACACACTTCAGGAACACTTCTACACATCAGTGTCAGGAAGCTAACGGCCACCACTTTGACCACCTCTTGTAACTGTAGACACCAAAGGAAACTTGTATTAATCTCGTGATGTCTGAATAAATTTAGTATTAAAATATTTATACAAATTTTTCTGTTCCTGAAGTGTGTATACATTTTTGGCTGACTCTGTATATATTTAATCTTTACAAACTTTCTATGAACTAATTTTCCCTTTATAAAACAAAACAAAAAAAGAAAACAAAAAACACTATTATATTTATCCTCATTAATGTTTATTGACAATTCACATTTTTATAGGATGAACCACATTAGCTTGGCTCTTTAAAGACATGAACTACAATAACAAAATAACCAGTGTCAGTATATTCACAAATAAAAATGTATATACAGTACATAATAACATGTAGCACTTGTTCATAAATAAATAGCACAAACAGCATTGATCAATATGCTCAATAAATTACATAATAAATACTTCCATTGGAAAGCAGACAATATATTAAATAACTAATAATGTCCAGTAATATCCACTCATGTAGCAGTTATTCAGAGGACTGAAGATCAACCTCAGTTCATTTAACTGGCTCCCCCTTTTAGTTATGCTGCTATTCTCTGCTTGCACCCAGTGCAGTAATACACATCCTCTTAAACTACTTAGGACAAGAGAATACCTAATAATCTGCATTCACTCTCACTCTCTCATAGCCCCACATGCCTAGCCTAAAGATTGCTATGAGATGGCTGTGGATGGTACTACAATCTAAAACTGCTGAAATAAAATATAATTCTCGTACTCAAGACCCTTTCAACACACTTAGCATTGTGTGACTCTATAATATACAGTTGGAAGAGTAATGATTGATAATCACACTTTTGGGTTCACTTTTGAGACTGGTTCCTCTCAGGGTTTCTTCCTCATTTTGTCTCAGGGAGTTTTCCTCACCACCGTTGGCTCTGGCTTGCTCATTAGGGATCTAAATCCAAATCCATAATTGGATTTATGTACAGCTGCTCTGTGACAATGTATATTGTTTAAAGCTCAACATAATTAAAATTGAATTTAACTTGGAGTACATTCATTCACTCTACAGAGGAAAAGTGGCCTCAAAGCAGTATCAATAGAGACCTGTGTGAAGAAAATGAAAAAGGACTCTGAAAATACTCTTAATATATTTTCAATCAGACTTAACAGTTATTCTATCATTAATTTGCTTTTTAATGTTGTTTAATTAATATTTTAATTTGCCAAATTACAATTTTTCCTGTTTTCCTTTACTGCTTGAAGCTCATACTATACTGAATTGGATTCTCAATTTAGTATAGTGTGAGTTTCAAGCAGTAAGTAAAAGAATAACTGAATAATCACAATAATGATAGATTATGACAAAGAGTTTAGTCTTCAGTTTAGGGTATTACTATTGTTATAGAAGAAAGGTTCTAAACTCACCTGGATATAGCTTGTAGTCATTTATGTCTAGATGAGACTGTCAGTGCTACTTTTGTATACCTGGGGTGGCACATCAATGTCTGAGTTACTGAAAAGAAAAAAATACATATAAGACAGGTCAGCCTCACAGCCCAACTGGAAGATTCCACATAAATGAAGGTAAATATTGTGTAAGTACGTTGGAAAAAAAATCAAAACTCACCTGAGGTCAAACTTGCTAGCTGTAATTAAACAAAAAATAATACACATAAACATTAGTTCCGATTATTTTTTTTGTACTGTAACCTAATATTTAATATAGATAATATACATTTAATAAATATTTAATATAAGTATTTATTATAAATGCAAAAACCTTTTATATAAATATAAAAATGTAGAGAAAGATACATTATTACAAAAATGCCAATATTTACAGAATGTAGTAAAGAAAAGCAGAGAGAGGTTGGGGTCAGGGGTGAAATAGTGTTCACCTTTCAATTTTCTGAGTCTCTTCAGTATGAAGAGAACAAGTGCAAGGCTGGAAAATGCAGTAGTGCTTCCTACACCCATGGTCAGGCCAGACACCAAAGATGGGCTGTAGGACACAGGATGAACTGGTGGAAATGAAGATAATGAAAAGAATAGAAGGAAATGAAGATTGTAAAATAACATTGGGCTTCCTGGTCTATATCTCCCTATTTAAAGCTTTCCCCCCAAAAAAACTGATGTTTTAAGGCCCTGGAATTAGTTTCAATCTGACAATTATGTTTTTTATCATTCTTTTACATCACATTTATTCAGTGCTTTTATGTATAAAAAACATATACAATATTTTTAATGTCAACAGATATATGAACAAACAAATCAGCTAGAACCGTATCATTTTCTGGTTTCACTGCTAAAAGGCACCTGATTCAACAGCAGGTCATTACTAGGCTTTGGTGCTGGACCTCAGAAGTGGAAATAATGATCTTTGGGTTGGGTATTGTACCTGTGCAGTTGGGGATGTCTGTGCTCCATTCTCCCATCTCTGTGCACTCTGTGCTTGATGAACCCTCCAGGATGAAGCCCTCACCACAAGTGAAGCTGCATATAGAGCCTAGACTGAGAGTTGGGTCTGTACAGGACATATTGCCATCCTCTGGAGTCTGGAGAGTGGGGCACTGAACAGCTGCAAATTAAGCACAAGAAGGATTTGTTTTGCTCCATTGTGTTTTAGCTTTTGGGAACATAAATAAAAACAGATAATCAAACTTGTAAAGGATTAAGTCCTGCTTCTGACCTTTACAGGATGGTGTCTCCTGGCTCCACCGAGCAGTTTTGGTACATGTGAGCTCTGACACACCCAAAAGTCGGAACCCAGCTTTACAGCTGAACGTGCACCTGCTCCCATAACTATCACCACTGCAGCTCAGGGTCCCATTCACTGGCTCCTCCAGACTCGGGCAGCGGACAACTGTGAGGTACACACAGACGTGGTCAGGTCATGCTGATGGACACTAAAGGTCATTAAAGGCACTTTAGCCCAAACAGCAGTGCCCTCAGGGTGGGCGATTTGTTCAGCATGAAGTAAGTTGAAAGCACATTGTATGACTTTAAAGTTAACCTAAAACTGTGTCAACTGCTTCAAACATCTCTAGATTTAAATAGAGCAAGAACTACATTTAACTTTATAACATAAGAAGTTTCTTAGTATCAGCATTGGGACTCACTCGAAGCACTGAATGTTTATGGCCTTTTCTTACCTTCACAGGTGGGCTGTGAGTCATTCCAGTGCCCAGATGCATCACACATCAGCCGGCTGGAGCTGGAACCTGTCAGTGTATACCCTTCCTCACAGCTAAACTCACAGGAGGACTGATAGCTGAAGTTTTCTAGCGGATGATTGCACTGTATGGCTCCATGAAGGGTCATATTCAGTGCAAAGCACTGAATTACTACAAAAACAAGGACAAAAAAACAGTACAGGTGAACTAGAGCACAAGATGTTTAATGTAAATGTATGTTTCTGTGGTTAAACAGAGGTGGTATTAAAGCTACTTACGTTCACAGGTTGGGGGTTTGTTGGACCATGCTTTAGTCCCACCACACTGCGTCGTTTCTGCACCAACTAACTGGTAGCCCTCATCACAGGAATACTCGCATTCGGATTGGTATGAGAAATTTCCATGAGGGTGGCGGCACTGGATGCTGCCATGTTCAGGATCAGAGATTTCCTTTGCTTCACATTTAACAACTGAAAATCAGATTTCGAGACAAGTCCATTTTTATAGTCTCATCATTATCTCTATCATCATTACCTCTCTGTATAATTATCATAATACATGTAGGATAAAGACATGTATGGCTTTAGGTTAACTGCTCCTTTAGTTGTCTATATAACTGTAAGCAGATAAATGAAACACTACAAGAAAGAACAATAACACATTTATGATGCTACTCACTATGTTCACACTTGACTCCATAAAAGCCCTCAAAACAGTGACACTTGTGGCTATTAATGGTCTCAACACACTCCCCATGATTACAGGAGTCATGCTTACAGGATGCTGGAGGAAAGAGAAAGATGTTTGCTCCTCGTACACACAATGTAGAGAGAATCATTTTCTTGGAATGTAGAATTGCCAAAAGCCATACATTTACATAGTTTAATACCATCAAGGTCTTAACAATAAAGTAGACCAGTTAATTGACCTATTACAAGATGGTGTCTTATCATTAGTGGGGTTTTTTTTTCAGTTAACACATACCAGTGTAACATAGTGCAGTCTTCTTCTTGTGGCAAGACTCATCATTCCACTTGCCCTCATCCTTGCCTCTCTTGATATAGATTTCCACACAGTCTTCATTGTTGCGTCCGTTATTAGGCTCCCCTTCAGCCCAGTTCTCAGCCTCTGCTGTCAGGTGCTTCTTGGTTCCCACCCAGGTCCAGGTATTGTTGATTTTGCGAATACCGATCCAGTAGTATCCTGCCTGCTTGGGGAGCATTTCATTGAGGTGTTCAATCTCACCATGGTTTTGAATGGCCACCATGTCTGTGTAGCGTTCTCTACACCAATCACGGGATGTTGTCCATTCCATTTTAGTGTCTGAGTAATGGTATGACCAGCCTTCCACTCTTGTCCACTGATTCAGCACTGGGTTAGAAAACAAAGACATTTATTGCACATCATTCAGTTCTAAACTGCTACTCTGATACATGTGGTGGTAATATTATATTTGTTTGTAAGAGATGAATGAATTTCTTACCCGAAAAGAAAAGGATCAATGTAGAGATTGTGGACATATGTATATTGCAGAAATCCTGTAAAAGTGAAATAAGGCTTTAATTAAATTAACCTATTATTGGCATTCATATACTGGCTCTCCGTATCTTATAGGTAAGATCTGCAATTTTTGTGAAAAATGAACTGGTACAACTGCAAATAGCAAAAAAAGCATCTTAGCAAGGGAGAATATCTTAAATCAAATCAAATGTATCTAGTATTTCTTATTATAAGATTAGAATACAATAAGATTAATACACTTTTTTTCTTTGTGTTTTTAGTTTTGCACTATTGGCAGCTCATTTTGCTAATTTTAAGCTTTCTTCCTACGATGAAGCAACTTTATATATCAATAGTACAAGAAATTCTAAAGCTTGAATTGGATAACATCATCTAATTACAGACTGAATAATATTTTGCTTGATTTATAATAATCACATAATAAAAAATATTAAATATGTCTAAATTAAAGATAGTTTCACTTGATAATATATCATTTCTGTATTGTATTCACATTCAAGTAGTCACCCACAGGAGCCTATACAAAACAATTACAATTTTTGACTTTATTATAGCAGCTCAACTGATAAGAATTCCTTGTACTTACCATCCTTAGTGATCCTCTGGGTGTAATCCTTTGGCAGTATAGTCACAATATCAGTGTAGGATGAATGTCTTTATCAAACAATGAAATGGTTCTGAGTTCAGAGCTGCTGTGAGGGTGATTTAAATATGTGGCCGACCTCCTGCCTGGACCGTGTCCCGGAATCTTGAGGCGACATGGACTACAGCTTTGGAGTTCCGCTTTCTGGAAATACCCGTCTTCTCACTTTCCTCATTTCCCCAATGGACTGGGAGAGGAAGCATGTCAGGAAGTTTGCTTTCTACTTTCTATTTCTCCTTTTGCTAATATGGAAAAAGTCAAAAGGGCATCATCACATTTTTTTTGCCATCTAGGGAAATTCCTGCCTGATAGAACAATGATTAGACATAGCCATAATTTTACTTATCAGCAAACCATTATTTCAGTTTCATTTCTTTATTATAGTTTTAAGATGTATGGTCCCCTTTGTAAGTACTGGAATGGCAAGGCCAGGGTTTTTTTTTGTTTGTTTGTTTGTTTTTTGTTATACACTGAAAGCATTTGACTTTGAGATCAAAAGATGAATATGATACAATTGATAAGAATTACAGCTTTGATTTTTCTACCCAAGCCATTTTGAAGCTGAGAAAAAAGGGAAAATCTAGTCATTGCACACAACAATTGAATACAACAATTTCAACAATGTCCTGAAAATAAAGAAACCACTGAGGTGCTAATGACCAGATACTAAACAAGTCGGCCAAGGAATCAGCACAGTAGATGACACATAAATTATGAGAGCTGTGAAAAAAACGTCTAGCATTATTAACCAATGCCACTTTGCTCCCTTCAGTGTCTCGGTGTATAAAAGGGAAAGTACTGTGCAGTGTATACATGAATACTAAATGAATCGATGCCAGGAAAAAAGCAGGATATGTGTAAGGGTAACAACATTCCTGAAAGTACATAAGCATACAGGATATTTTTTTAACACAGTATGAAGAAACATACATACCAAACATACATATGTAAATGAGTGCTAAACTGACACACATTTCCTGATTGCAAAATAAATTTATAATTGGTAATTTGTAATTATATAAATGTATAATCTATAAATGTTTGCGAAGATTATTAGTGGGACTGTGTTCATTAATCTCAGTGGTGGTGACCCCATTTTTATTAAACAAACACAAAGTTACAGACACATCTGTAGGAGGGTGCAAAGTTTACCTCAGTAAAGAATTTTTTGGCCTGCATCACCACTTTTCTCACTAGAGCATGGCCTTTTCCCCTCACACCTTTGTTCTTATCTGACCTTGGTTTCAACATGTTTGCACAGACTCGCACTAGCTTCCTCTTATTGAGAAAATTTATTCTCCATTAACAACCTTTAACAAAAGGCTGTGGTGAGGTGGTGCTTTACATTTCCATGTAAATGTACCAAAAGTGTAAAGCAAACATAATATAATATGATATTATAATATAATATAATATAATATAATATAATTAAAGGAAGGTTAATGCAAATAGTTAAAGTTTTAACTTTTAGTAAAAAATAAGTTTTTACTATGGACTATAGAGGTCTACTATATGGACTACTAAGTCTATTGAGGTCAATTTAAAAAACTGTATAATTTTTTTAAGGAATTTTGTATGTAGGTCATTAGTATACTATTAATAATGGATATGACTAGACAGAGCCAGACTGTCGGGCACTGATAAGCTTCCAGAGTGGGAAAGTCATGAGGGAAATTCTGGAGAGGAAACTGACAAAAGGAGAGTGAGAGAAAATGCACACTAATCCACAAGAATAGTAAGAAGTTCAGCAGTCCAGCATGTGTAATCTCCGAGGCTAATTTCCCTTCAACAACATAACGCTAATTCTTATGGAACTTAAAATAGTTACTCATGGAAAAAATGAATGGAAAATTATGTCATGGGCTTCAGTAAAGAACTTTTAAGTGAAAAATAGAAGGCATGCATAAATGAAAAGCCAAAGACAGAATGCATCTGCCAATATAAAAATTTTGTATAATGTTAATTGCCTAATATTTTGCCATGGCTCATGATGCTATTGTAATATTTCATGTATGTTTACAGATAAATATGCTGTATTGTTCTGAATAATAAAATAAACATTAAAACAATACATACAATTAAAAGAATAATATATTATATAATACATAACCCAGTCACAGTGGGTGTAATGTACAAAGACAACACACTTATAAAACAAATAAAACTAAATACATAAATTCAGATAATGATAACTAAGCTTAATTAAGGCATTCTTCATCTTCCTCTTCTTTTCCATCTTCTACTTTTTCTTATTAGACAGTGTGGTCAATGTATATGATGCAAAAATGAGTGACTTGGTAACTCTCACTAGTTTGAATAATAATAAAAAATGTCCATTACAACATTGCTCAGAAGTTTGAAGGTTCATTTCATCATTGTCCAACAGCAAAGAGCAAGCAGGTTTAGCTAAAACAGCAGTGAACTATTCCCAGCTGGCTCCACTGACCACAATGAACACACAGCCATTTATTAAAGGAATAAATGTTGCTTAGGTGCATGCCTAACGTGCTGGCCACACTCAGGTAGAGTATTGGTATTTTACCCCACCAAAGACTGCCATCCCAATAAAGACATGGGAACTAACCTGGGTATCTGGGCATTGTAAATCACTACGTAATGACCATATCACCAAAACTTCAAATGCCCAGCCCTGAGTTTGAAGTTTGGTTGTTTTAAAACTATTTGTTGGGGAATACAGCATAATTTAGATAAATATGAGTACATTTTCATTTTGCTAGTCCTAATCCAGACTAAACTGTATACCATAAACCATTAACTGCCTTTATGAAACCAAACTAACTTTATAAAATGTGCGCCATAGCGTTGTGGTAGCTCGGTTCAGTAACTTCCGCCTCCTCTTCATTTTCATTGGTTCCTCTGAACAACCAATCAAAACACTCCTTAGCCTTAAGCGGCGTGATCCTGAAATAGCAGCAGTTTCGCGTCAGACATGGCGGACTGTTTGAGTAAAGTCCCGGACGTGGAGATCGACTCGGAGGGGAAATTTAAATACATTTTAGTAAGAGTGAAGGTTAAAGGTGGAACCGAACACAAAGACATAGTGAGAGGCACAAAGAGTGCTGAGTACCACAGTAAGTCCATCAGACGGGTGTGTTTGTTGTAACATGGCCACGGGGGACTGGCTTTCAGGAGAACAGAGCAAATAAGTGTGCGAGTGCTGAATATGGGTATCATAACGAATACACGTGGGTTTACATGCTTTTAGTCTGAGCTGTACGCGCCCTCTTCACGTTTCTGACCTTCTGATGTGGCACAGCACCACGAATAAGTCATGTATTTTCTCCGAAATGCGCAGTGAGTGAGTGAGTGGACTGAGTGCGTATTTGAGTATTTGAGCAGTATTAAATAATGCATTGAAAAATTGGAATAGTAAATGTACCTCAATGCTCATCCCTACTGGATCATAGGCCACTACACATGTAGGGTCCTTTCTCAGGTGTACAGTGTTAGTGTGCAGTATGCTGGTCGAACACAGCCTTAACATCTCTCTGAGCGTGTCCTGACTGCATTTTACATTCTTGTTTTATAATAATAATAATAATGATAAGTATGATTACAACAATAATAATAGTTTTATTAAACATTACTATTATTATTGTAACAACAGCTTTTATTTGTATAGCACCTTTCATGCAGCCCAAAGTGCTTTACAGAATTCTAGAAATCAGTTTAAGATAAGAGAGACAGAAGAAGTAAAATGGGATAAAAGGAATGCATAACAAAAAGTGAATGAATAATTATAAGAGAAAATGAAATAGAAGTAAGATGGTACACAATAAAATATAGACATAAAAGATGAGATAAAACAAGCAGATATGCAAGAAAATAGGATCCAGTACATTTAATTAATGCACTGAAAAGTTACAGTAGATATAAAAGAGAATAAGATTGTACAAAATAAAGATGGCAAAAACAGACATACTAGAATGTAGGATCCAGTAAAATATACAGTCTGATTTGTAAGCCATTTCACAGATACCCTCATCCAGAGGAACTTACATTTATCTTATACAGGTGAGCAGTTAAGGTCTTGGTTAAGGACCCAACAGGGGCAGTGCTTGGATTTGTACTAACAACCCTAAGATCTGTAGTCCAAAGTCTTAACCACTGAGCTTCTAAGCTGTGGGACAAACCCAAACCCACTTTAACTTTTAGGCCATGGTTGCCCCCAAACTAATTGCCAGTAAGTCAGTTTAATCCATTTTAAATTAAATGTATTAAATTGGATTAAACTGCCAATGAATGTATTAATAATTCAAATTCAAATTTTATTTGTCACATCATGACATGGTATGACATGCAGTGAAATGTATTTGCAGTGCCCGACCCATAAACACTAAAATAGAACACAAAATAAAAATATAAGTATAAAATATAATAAAAAGAAATGTAGATACAGAAGGATATAAAGATAACAAAGATATAAAAGCTATGCAAATATAAAATGATATAAAGATATAAAGGATATGAAATACAATCTGTAAATATAAAATATAAGCTGTAAATAGAAATATGTACAATGGAATGGAAGGTTGGTTGGTTGGATTTTGACAAGGATGCAAACACTTCCCATGACCTCATCTCTCCCATTTTAGATCATATCTTTGAAAAGTTGAGCCCTGCTATGGACACTCTAGGTCTGGAGTGTACCTGCCTTGGTGGTGGAAAGATAGAGCATGACAGCAGCAAGAAGAAACTAAGAGTGTTTGGAGAGTCTACGGTAAGTAAACATAACCTCATTACTACACAGTTAGTTCAAAAAAGTTTCAGCACTAAAAAGCTTCCCCTCAAAATGTGCCTGTGTGTGTTTTAGGGCTATGGAAAGGCTGACCATGCAGTCACAGTGGGAAAACTGACAGCTGTCTTTAAAGACTACGAGATCACGATGGAGTAAAAAAAGAAAATAAAAATAAAAAGCAGTAAGATGATGAAGGGCTGGCTTTGATGATGACTTTTCTGCTACCTTCTAGCAGTCACAAACATATGCATGTTCGTTTCTGCAAGAATTTGTTTTATCAGATCGAGACAAATAAATGTACAAAAGCTTTGTATTGTTCTGTCTTCAGCTCTACTGTTCTCTCAGTCCTCTGAGATTTTAGCAATGTAACGTGAAGTTCATAAAGGAAGTGAGTGTGTGGTGTGTGCTGTGAAACACACATCCTGGCTCCATCACAGAATGTGTCTGTCTGCTAGGAGGCCAAAATTAGTACAAATAACAAATATCACCATGCGTTTGGGTTACTTTAATACAGAAATGTTTAAATTCTTTCACCCTGCAAGTACACATCACTCGGGAGAAGAAACTATTTGGTTGATTACACAGCTTTAATCAAGGACAAATTATGCAGAAGCCTGCAAGTTGCTTTTCCTGTCATCTTCCTGCTCTGTATGCCAGCACTTCTGGGAACAATAGAAAAGACTTTGAAGGTGCCAGACATTAGCTTTTACAGATCTTATCAGCTTTATAGCCATGTCTAAACTTTATTGTTTTCCCATAACAAGACATTTGTTAACCCAACTTCAAAAATATCAGAAATGCACTAATAAGTAAAAAAAAAAAGATTATTATGACTATTTTCAATCACAGGAGTTAAAGGAATGCACTTGAAGCTTATTTGCATGTGGGTTCTGTGAAAAAAGTTGTAGACTGCAAAGATGCTTAACAAAATAAAAAAGTTTAAACCACAACGCCGATGCCACAGAAGTTGGGACGCTAGGCAAAACAAATAAAAACACAATGTAATAATTTGCTAATTGTTTTTGACATATTCAATTAAATACAATAAAAAAAGACAAGATATTTAATTGTCAAACTTACAAATTTTCTTGGTTTTTGTAAATATATACTCATTCTGAATTTGATACCTGCGGTACGTTTTTAAAAAGTTAGAACGGGGATTTTTACCGTACATTGTGTTCCATCACCTTTTCTTTTAACAACATTTAGTAAGCGTTTGGGAACCGAGGACACGAACTGTTGAAGTTTTCAAAGTGAAATTCTTTCTTAATATTTTTTTTAATTCTCTATTATTATTCTTTCTTAATATTATTCTTTCTTCAGTTGCTCAGCAGTCAGGGGTCTCAATTGTCATATTTTGAACTTCCTGATGCTCCACACTCAGGTCTGGTCTGCAGGGAGGCCAAATCTAGTAACTAAACTCTTTTACTACGAAGCCACACTGCTGTAATGTGCAGAATGTGCACATTGCTAGAGTAAACAGGGAAATGAAAAATATGTCTTCAGGATGGCAGAATATGTTGCTCCAAAACCTGAATGTACCTTTCAGCATCAATGGTGCCTTCCCAGACGTGCAAGTTACGCCTGCCAAGTTACCCCTACCACTAACACACATAACATCATAGATGCTGGCTTTTAAGCTTTGCTCTGGTAACAATCTGGATGGTTCTTTACCTCTTTAGCCTTGAGGACACAATGTCCATGATTTCCAAAAACACTCTGAAATGAGAACGTGTCTGACCACAGCACACTTTCCTACTTTGTGTTAGTCCATCTCAGATGAGCTCGGGCCCAGAGACAGCCACCGCGTTTCTGGACGTTGTTGATAAATGGCTTTTGCATTGCATTTGTAGATTTCTGAATTTCTTTCAATTGGATGTTGAGAAACCGAAATGCTATGAAATTGTATGTTGGTGAACCTCACATCGTGCTTGTGCGCGATGATGTCCCTTTCATACCCAATCATGATCCCATCACCTGCTACCAGTTAAGCTGTTTACCTGTGGAATGTTACAGATGTTTTTGAGCTTTCCACAACTCTCTCAGTCTTTTGTTGCCCCATCTCAACTTTTTTTAGAACATGTTGCAGGTATTCAGAATGAGGAAATATGCAAAAAAACAATTAAGTTTATCATTTTACCAGTAAATATCTTGTCTTTGTTATGAATTCAATTAATTGTAGGTCAAAAAGGATTTGTAAATTATTGCATTCTGTTTTTGTTTTTTACACAGCATCTCAACCTTTTTGGAATAGGAGTGAAAATACTAAAAATTAACTATAAAAAGCAGCAAAAAAAGTAAATAAATTAATAGTTGCTGTTATTGTCCTTATATATAATTTAGTGACAAACAAAATTGTCTACAACATTTTTTAAATGAATGAACATCTGAAATTTGTTATTTTCTACTGACACACTAATGCAGAAAACAAAAAATAAAAAAATCTAAAATTATCCGACACAGAGGAAGAAATTCCCTCTTTAGGCATGCCTTCTTACAAGAACCTGATATTGACCGTGTTCTCGTAAGTGTAGTGATAATCACAGGAAGCCTTTTTATGTTCCAGCAGAGATTACAGGAAGCTGAAGCTGATGTTTAGGAAGGTGTGTTTGCTTCCACATGCTCACTCACCTACGGGAATTTAAGGGGTCTTGTCCATTCAGCAGGAGCTTAATTGTAATAACATGTGGCAAGATAAAAATGACTTTAACCATTGATCCACAATTGGCCTAAAAATCAGTAGTAGGCATTTATACGATGTTTTAAAGGAATACTCCCTGTAACTCCCATATTTTTATATTGAAATAATTCTTGTATGCTAATTGATTCATGCTGTATTTTCATTGATCCACAATGTGAAATTATTAGCGTAGTTTCAATGCCATTTAACAGGAGAAAATAATTCATCTTACACATGAAGGATAGTGCTCAGTTTTCACTGTAAACATCTTGAAAGGAAGCCAGAGCTTATTTTCTCACTTACCATTTTCCAGCAATGTTCAGTGCTGCATTAATGAGAAATGTAATGTAGATGTAGTGAAGTCTTAGAGATTAAGAATGCTATGCAGCTAGATGACAGAGATCTTCATGATGTTGCAGGAGAAACCCAGAGACTCAACTCAGCTAGATCTGCAAGATGACAGGCGTGGTGGCACCGATGGCGCTGTTAGCATAAAAGCATAAAATCCATTTACACTTTGGAATTTTGATATTTCCCACTACATGTAGTTCTGAAAACTATGTGTTTTTCAGAATTGGAATTTTTCCCTTATGCAAATATCACAACCCCAAATAAGGTTCTTGCATTTTAAAGCCTGGTTGCACCCAAAAGTGAAAAGGGCCACAAGCACCTGAGAAATTGCTTTGAAATCACACAGAGATCTTGCTTTGAGTTTTCACCCTCCTTGAACTTATCTTAATTAAGCCCTGAACTGGGCTTAATGTCATTAAGAGTTTTCATTTGACGATATATTTTTGAACGACTATCTTGTAAATGAACACTTTCAAATCAAAGATGAATGTTCATGTGTGAAAAAGCAATGTTTATTTTATTCCACAAGAGGCTTGATATTTCATCTGTATTCATCTGTGAAAGGAATGCATCCGACCAATCATGGTGGAAACATGATCATGCTGCCTCAGGCATGATGGAGGCTATCATTAATTTTGTGTATCAAATCCCAATTCTCTTGGATAACTCTTTCCACAGCTTAGCCTTCTTTGTGATGTGGTAAATATGGGGAATACACACCCATCTGATCACTTTAATAGGAACACCTGTCATGCGGCCCATTCATATCATTATCAAATCAGCTAACTATGTGGCAGCAGAACAACATAAAAACATGCAACAGGTCACATCCAACAGGGTGGGGTGAGATTTCAGTGGAATTGTTGTTGGTGCCAGATGGTCTGATTTGATTATTTCAGACACTGCTGATCTCCTGGGATTCTGATCCTACACTGAGCACAGGCTCACTGGAACTGGGCAGTTGTCCATTGGAAAAAGGTGAAAGGATTTTCTAATGTTCAGCTCTCCCCACAGCCTGTGCCCCAGTCTGGTCTGACAGGAATGGAACCCAATCTGGTCTTTTGCTGTCATTCTGAGATGCTTTTCTTCTCACCACGTTTGTAAAGTGTGATTATTTGAGTTCCTATAGACTTCTTGTCTGCCAAACCAGTCTGTCTTTTCTCCTCTGACCTCTCTCGTTAACCAGGCATTCTGTATACAGCACTGCTGCTCACTGGATGTTTTTTTGTTTGTTTGTTTGTTTTTTGATTTTTTGTTTGTTTTTGCACCATTCTGTGTAAATGCTAGAGATGGTTGTGTGGGAAAATCCCAGCAGTTTCTGATACTCCAACCAGCCCTGACAAGGTTAAAATCACAGAGATCAGACTTTTTCCCCATTTTGATGTTTGATGTGAACACTAACTGAAGCTCTTGACCTGTACTTGCATGATTTTACACATTACGCTGCTGCTACACGATATGGCTAATTTGATAACTGTAAAAATTAGCAGGTGTACAGGTGTTCCTAATAAAGTGGCTGGTGATTGTATGTCATGAATCTACATAATATTGTAGTTAGAGAAAAAAAAATCCATATAGTCTGCAGAATTATTTTTAAATGAAAACGTAGTTGTCATCAGAAGTCACATAATCAGTTGAATGGAGTTCACGTATGCTATTAAAGAGCCACTTGATCTCCAAACAAATACACCTGTTCCCGGAAGGCTCCTGAGTTTGTTGGAGAACATATCTAATCAAACAGCATCATCAAGATCAAAGAGCTGTCAAAACCAGCACCATTAAATACATTATAAACATGGACAGATTATGGCACACCTGTAACTCTGCGCAGTACAGAGCATCTATCTCCTGTAAACTACTGGGATTATTATTACAACCTAGTTTAAAAAAATCATAATTCAGATTTATAATTCTGTCCTAATAATTACGTATTCTTTATGCGTCTTGCCCCAACCAGACTTTTATTACGTAAAAATTCTGACCAATTACAGACGCGCGCGTTACTGACGTCACTGCACACGCGAGCGCGCAATTTTTTTGAGCCATACCATTTTTTACGAAGTAAATATAATAATATATTTATAGATGTTAAGCACATGCTTAGATGAGATTACAGCGCTGCTTTGTAGAATGTCACACAATATTCTACGATACACGAGAGTTACATTTGAGCGACGCTTACCAAATATCATGTCACCCATTCTCTCCCCCCCCCCATGAGAGATGAATGGACTCGTCCATAGTGTTGCGAGAAGAAGAGGTCAATTTAAAACACAAAGCGAGTCCGGTTTTTGTTTACAGGTTATATAGTACGGATTTTTGTGCAAGTCTTTTTTTCTGTCAGCTCCTGTTATATTTTAATGGTAAGTGTAACGTGGTTTCTTTTCGCGCTTTCGAATTTACAGACTGGTTTTGAATGTGGTTGACTGTGTTCTGTTAGCTAGCTGTTAGCAGCAGGTTATTAACTCCCCTTTTCGTTGCTCTGAGTGCAGTGATTTCTCTCAGCACACACACCTGCACTGGCCATGTCTCAGGCTACACTTCTGGAGGAGGTGGTGCTGTGGAGCCCGGAGACATGTCAACAACAGCTGAAAGTGGTCCTGCCCAAACTTCTCATATCCTTTAGCTTCTTTACGCAGAGCTTCCTGAGACCTCTTTATGATCACAGGACAGTTTATAAACATAATCAGACTTATCAGGTTTTATCCATATATACAACCCTAATAAAGTAGTCTATTCATCATAAAATACCAGTTATACTACCTGAGATGTCATTTAAAGTTTCCAAATTATGCCATGTGCACAGAACAGTACTGAAATGCTCATGATGCTCAGCTACAGCTACAGATGAAGATTAAGGGGGATCGGAGGATTATTTACAAATACAATATATACTGTACCTGTCAAAGGTTTGGACACCTTCTAATTCAATGGTCTTTATATTTATTATTTAAAGGTCACTTCATGTCTTAAAGTAATGATGTTCTGTCATTTCTCTGGACGTAGTTGAGCGGTTCTTGATATAATCTGGAAATTCTCCAGTTGTGGAACAGGGCTATTTACTGTACACCAACACTACCTCCACACAACACTACTGATGATCTGAAACGCATTAAGAAGGCGAGAAATTCCACAAATGAACTTTAGAAACGTCACAGCTGTTAATGAAAAGCGTTCCAGGTGACGACCTCATGAAGCTGGTTAAGATAACGCCAATAGTGTGTAAAATTCAAATTTGTTAAAAACACAGCATGAACTACAAAATGTCTTGGAGCACTGATTCAGCTTCAACCTTCTGAACCTTGAGGAATGTTAACTTACTGCCTCCACCTGCTTGAGTGTATAACAGTGTGGCGCCTATGTACGGAATCAAATTGGTGGACAGCAATGTACACATTTATTTATTTTATTGACATCGGATGAAAACACAGGATTAATTCTCATCAATTATCACATTTAAAATGTAATAATGTAAACCTTAGACCCAGACCTCTCCATCATGGTCCTTTTGCGAACCCCAGATTTATTAACCTCCACTTTATTGCTGCCACAACCTTTTTTTTAGCACAATTTAGGCTAAGAAGCAACACAACCTTGACTTCCTTGACTCTCGTACTCCATTCATCATAACACTAATAGCTGGAATGAGCATGTCAGTAAGTATTTTAACCAACAGTGGTTGTTTTAGTTTTTTTTAAACATGTACCATGTACCTTGTGATGAATCAGTGATGCATCTATTAGCCTTTGTAATGTAATATTTCTGATATGCGTTGGTGGTTTATATTTACAGATGTTCTACAGATTATTGTAGACATGTTCCTTCCTCATCTCCCTCCGGCAGAACTTGAGGACGAATGTTTCTCTAAAATCCTGCCCAAGGTGAGGTCTCTCACTGTACACACACCGGAATGTGTGTTTTCTTTCACTTGATGAGGGACATCTGTTTTTATCTTTCTGTGTGGGTATGTCCCGTGTCCTTGGCTACAGGTGGTGGTGATGTTCACTGGCCTTTTGGAAGAGATTGCCAAGCAGATTGGTGGCCTGTCTAGCCAGAACACTGAGCTGCAAGCATTCCTCAGGAATATTTTGCAGGTTCTCTGAATAACATTTGTGAGATTTGTAATGCAGCTTGGATGCTGTGGTTGGTGTTGTCTGGGCATGTTGCACCACTGAACTGGAATCAGCACCTATCTTCTGTGAAGTGGCACATGTGAATTGACATAATGATGTTTATTGGCTCTTACAGTATTCACTGTAGACAGATAGAATTCATGTAACACATAACAACTTATCACTTGCCCTGCAGGTTATGCTGTTAATAAAGATGGGAAATTGAGCTACTTATAATGTTGTGTATGTAGATGATGGTGCAGACACTGGAGGCTCTGTCTGCTTGTGTGCGTTATGTGTGCGCTCTTGATGAGGCTACGTCTCTAGACTCCATCCGGTCTCTGCCCTCGTGTGTCCTCCACATCTTAAAGGACACCTTCCAGCACTGCAAGGTACAATTTGCTCAGCTCTTTACCACACTCTGTGCTTCTTCTGTGGAAAAACTCAGCAGCCATTTTAAACATGTTCAAACATAAATGATCATAAATGAAAGTCAGTATTAGAGACTCTAATAACTGTAATGAGCCTAAAGAGAATTGTTGGTACGTTTGTGAATCAAATTAAAATGCTTCTTAGCCATTTGTAGGTTTATTAAAAGCTGTTTTTTTTTAAGTTCATACTTCAAGCCAGCTAATTCGACCTCAGAAAACGTCCAAGCTCTGCATGGCCTCTGTTTTAACCTCTGTTGTTCGGTTTGTAGGATAGCGAGGTTGTGTACAGCGGGAGACTCTCGCTAGTGGGGGACCTGCTACAGGGCCTGTACAGAGAAGCCTACTCCCTACAGAAGTGCCTGATGGTGCTGCTGGACAAGATCAGCCTGGAAAACAGTGCCTCTGAAGAAGAAATCTCTGATATAATCACAGGTGTGTTCGTCAGAGGGCTTCCCTTTTAAGCCCCTATTCCAGACTTGCTCCCGAATTTTCTTCAGGATATTCTTTATAATTCACTTATTCCAGGTAATCTAGTGGTAAAAGGTATATAGTTACAAGACAGGAATGTTAGCCTGGACCTCTTGATGGATTTTGGGAATCAAACTTTGATTTATATACTTCTTATAGGACGGCAGTAAAGATTAAGCTTTTTTGTGCAGTGATTCACAGTTTGCTGGACATATGCTCTGTCATATCTAATCTGGATGCTGCTCTGCATGCTAACACATGGAAATTCATCATCAAGTGAGTAAAACATACCTGCATTAACTAATACTGCTACTTATTTTGTTCTTTCTGTCAATGTTTTTTTTTTTTTCCAATTAATGCCACGTAACAGAAATGCATTGAACTGGAGAGATTCGTTAAAATACGTATAAATAGAATATGGAAAAGGTTGTTTATAATAAGAAATAATTGTTGGATTAATTGAAAAATATTCTCTGCTAATAACTAAAATAGTTATAATAATGAGTTGTTGAAAAGCCTAGTTTGTTGCAGCCCTAATGCTGATCAGTTAGCATTTCTAAACCAGCTGCAAGAGAGGACACAGCAAAAATGCAGACAGATTGCAGTCTTGAGGGCTACGAATCTACAACAGTGCTCCTCGTACCAGTCCCCAGGACAGGTCCTCCCCGTGGACAGTACACAGATTTCCTGTTTTTCCCCATGGGTTTGAGAACCACTGTTCTGGAAATGTGTATGTTAATACACCATGCAGTGCGACTCTAGATGTGTAAAGAACATCTAGACATGCTGACAAAACTGTGGACCCCAGAAAGCTCATTAATTCATTGTTAAGATGGAAATATGTCTAAATTCATTTATTTTGAATTATGCTGTCTGTGAAAGAGTTTTTTCCTCAGTGAATCCACACAGAATGCGTCTCTGCTGCATTTCTGTACTCACTGCTGAAAGAGCAGTGACACTCACTGATTTGAATCCGTTTTGTCACTTCCAGTGTCCATGAGAAGGAGTTCGTACATCTTTGGAGTGTGATATTAATTGCTTACTTTTCAATAAATGTATTGCGCTTTCCTAGTTAGAAAGCTACCTGAGTCATCGCTGATAGCCACGCCCCCTCAGCCAAGCCGAGTGAGTTCGCCCTTCTAGTAGCTGCACTCACCTGTTGCTCATTAACCCCTTAGTTTCCTGTATAAATGTCCCACAGTTTATAGCTCTCATTGCTCACATTTCAGGATTATGTAATACATTAAAAGAATAAGATGAGGAGCTCTACTCCATACTCCACCATAGTAGCTACTCAAATGCTTTTGGACAAACTGTCAGTGTGCATTAATAGAATGGAGTGGATGTAAAGCAACTAAAAACAGTCTTTGCTGAATCTTGTTTGCTCTTGAGATTTTATTGCTGAACCTGTTTTTCCTGTAGTGTCCTGCCAGCTGTAATTACAAATCATTTCACCTAGAGTGTGACCTGAGACAGTGGGATAGTGAATAATATGAATTTTCTTGTGTTTTTTCCAGATATTTGTGAGTATAAAATGAGTATCACAGAATACAAACACTTTGTTGTACTACAGGCTGCACAGTCATCTTTTTAATCAGCCAATCCCAGACTTAAGAACGTCACGGCCCAATCTGAAAATCTAATGCGTTTCACCCAAACCTTATTCTGTACTACATCATGTACGATTCTCTGGATCAAGATTAGGTCAGATAAATGAAGAATGACAAATGATTGAAATTTTATTAGTTCTGATTACTTTTTTAAAATCATAAATATTTTATGGTAATTTCAAACTTAATTACAAAATTGAAAATGAAAAACTTTTTATTTATTGATTCTACATGACCTCTTGCAGCCCACCAGCAGTACCTTCATGGTTCACACTTTGGGAAATGCTGTTCTAGATAATGATTTTAAATGCACAGTGGACAGCGTGTAGATGTACATAGATAGGCAGTGGATATACAATGGAACACTGTAAAGACAATAATCAACAAGTGGAGAAAACATGGCACAATGATGACATTACTAAGAACAGGATGTTCCTCTTAAATTGGTCGGAAGATCAGGAGAAAACTGATCATGGACGCTGCCAAGAGGCCTACAGCTACATTAAGAGAATTGCAGCAATTTCTGGCAAGTACTGGTTGCTCCGTACATGTGACAATCTTCCAAATCTTCATTTGCCTGGGCTTCTGGTAGGGCTATAAAGCCAGGTTGTGCCTTTTTATAGGACTGTGTGTAGTTATTTTAAACCCATTTAGAAGTATTGCTTTAATACCCTACAAACACCATTTCTCACATTTGGTGCTCGGTTCTTGGCCCCCACCATCAATGCCATGATAAAGTATGATATGCTTTTAATTTGGAATTTGTGCCTTCTAAATTTGTCAAGAATTCATTAACCTCTTTGTTTCTAGGCAAAGTGTGAAGTACCAGTCTCTGGTGGAGGAGCGCTTGCGGCACAGTGACCTCGTTACCTCTCTGTGTGAGGACCTTCTGACCTCGGTGCAGAACTCTCTGGACATCGCCGAGCAGATGCAGAAGGCAGAGCTGAAGGTACAAAACTCTTGGGATTGTCCATAAGCCTTGTGCTCAACATATATTTAATCAGAGACACAGGAGTCCACAGCAGGACCCTTTAAGCGATAATTTAACTAAATGTGGACATGTGGCCAACAGTAGAATCTAGTAGTGCTGATTAGTATTTTCTTCTCAAAACACTCACTATTAAAGTGTCTATATTGGAACTGATGTATACAGTATGATACAATATACACTATACTTTATATAATTGAATGGTCAGAGATTACATTCATTAATCATCGTTTCTGCACGAACAACACCTATGTTTTTATTCTTGTTTCAGTCAAACTTAGTTTGTGCATGGATTTTACTGTGAGGGAGAATCTGTAGTGTTGTAGTATGATATATACAACCCCAAAAAGTTTGCTAAAAAGTTGCGATGCTGTGTAAAATGTAAATAAAAACAAATTCAAAATGAACATGTATTTAAAAAAAAAAACAACAATAAAATTCCTTAGTTTCAGCATTTGATATGCTGTCTTTGTTCTATTGCAAATCATGTAAATCATTGTTTTTATTTACATTTTACCCTTCATCCCACCTTGTTTATAAGTTCTGTATTGTGTTGGGAACTAACCCACTTGTTTATTTTTTAACTCTTTGAAAGGAAATAGTGCAGTGCCCTGAATACAAGGTTTTTCAGAAAACTACGAAGATGTGCAGGTTTTTTAGCAACACATTGGTCCATTACATAAAGGTACATAACATTACATAACCAGCTGACACACTTATTTATCATTGTAGTAATTATAATTTATTATGTATAATTATTATTTGTTGATCATTATATCTATATAATTATTTTTGTTTTTTGGGGATTTTTTTTGTTTTGCACAGGAATTTAATCCATTTCTTTCAAAGTTCTGCAGTCGTTTTCACCAGCTGTACCTTCAGGTCCTCAGGTAATCTCAGTATTGTTAAAATAGGCCACTTGCTGTGTAATACTGTTCACTCCACTTTTTGGCCAGTTGTATTCATTTTCAGTATTAACTTATTCTGGGCTTTCTTTTCTTCCTTTCTCTCCTGCTCTTTCTGTCTCGTAAACATGTCTCCAGTAAATTCCCTCCCTGTGCCACTGCCCCATCTGTGCCTGTTGGCCTGGTTGAAGAGATGAGCGGTGTTGTTTTGGTTCCTATGGATGCTATGCTGACACAGCTTTTACCCATGAGGTCTTTTGTTGAGTGTGTTCTGAACCCAGCCCGGGGTAAGACCACAGCACCCCTCTCTCAGCGCTTATCTCAACTATGCATCAACTATGAGATATGCAGCTCAGCTATAGTTATCATGCGTTAAATGAGATATTTGGTCATTTGAATGGGATCAGGAAAAGCAGAATGTCAGTGGAAAATGATTTGTGAATAGCTTGGAGAGAGGCAAGGTCTCTGGTCATTAATAAAATGTCAGTCTAGGACACGCACTGTCCTTGTGTGTGTGTATAAGAGTCAGAGAGATTGTGTTTGTGTGTGAGAGTTTTAACCTCCACTCCATGACAGTTTGTTAAATATGTATCCTGTGTTTTGTTCCATCAAGACAATGTGCTAGTAATAATCTCTGCCCTATTGTATTGTTATAAATTTTGTGGTGATGATATGCCTTCAGTCATCCAGTAACTACAGTTAGGTCCATAAGTATTTGGACAGTGATGCAATTTTCATGTCCTTGCCTCTGTACACCACCACAATGGATTTCAAATAAAGCCATCAAGATGTCATTGAAGTGTAGAATTTCAGCTTTATTTCAACGGGTTTAACAAAGATATTGTTTTAACCTTTGCGGAACTACAGCCATTTTTATACAGTCCCTCCAACTTCACAGGCTCAAAAGTAAATGGACAAACTAACATAATTACACATCTAAGCATTATTTTTAATACTTGGTCACGAATTCTTTGCAGTCAATGACTGCCTGCTGTCTGAAACCAATGGACATTACCAAATACCGAGTTTCCTCCCTTAAGATACATTTCCAGGCCTTTACGGTAGCCACCTGCAGTTGCTGCTTATTTATGGGGCTTTCTGCTGCTACTTCTATCAGCAGTCACATCATCAATAAACACCAATGACTCAGTTATACTTATGGCCACACATGCCCACGGCCACCATGATTGACAGATGATGTGGTATGCTTTGTATAATAAGCCCTTTCTTTCTTTATTTCTCCATACTCTTCTCTTCCCTTCATTCTGGAATGAGTTAATCATTGTCCTCATCTGTCCAAAGAATCTTGTTCCAGACTTGGGCAGGGTTTCTAGCAAAGGCTAATCTGGACTTTCTGTTCTTCAGTGTTATCAGGGATTTTTATCTTGACGTAAACCCTTTGAATTTACATTCATGAAGGCGTTTCATGATTGTAGACTTTGTCAATGATAGTTACATCTCCTTGAGAACGTTCTTGACTTGGCTAGATGTTGTAAAGGGGTTTTTCTCCACCAAGGAAAGAATTCTATGATCATCCACTTCACTTGTCTTTCATGGTCTTCCAGGCCTTTTGGTGTCGCTGAATTCACCAGTGCATTCCTTCTTTTTAAGAATGTACCAAATTGTTGATTTGGCCACTAAAGTTTGTGATAGGTCTGTTTTGTTTTTTCAGTCAGATAATGGCTTCTTCAGTTGTATGGACACCATTGAAAGAGAGCTCCCATGAACAGTTGACAAATGCAAATTTAACACTGTGAATCATCTCCAGACCTTTAACCTCCTTAGGTTGTCATGAAATAATGAGGAAACACAGCCCCTCCATTTTCACAGGCTCAATAGTAATTTGACAATTTAGTGATGAGGAATTTCATGGAAACTTATGGTCATAAGTATTGTCAAATTACTATTGAGCCTGTGAAAATGGAGGGGCTGTGTACAAAAGAAAGGCTGTAATTCCTCAGTGGTTAATGCAATATTTTTGTTAAACCTCTTGAAATAAAGCAGAAATTCTACGCTTCAGTCACATCTTGATGGCTTTATTTGAATTCCATTATGGTGGTGTACAGAGGCAAGAACATTAAAATTGACCTAACTGTCCATGTTATATATTACATTGTGTTAGAGTTAATTCTGCTAATTTTGTTATGGAAGAACGGGTTAAGACCTAGCAGCTGTAGCTGTAGCTACAGCCTTTTTTAAATATCTTACTGTTTTTGTATTTGGTAAAAGTTTGTTGTCTTACTGTGTGTTTAGCGTACAGTCCGGAGCTTGCTTTGCCCCAGTGTCTCCTTCTGGTGACCGTGTTGGGCAAGCTCTTCACCCAGACAGATGAGACGCTGGGTCTCTGGTATGATGGCAGTCAGTTCTCAGAGGAAACACACAGGTGTGCTATTAATGTTTCATGTCTGTTGAGAAAGACTTCTGCAGGTCTGTTAAGTTCTTTAAAAAATTTGCCTCAAATGTTATTAAACAACAATGTTGTACTTTTACAGAAGCATTAGCAATAGTGCTATGTTGGATATTTTGGATAGTATATTGGATGAAACATCTGATATTGGACAAAACACCAAAAAAAAAGTGCAGATTCCAGGCAATATAAAGGCAATTATCCAGGCAATTATCCACTAATTACGGAGTGAAGTGTCTTCTGTATGCACAATGATGATGGTAAAATTATAAGTATAGATGAGCTTATATACACAATTTATGAAAATTGACGAAGTACAAAAGCTAGCATAATGTTATTAACTAGCATAGAGCTAAGAATTGCGAAGTACAAAACTAGGATTAAATCAAAGAGAGTGAGACAGAGATTGATGGAGACGGAGAGGCACACACACAAGCCTAAATACAAGATTAGTTTTTTTATTAAACTTTATTTCCATTTATATTTTCTGTTGCTGACATTTGTGAAGGAATAATAGAATATTTTTTGCAATAGGCCTCTTCAGCACAGTTAGGCTGAAGGTCAAATGGCT
Source organism: Parauchenoglanis ngamensis (assembly GCA_030014255.1). NCBI lineage: Eukaryota > Metazoa > Chordata > Actinopteri > Siluriformes > Auchenoglanididae > Parauchenoglanis > Parauchenoglanis ngamensis. Next base: position 153,375 of record JAQMYM010000016.1, read on the forward strand.
ATGGTATATCTCCAGTATATCTTTTGAACCAACTTGACATTATAGCATGTATATTACAGGTGTAAAATGATATTGTAAACATTCACATGTGCATTTTGTGAAATGTGTGGCTTCTTTTTCATAACATTTACTTATCTGATGGCAAAGTCAGTAGTATTCACACAGTGACCTTTGTTCTGAAAGCTCTACTGTTCTATAAGACCTTCTGATGCACTGCTAACATGCAGGAGCTGTACTATATATTTATATTTACAACCCGAATTCCAGAAAAGTTGGGAAATTCTTTAAATTTGAATAAAATGAAAACTAAAAGACTTTCAAATCACATGAGCCAATATTTTATTCACAACAGAATATAGATAACAAATGTTTAAACTGAGAAATTTTACAATTTTATGCACAAAATGAGCACATTTCAAATTTGATGCTTGCTGTGAATACAACCTAGATGGTTTTTTGGAGAACAGGCCATTTATTCTTTTGGCCCCTACTTCGCTGATGTATCTCCAGGATTACAGTTGGAGTTGCATATATGAGTTCATTGGTTTCAGTGATGGATGTTGGTCTTCTGGTCATCCATATTTCTGGCTTGCTGTTATAGTAGCAGTCCATCAATTCCAAGTTTTCAGACCTAGTCCAGGTGTGTCTTGTTCCAATAGCCCACTTTCCCGATTATGTCTTGGTCCCTCAACACTTGAAGCAGATCTTGTTATCCCAGGAAATGTCGGAGCCGGTATGGCTTTGGGTTTATGTCTTTTGCTTATGTTCCGAGTTAGGCTTGTCCCAGCATTAGGAGTCTAAGCCTAGGGACCCTTACTGGAAGTTCTTGCCTTGACCAGGAATTGAACCCTGGTCTCTTAGTCTCTTTTCTCACCTTCCCTACTTGGGGAAACTTGGGGTAGGTGTGTGTATGTCTTCCTCAACCTCCTCCTAAGCTCCTTCTGTCTTTTGCTTTCCTTCTGCTGGTTGAAGAAGCGAACAGTACTCCATGACAGCCTGGCAGCTCAAATGGGTGACCTGCAAACAGCAGACACCCAAATGGGCAAACACAAGGTAGGACAATCCTGATCATGACAGGCCAGTAACCTGCCTCTCCACAACATGGAAGCTCCTCTCAGGCATCATAGTAGATAAGCTAGTCAGACACATGAGTCAGTATATGAGCACAACTCAGAAAGGAGTTGGAACCAACACCAGCAGGTCAAAGCATCAGCTACTGGTTGATGGAGCAATCACCCAAGACTCTTAGACTAGGCTGACTAACCTGAGCACAGCCTGGATTGGCTGCAAGAAGGCCTACGATTCAATGCCCCACATTTGGATACTGGAATGCTTGGCACTATACAAGGCTAACAAGAAACTGATGAGCTTCATCAAGAACTCAGTGCAGCTGTAGATGAGAACAGAAGCCAATTCCAAGGTCATCATGCAAGTCAATGGGTATCAGGATGAGGTTATAAGGAGATTAGCCACAGCCAAACAATTTCCCGAAGGTCAGACAGGTGCTCAGAAGACAACTCGATAGGACTAAAACCCAAGCCATCAACAGGTACACACTACCAAATATCAGATACCCAGCTGGAATAGCGAGCTGGTCACAGGAGGAAATGCATGCCACTGATGTCAAGAGACAGAAACTCCACACGATGCATGGAGGGTTCCACCTGAAGTCCAGCTTCCTGAAATTCTACAAACAGTGGAATGAAGGGGGGTGAGTAATAGTGAGTGTCAGAATCACTATCCAGAATGAAACAAGGAATATCCATGAAGGATTCCCCCACCCACCCCCCACCCGCAGGGTGAACTGATGAGTGTCTCAGGCAGCAAAAGACAGACGATAGAGAGGAGGAAGAGAAGGAATCATGGAAAACCAAGCACCTCCATGGACTGTAGCACTGGCAGGAAACTGAGATCAGGAAATCCTACTAGTGGTTAGAAAAAGCACATCTGAAGGACAGCACAGAGACTTCAATCATGGCAGCACAAGAACAGGACCTAAGCACCAGATATGAGAGGCAGGGGTCTACCACAGTAGATAGGACCCTAGGTGCAGGTTGTGCAAAGGTATCCAGCATATAGTAGCTGGATGCAAGATGGAAACTGAGACTGCATAACCTGAAAGGCATAATCAAGTGGCAGGGATAGTGTACAGAAACATCTGTGCCAAGTATGGGCTAGAAGTTTCCAATGGGAGGTACCACCAAAAGTGGTTGAGAACAACTGAGCTAAGATCCTGTGGGACTTCAAGTTCCAGACAGATAAGCAGTTTCTGGCAAACCTACCAGACAATTATATTAAATTTAAGCAGCTGCCTGTAAGCATGCATTTTTAAACATTTTGTAAGCATTTCATCCATTTCACTGACTGCTGGTGTAGTACCTTCAGACAAACAAATCAGCAAAACATTTATTTCCACAGCATTAAATCTCACACCAAATCACGAGAGGTCCCCATTACAGGGGATGAAGGACTCACTACGATTTAAATATGAATGATCCTGAGGCAAGGTGTAGTGGGGTAAACCTTGTGTTAATCCCAAAACTACCTATATACAAATCCTACCCAACCTCAACCTGCAGTATGTCTAATTAACTATTTAACTATTGGTGGCACTATGAGTCATGATGAGTATGACTCATCATTGCTACATTTGTATAATCAGGACTAGACTATTAGCGATGACTATTAGTGACTAGACTATTAATGTTTCACATAGCAAGGTCCAATGTCCCTACCAAAAATTGTGAATATCGGACAAACTTTGTGGCAACTAAAGAGGTAAATATGTTCAGAAATGTTAGGGGGCACTATGTGGTTCACTAGCCACAGCCAAGGCAAATGACAAAAAAAAAATATTGCCAAGTTTTGAGTGTACCAAATTTCCTGAGTTTTAGTGCATTCTAAAGGTGTCAGATATGCATTTTCAAACTAGGGGGTGCTATGGAGCTGAGGCATACCTACACTGGAATACCATACCAAATCAAAAGTTGTCATAAGACAAATGCCTGTGTAGATTTTCATGAGATTTTAGTTATCGTAAGCTCCTCAAAACAACCTGTGAAAATGTAAAAATCACGTATTCAACATTCCTGTTAGGCAGAGCCATATTTAACCAAGCAAATTTGACTGATGAGAGCAAATAACCATATAACCAAGTGAACTTAGTCTGATGAGAGCAATGGTCACACAAAATTTTGTGTATATCCAAGCAACTTCATCCTGACTATTTCCTGTGCTGAGGGTACACTGGAGCTCTTGCAAAGCAAAAAAGTAAAACGTCCCCCCAATATTAAGATGTGTTCACGATGTCCCCCCAGTATCTACCAATATAAAACATATATAAATATAAAACAAATGTGTCATGTTACAACAGGCAACCACACACTGCCATCTAAGAAAGTTATTTATAAATGTAATTGTAAGATAAATTTAGAATTTTATGATGATTAAAAGTGAATTTTTATATATTTTATAATGGCAGAAAATTTATTTTTTTGGCAGGGGGGTGGGTGGTTTGAGGGATGAGGACCCTGCCAGCAGATTTGGTCCCCTCCAATGTTGACTCCATGGCTATGGCCTTGAAATAGATATATTCATAAATGCATTGATAAAACAATAGGTAAACAAACAAACATGTACTAATTAAAGCAAAATAGTCTAAAAAATCTTTTTCATCATTTAAAACTGAACACACTGCATCCCTCTAGCACCAAGTTAACATAAAACTCTCTAGGTCCTTCATGCCTTTATCAACTAAGATTCTTGCTTTCACCAGACTCTGAAAGGTTCTGATTACATCATATTGTGTATTTTGTGACATTTGTTTCTTCTGCTGATATATATGGCCATTTTGCCTGTTGCAGGATAAAAATGATCAGCTGACACATAAACATTTCTTTTCTAATGTATTTAAAACCTGGGGGGTAAAAATATCATTAAAGATTTTAAAATGTTCTCTAAAAGACAAAATGGTACATGTAGCCTAAAACAGTTCATAAAAGCATGAAACACAGTCTTTCTCTGCAAACAAAAAGGACACTCATCTGTAACCTCTGGATTTAAAATACAGATAAAAGCATTTACATGGACAATGCCATGTAGTATTCTCCCCCGCAGGTCTCATGCTTTTTTAGTTAATGGTGGTTTGTACAGTGCTCATCACTCTGGCTTTACATTATTGCTCAGCTTAAGGACACTGTGCCAGGGTATGTCTACTCCTTTACTCAAACTTTTTTTGTTAAAAACATTTACACATGATTTGTACAGAGATTTGCCAGAGTCTGTATTTGCCAGCCTCTCCCAGAAGGGGAATGAAGGCTTCTGGCAAATTTGGTATGATGTTTGTGTGTGATAGGTTCACCTTCCTCAGGGCTAGCCACCCCAGCGCAGTAGTCCCTGAGCTTTATGCACTCCTCTGGTGTGAGTTCAGACTTTCACCACTGTAAAAGCTGTGCAGCAACACTAATAGATCTCACCACTAACAATGCTGCTACATTTTCTGGGTGGGAGAAGTCCTGTCCTGTTCCACCAGCTGCCACAGTGTCATGATCTTTGAGAAAACTAGTGTTCTTGTCAGTGCAGGGGTTATTTAACTTGTCACATCCAGCTGAGTGCCATAGATCATGGGTTCCTAAAGGAGACAGCAAAAATTTGCACACCCCTCGCTCTGTACTCTGACGTATTTAAAAACTTTAAGAAGTCCTTGGTAAAACCGGGTAGTCCAGCTATATTCTTTGTCTGATGTAGTAAAAACAACATGATCAATACCATCCACACAAAATTTCATTACCAGGTCTAGTTCTTTAATGTTATTATTTAACCCTATATAAATCTCACACAAGATGTTTTGCTAGTGACAATTTGCAACCCAACAAGATTTTTTAATCGGGGAGACAATATGGACATTATGATTTTCTTGAGAGAGTATCAAGAGGAAGCATTGTAAGGGAGTCTTGTATCACTACAATGCATTTAACAATTTCATTCACCATATCAGTTTAAGAGTTTAGGAAGATCATAATGGCATTGTTTATTCATAATTCTGACATGTGTCAGCATGTTAAAGTCTCGTACACACCAGTGTCTGGAGTCGCCGTGCTTCTATCACAATGTGCTGGTCACAAACTCACAGGTACATGTGCACACAAACATAAACTTACTCACACCCTACTCAATCTAACTCATCAAAGAAAAACTGTACAAAGAAAAAAGTTTGAAAGTAAACTCCAGTTACTTGCACTCACACTGACAATGCTCCACTTTATCTAATTCCACATTAATTCAATTTTTACACTTTTATTCATTCATTTTCTAGCTATCTAGGTATATTTTTCTGTTAGGTAGGGTGACCATAGTTTGGTTTTCAAAAAAGAGGACATTTAAACTGCCTAGAATAAACTGAACATTTTGAACTTTTTCACAATATCTTTCGGAAGATAACTTGTTCTGGCCAATGTTGTCCTTAATTAAAAATAATTAACCACATTTCTTGTATAAGGCCACAGATTTGAAAACAAAAAAAAAGTTCAGAAAATAGGAAAAAAGTTAACTTCTGGATTAGACACTTTTCAGTCATCCTGAGGTGGCTGGGCATATTTTCCTG